>CM065715.1:115547981-115562981 GCA_033310375.1 Conus canariensis | reverse complement strand
TTTTTTGCAATTACTGAGTTTAAACTTTCTACTTTTACGGTCGGCTAGAACCGGAGTCTGGTGTTTCCACTTGGATCGATCCTACCATCATTTACCACAGGACAACTCTCCGGTCATGTCATTCAGCCAGAAAGTCGATTTCACGGTGTTGGTTTTATACTGACTGACACAGTCAACACTGCTTCTTGCTTGAACATGTTGGAAGCCAGATGCCGGCATTTGCACTCCCTCCGAAAATGCGGTTTTTACGACAGGCCAACAACAGGACACACTTTACGTCATCACGAAGCATTGCAAAGATGAAACAATGAATGCGAGTCACTTGTGTTAATAAATCGCAACTCCCTGTCTCACAGCAAGTCTTGGGCGCCTGGTGGGTTTAGGTGGATAATGCTCTTGAGTTCGTAGTTTAATACGAGTTCAAATCTCAGTGGCGCCAAACATGAAAATTGTGCAATTTCCTTCTTGATGCGGTGTTGTTCTGGTGGTGTTGTGTAGTGTAAGACAGGTCCTCTTTCCCAACCCTTTTGAGATAGTTCTACCTGTTTGCCATTGAATGTGGGTGGGTGAGGACGTGAAACCGCAGTGTAACTAGACTGTCTCAAAGAACTCGCGTTTCTGCCATCAGAATATGTGGCGATGAAATTGAATGTCTCTAGTTATTTGAAAAAAACAATCATGAAGCAGAACGGACATCATACAGTGTGTCACATGTTAATTCCAGACAGCGCACAGAGCAGAGGAAGAGACAGAGGGGGGAACGGGATGGGTGTGCGTGGTTATAAACAGATTGCGATGAAAATAGTATGACGATGCAACGCACGCTTTGAAAATTACATTAATTCATTCCTTTCTGGTGTTTCGAACGTATCACTATCGTCCGTGTCGGGAATTTTCTGGCTAAAAAGCATGCACAGTGAAATAAATCGGTGAAAACGATGCGTCCAGTCAGTGTCACCGGAGATGAGAGAAACGTTACTCCTGAAAGGGTTTGTGCCGAACGGGCAATAAGTGGACGGTATGAAGGGTCAGGCAGGGAGAGAGAGAGAGGGGGGGGGGGGAAGGGGCTGGACAGCAGAAAGGAGGAGGCAGGGGTATGTGGGACAGAGGAGCGAGGAGTGGACAGAAGGAGAAAGGACAGGGACCGGCGATCATCAATCTCACCAGCACGCAGTCACCTGATGCCTTGCTGAGAATGTGATCTGTGGCTGGTCAGACCAGCGTGTCCGTCAAACTGAAGCATGAACGGGCCCAATTTATGATGCGGCAAGTAAAGGTCGTGTAACGCTTGATTTAGCCATCACACGGGGCTGACACATGAGGAGGAGGACCAATGGACATGGATCAATAAACAAAGTGGGTAACTCGTTCTTACCGCCTCTCATTCACTGTTGACTTCGACACTTGTGGCGAAAGCAATGCTAGTTGTCTATACTTTCCATAATTCTTACATTCACAAAGAAAAGCTTCACTAACAATAAATTATGGCGTAAAAACATATTAATACACAGCAAGTTATGGGGCAGAGGATATCACTATCACAAAGTGCATGTGAGCACACATACACGTGCATGCATGTGCAAAGAGAGAGAGAGAGAGAGAGAGAGAGAGAGAGAGAGAGAGAGGAGAGGTCATTGATTAATGTGGGTCTTTCAAGTCCTTTTGTCTGAGTGTAGATGACGGACATGCAGCATTCCTCCATTCCATCAGACAACGCCTATGATGTTTGATCCTGGTCACCATTCCCCACATCCAAACACCCATCTGTTCTCCCCACATCCAAATACCCATCTTTTCTCCCCACATCCAAATACCCATCTTTTCTCCCCACATCCAAATACCCATCTCTTCTCCCCACATCCAAATACCCATCTTTTCTCCCCACATCTAAATCCCCATCTGTTCTCCCCACATCCAAATACCCATCTGTTCTCCCCACATCTAAATACCCATCTGTTCTCCCCACATCTAAATACCCATCTGTTCTCACCACATCTAAATACCCATCTGTTCTCCCCACATCTAAATACCCATCTGCTCTCCCCACATCCAAATACCCATCTGTTCTCCCCACATCCAAATACCCATCTGTTCTCCCCACATCTAAATACCCATCTGTTCTCCCCACATCCAAATACCCATCTGTTCTCCCCACATCTAAATACCCATCTGTTCTCCCCACATCCAAATACCCATCTGTTCTCCCCACATCCAAATACCCATCTGTTCTCCCCACATCTAAATACCCATCTGTTCTCCCCACATCTAAATACCCATCTGTTCTCCCCACATTTAAATACCCATCTGTTCTCCCCACATCTAAATACCCATCTGTTCTCCCCACATCTAAATACCCATCTGTTCTCCCCACATCCAATTACCCATCTGTTCTCCCCACATCTAAATACGCATCTGTTCTTCCCACATCTAAATACCCATCTGTTCTCACCACATCTAAATACCCATCTGTTCTCCCCACATCTAAATACCCATCTGTTCTCCCCACATCTAAATACCCATCTGTTCTCCCCACATCTAAATACCCATCTGCTCTCCCCACATCCAAATACCCATCTGTTCTCCCCACATCCAAATACCCATCTGTTCTCCCCACATCTAAATACCCATCTGTTCTCCCCACATCTAAATACCCATCTGTTCTCCCCACATCTAAATACCCATCTGTTCTCCCCACATCCAAATACCCATCTGTTCTCCCCACATCCAAATACCCATCTGTTCTCCCCACATCTAAATACCCATCTGTTCTCCCCACATCTAAATACCCATCTGTTCTCCCCACATCTAAATACCCATCTGTTCTCCCCACATCTAAATACCCATCTGTTCTCCCCACATCCAAATACCCATCTGTTCTCCCCACATCCAATTACCCATCTGTTCTCCCCACATCTAAATACGCATCTGTTCTTCCCACATCTAAATACCCATCTGTTCTCCCCACATCTAAATACCCATCTGTTCTCCCCACATCTAAACACCCATCTGTTCTCCCCACATCCAAATACCCATCTGTTCTCCCCACATTCAAATACCCATCTGTTCTCCCCACATCTAAATACCCATCTGTTCTCCCCACATCCAAATACCCATCTGTTCTCCCCACATCCAACTGCCCATCTGTTCTCCCCACATCTAAATACCCATCTTTTCTCCCCACATCCAAATACCCATCTGTTCTCCCCACATCTAAATACCCATCTGTTCTCTCCACATCCAAATACCCATCTGTTCTCCCCACATCCAAATACCCATCTGTTCTCCCCACATCTAAATACCCATCTTTTCCCCCCACATCTAAATACCCATCTGTTCTCCCCACATCTAAATACCCATCTGTTCTCCCCACATCCAAATACCCATTGTTCTCCCCACATCTAAATACCCATCTTTTCTCCCCACATCCAAATACCCATCTGTTCTCCCCACATCTAAATACCCATCTGTTCTCCCCACATCCAAATACCCATCTGTTCTCCCCACATCTAAATACCCATCTTTTCTCCCCACATCCAAATACCCATCTGTTCTCCCCACATCTAAATACCCATCTGTTCTCCCCACATCCAAATACCCATCTTTTCTCCCTACACCCAAATGCCCATCTCCCCCCCCCCCCCCCCCCCCCCCCACATCTACTCCCACTAACTCTCCTCTCACAGCCATTCCTTCGCCTCACTTTGTCACTCGGTGATGATTCTGAGATGGATTAACAGTGTGGCGATTTAATTCTGTGCCTCTTTTAAAACCAAAGGTCCCACACGTTTATACAGAAATACCTAAATTGCCAGTGACTTAGGTTTAGTCTTCCATTTCCCGCATTTTCCCTATTTCAAATCAGAAATCTAATTTAGTGGCGTACACAGGAGAACATTATGGGGGAAGGGGGGGACTGCAATGTAGATTAAAAAGACTAATCAATGCACGGGAGTAACATCAATTACACTAAAACCAACATTAAAACATGAAATACTCAGACTTGATCACTCTAATGTGTTCATTTATTTCTTTACATTTAACTGACTGTCCTAATTAAATTATCATTCACGGACTGAAGTCCTGACAGACAGATGATTAGTGTGAGTCAATCCCTTTCCTTGATATTGGTTAAATCTGACAATAAATAGCTGAATATTAAAATTTGGAGAAGAGCGGGAGGGAGGGGGGGGAGTTGGGGGCTGAAGGTCCATCACGATAGAAAGCAAAATACATGGGCAGCAGCAGCACGTACCGGGCAGCAGCAGCACGTACCGGGCAGCCCCATATTAATGAGTTATCAATCTCTAAAAAGAAATCGACAGGACTGGCGCCAACAGTGGCTCCAGACAGAAGATCAATGAAATGGCGAGAGCACGACCAAAGGATTGACAGGGGAAAAGCAGGTCAGCTGAAATGAAGGGAAGCAACTCTGGAGAAGCGCCTTCACGTCAGACAAATCATCCTGTTTTACAGCCACACTGACACTTGCTGGACTCCGGCAGCTAATTTAGCGAAATGGTATTGACTTGGGCTGAAGTGGGAAAGGCGGTGTAATGTAAAGATGTTTACATCTATGCCTCTCTCTCTCTCTCTCTCTCTCTCTCCTCTCTCTCTCTCTCTCTCTCTCTCTCTCTCTCTCTCTCTCTCTCTCTGGCACTGGCTTAACACTGGGTAGTCATGTGAACAAAATCTAATAAGTGATGATGCACTTTACAATTGTATTTGTCACTGCAAGGCACACAGCCCACTTGCTCTGAATGAAATGTGCCAGGCCTCTCTCTCTCTCTCTCTCTCTCTCTCTCTCTCTCTCTCTCTCTCTCTCTCTCTCTCTCAGTCAACAGGACATGCAGACTGACACGAGAAGGTACTGGGCAAATTCATCCAACAAACTTTATATAAGTGAGCTACTTGATTGATGGCAAGACAACTGCGAAAGTCACGCCCCCCCCCCCCCCCCCCCTTTTCTCTCCATGTCTCTGTCTCTGTCTCTGTCTTCTGTCTGTCTTCTCTCTCTCTCTCTCTCTCTCTCTCTCTCTCTCTCTCCTCTCTCTCTCTCTCTCTCTCTCTCTCTCTCTCTCTCTCTCTCTCATCACTGCAGGATCTCCAGTTTAAGAGAACACACATTCTGAGAAGCAGTTGAAATGTGATGATTTTCTTGTCGTTGTTGTGAATTGTGCCATTTGAAAGTCCCTTCAAAATAAAAAAGAAAGGAAGAGAAGGAAGGAATGAAAGAATTAAGAAAGAAAGGAAAATGCAAAAAGAGGACCAATACATATCCTTAACAAATACATTGATGGAAGAAATTTTGAGATTCTGTCTGTCTGTCTGTCTGTCTGTCTGTCTGTCTGCTGTCTCTCTCTCTCTCTTCTCTCTTCTCTCTCTCTCTCTCTATCTCTCTCTCTCTCTCTCTCTCTTCTCCTCTCTTCTCCTCTCCTCACCTATCCTCTCTCTCTTCTTCTGTCTGTCTGTCTGTCTGTCTGTCTGTCTCTCTCTCTCTCTCTCTCTCTCTCTCTCTCTCTCTCTCTCTCTCTCTCTCTCTCTCTCTCTCTCTCTCTCTCTCTCTCTCTCTCTGGCATTACTCAGCGAACTTTCGTTCGCTTGTATTTGTTCATGTCTGTCAGTCTGCCCATGCTAACTTTCAGATGATCACAGCATGTGCTAAGAGCACTTCAAGGGGGACAGATGTCGTAACAGGAGACACAATCCAAATATTTTCATCTTGCTTTGAATGATATGCATCCAATGTTTTGAGCATATTTCACTCATCTGTTTGCCAAAAAACATGTACAGTGAAATAAATCGGTGAAAACTCTGTGTCCCTGTCAGTGTAACCAGAGATGAGAAAAACATTACTCCTGAAGGGATTTGTGCTGAACAGGCAATAAGTGGATGGCACAAAGGGTCAGGAAGGGGTGGGTGGGTAGGTGGACAGCTGAAAAGAATGAGGGGGGAGGGGGAGGAACGGAGGCTGGGGTATACGGGCAGATGAGCGAGAGTGAGACGGAGGGGGTAAGAACAGGGAACAACGATCGTCAGTCTCACAGGCAGGCAGTCGTTTGATGCACTGCTGAAAATGTGAACTGTGGCTGGTCAGACCAGCGTGTCCGTCAAACTGATGCATGAATGGACCGAATTTACGATGTGGCAAGTAAAGGTCCTGTAACGCTTGATTTAGCCATCACACAGGAATGACACATGAGGTGGGGGACCAATGAACACGGACAATAAATAAACTGGGTAACTCATTCTTACCTCCCTTCATTCACCATTGACTTCGACTTGTGCCGACATCAATGCTAGTTGGCAATCCCGAATACATTCACAAAGGGAAATTGGCTTACAATGAATTACCGTGTACAAAGAAAAAACACATTAATACACAGCGAGTTACAGGGCAGAAGATATCATTATCAAAAAGTATGCGTGAGCAAACACACGCGCGCACACACACACACACACACACACACACACACACACACACACACACACACAACACACACACACACACACACACACACACACACACACACACACACACAACACAGGGTCTTTGATGAATGTGCGTCTTTCATTCCTTTCGTCTTGAGTGTACATGTCGTACTTGAGGCACTCCTCCATACTATCTGGTCACCTTCAACACATCCTAAACACCCTTATTTTCTCCCCACACCACTCCTGTTAACTCTATTCTCACAGCCACTCCTTAGCCTCAAGTTGTCTGTCAGTGATGATTCAGAGATGGATCAAAGGTGTGGTGATTTCATCCTGAGCTTTTTTTTTCTAAAGGCAGCACACGTTTATACAGAAATACCAAAACGGCCTATGGCTGACCAGTCTTTAGAGTTGACATGTACAGCATCTTCCCCATTTCAAAGATGACATCTGATTTAGTGGTTGCACACAGGGGAACATTATGGAGGGGAAAGTGTAATGTAGATTAAATGGTCAATGAATGTATGGGAGTAACATCAAATAACATCAAAACCAAATTTAAAACTGAGATATTCAGACTTGATCGTTCTAATGTGTTCATTTATTTCTTTACATTTAGCTCTCTGTTCCAGTCAACAATTCGTTCACATACAGATGTCCAGACAGGCAGATGGTCAGTGTGAGTCAATCCCTTTCCTCAATGGTGTTGAGATCTGACCAGAAATATCACATTGCAGCTTGATAATAAAATTGGGAGGGGGATCGGATGGAGTGGGGGGGGGGTTAGATCCACCATGATTGAAAGCAAAATTCATGGGCTGCAGCGGCACGTACCAGCCAGCCCCATGTTCATGAGTAACCAATTTCTAAAAAAATCGACATGACTGGGCCAACAGTGGCTCCAACAGAAGATCTATGAAATGGCCGAAGGCTTGAAAGGGGAAAAGCAGGAGGTCAGCTGAAATGGAGGGAAGCAACTCTGGAGAGCGTCTTCACGTCAGACAAATCATCCTGTTTTACAGCCACACTGACACTTGCTGGACTCTGGCAGCTAATTTAGCGAAATGGTATTGACTTGGCCTGAAGTGGGAAAGGCGTGTAATGTGAAGATGTTTACATCCATGCCCCTCTCTTCTCTCTCTCGTCTCTCTTCTCTCTCTCTCTCTCTCTCTCTCTCTCTCTCTCTCTCTCTCTCTCTCTCTTCTCTCTCTCCAGTACTGACTGAATACTGGGTAGTGATAGGAGTGGCAATCTGACGAGTGACGATGCACTTTGGAATTACATTTGTCACTGCAAGGCATCCTTCAGGCACACAGCCCACTTGCTCTGAACGAAACGTGTCATTCGCCTTCACGGTCGATAAAGCTTTTGTCCCTGATTTCTCTGCATCCACCGCTCCCTGACTCTCCGGTATTTTTACCGGCCCTCTCTCTCTCTCTCTCTCTCTCTCTCTCTCTCTCTCTCTCTCTCTCTCTCTCTCTCTCTCTCTCTCAGCCAATCAGACATGCAGACTGACACGAGGTACTGGGCAGACTCGTACACAGAAACGTGAGCTTAGCGAGATGCCTGATTGATGGCAAGATAACTGTGAAGGTCATGCCTCCCCCCCCCTCTCTCTCTCTCTCTCTCTCTCTCTCTCTCTCTCTGTCTATCTGTCTCTCTCTCCCTCCCTTGTTGCGGTAGGATCTCTATTTCAAGAGAACACACATTCTGAAAAGCAGCTCAAATGTGACAGCGTTCTTGTTCTCATTGTTATGAACATGTCATTTTTAAGTCACTACAAAAGAAAAATAAAGGAAGAGAAGGGAGGAAGCAAAGAAACAAACAAACAAACAAAACAAACAAAAAAATGACGAAAAAGAGGACCAATATGTATCCTTAACAAATACATCGATGGGCGTAATTTTGAAATTTCTTCATTCTCTCTCTCTCTCTCTCTCTCTCTCTCTCTCTCTCTCTTTTCTCTCTCTCTCTCTCTCTCTCTCTCTCTCTCTCTCAACTCTTCTCTTTCTTCTCTTCTCTTCTCTTCTTCTTCTCTGGCAGTACACAGTGAAATTGTTTCCATTGTGTTTGTTCGTATCTCTCAGCACTCCTCCAGTGCAAACTCATCACTGTCATGGACTTCTGTTGCGTGTGAGGGAAAGGAGGGAAACTGCCTAAACCTAAACCTACTGTCCTCGTTTCTAACAAGGCTCAATACATCCTCCTTCGTTCAATGCATCTCTGAGGGTGAGATTTCCTCACAGAAGTATGTTGGTCAATGCAGCAGCAAAAATATGGGAACCACTCCTTCTACCTGAGAGCAAGTAGTGTGCAAAACGTCATTAGTCTCACCCATGCACTTCTGCACAAACTGCATGTGCTCAAGAACGATGACGATCTGGCACAGTGTATCCCAGCTTAGGTGTCCAATCCACCCATTCTAACTTTCAGATGTCTGTGTATGATCAGAGCACGTGCTCAGAGCATTTCAAGGGGAATAACTGTCGTAACAGGGCACACAATCCATGTAGTTTCATCTTGCTTCGAATAACATGTATTCGAATATTTCAAGCGTATTACTCGTCTGTGTCACGAAATTTCTGGCCGAAAAAGATGTACAGTGAAATAAATCACTGAGAACGATGCAAGTCAGTCAGTGTAACAGGTGATCCAAGTCAGTCAGTGTAACAGGTGATCTTGGAAACGTTGCTCCTGAAGGGATTATTCCAAGTGGGCAATAAGCAGATGGCACAAGAGTCAGGCTGGGAGGGGGGTGGAGGGGTGGAGACCAGAAAAGGAGGGGTAAGGAGCAGCCAGGGGTATGTGGGACAGAAAAGCATGAAGTGAGACAAACGGGGAAAGGACAGGGAGCAGCGATCATCAGTCTCAGCAGGCAGTCACCTGCATTGCTGAAAATATGATCTGTGGCTGGTCAGACCAGCGTGTCCGTCAAACTGAGGCCCGAACGTGCCCAATTTATGATGTGGTAAGTAAAGATCGTGTAACGCTTGACTCAGCCATTACACAGGGCTGACACACACGGAAGGGGCCCTATAAACAACGTAGGTAATTCGCTCTTACCGCCTCTCATTCACCACTGACTTTGACTCTTGTGGTGAAATCATTGCCAGTTGTCAAGACTTCCCCTAATTCTTTCATTCACAAAGAAAGCCTAGCTTACACTGATTTATGGCTTACAAAAAAATTAATACAAAGCCACTTACAAGACAGAAGATATCAATATCAAAAAGTGTACTAAGCATACATACGCGCAGGAGTGTGCTCAGAGAGAGAGAGAGGAGAGAGAGAGAGAGAGAGAGAGAAGAGAGGGGAGAGTAGGTCATTGATGAATGTGGGTCTTTAGGTCCTTTTGTCTGAGTGTAGATGTCGGACTTGCAGCATTCCTCCATTCCATCAGACAACGCCTAAGATGTTTGGTCCTGATTCAATACCCATTCCCCACATCATTCTCATCACATCAAATACCCATCTTTTCTCCCCACATCCAAATACCATCTTTTCTCCACATCCAAATACCCATCTTTCCCCCACATCCAAATACCCATCTTTTCTCTCCACATCCAAATGCCCATCTTTTTTCCCCACATCCAAATACCCATCTTTCTCTCCACATCCAAATACCCATCTGTTTCTCCCCACATCCAAATACCCATCTGTTCTCCCCACATCCAAATACCCATCTGTTCTCCCCACATCCAAATACCCATCTTTCTCCCCACATCCAAATACCCATCTGTTCTCCCCACATCCAAATACCCATCTGTTCTCCCCACATCCAAATACCCATCTGTTCTCCCCACATCCAAATACCCATCTGTTCTCCCCACATCCAAATACCCATCTTTTCTCCCCACATCCAAATACCCATCTGTTCTCCCCACATCCAAATACCATCTGTTCTCCCCACATCCAAATACCCATCTTTTCCCCCACATCCAAATACCCATCTGTTCTCCCCACATCCAAATACCCATCTGTTCTCCCCACATCCAAATACCCATCTGTTCTCCCCACATCCAAATACCCATCTTTCTCCCCACATCCAAATACCCATCTTTTCTCCCCACATCCAAATACCCATCTTTTCTCCCCACATCCAAATACCCATCTTTTCTCCCACATCCAAATACCCATCTTTTCTCCCCACATCCAAATACCCATCTTTCTCCCCACATCCAAATACCCATCTTTTCTCCCCACATCCAAATACCCATCTTTTCTCCCCACATCCAAATACCCATCTTTTCTCCCCACATCCAAATACCCATCTGTTCTCCCCACATCCAAATACCCATCTTTTCTCCCCACATCCAAATCCCCATCTTTCTCCCCACATCCAAATACCCATCTGTTCTCCCCACATCCAAAACCCATCTTTTCTCCCCACATCCAAACACCCATCTGTTCTCCCCACATCCAAATACCCATCTGTTCTCCCCACATCCAAATACCCATCTGTTCTCCCCACATCCAAATACCCATCTGTTCTCCCCACATCCAAATACCCATCTTTTCTCCCCACATCCACTCCCACTAACTCTCCTCTCACAGCCATTCCTTAACCAAACTTTGTCACTCGGTGATGATTCACAGGTGGATCGACAGTGTGGCGATTTAATTCTGTGCCTTTTTTTTTAAACCAAAGGCCCCACATGTTTATACAAAAATACCTAAACTGCCAATGACCTGGGTTTAGTCTTCCATTTATCGTATCTTCCCTATTTCAAATCAGAAATCTAATGTAGTGGTGCACACAGGGGAACATTACGAGGGAGGTGGGGGGGGGGGGGACTGCAATGTAGATTGGAAGGACTAATCAATGCATGGGAGTAACATCAAATAAAACTAAAACCAACATTGAAAAATGAAATACTCAGATTTGATCACCCTAATGTGTTCATTTATTTCTTTACATTTAATTGACTGTCCCAATAATTATCAATCACGGACTGAAGTCCTGACAGACAGATGATTAGTGTGAGTCAATCCCTTTCCTTGATATTGGTTAAATCTGACAATAAATAGCTGAATATTAAAATTTGGAGAAGAGGGAGGGTGAGGGGGAGTTGGGGGCTGGAGGTCCATCACGATAGAAAGCAAAATACATGGGCAGCAGCAGCACGTACCGGTCAGCCCCATATTAATGAATTACCAGTCTCTAAAAATATCGTTATGACTGGTGCCAACAGTGGCTCCAGACACAAGATCAATGAAATGGCGAGAGCCGGCCAAAGGCTTGAAAGGGGAAAAGCAGGAGGTCAGCTGAAACGGAGGGAAGCACTCTGGAGGAGCGTCTTCACGTCAGACAAATCATCCTGTTTTACAGCCACACTGACACTTGCTGGACTCTGGCAGCTAATTTAGCGAAATGGTATTGACTTGGGCTGAAGTGGGAAAGGCTGTGTAATGTGAAGATGTTTATGTCCATCTCTCTCTCTCTCTCTCTCTCTCTCTCTCTCTCTCTCTCTCTCTCTCTCTCTCTCTCTCTCTCTCTCTCTCTCCCTGGCAGTACTCGGCAAACTTTCGTTCTCTTGTATTTGTTCATGTCTGTCAGCACTCCTCCAGTGCAAACTCATCACTGTCACAGACTTCAGTTGCATGTGAAGGAAAGGATGGAGACTGTGTAAACCTAACCTTACCATCCTTCTTTCTGACAAGGCTCATTACACGCTCCTTCATCCAATGCATCTGTGTAGGAGAGATACCCTCACACCACTACGCTGGTCAATGACAACAACATCAATGAATGAACTGCTTCTTCTACCAGGGAACAAATGGTATGTAAAACATTGTACGTCTCGCCAATGTGCCTCCACAGAAAGTCTATGTGCTCATGTACGATGATGATATGGCATATGCCCAAATTATCCTGGCTGAGATGTCCAACCTGCCCATGCTAACTTTCAGATGATCACAGCATGTGCTAAGAGCACTTCAAGGGGGACAGATGTCGTAACAGGAGACACACTCCAAATATTTTCATCTTGCTTTGAATGATATGCATCCAATGTTTTGAGCATATTTCACTCATCTGTTTGCCAAAAAACATGTACAGTGAAATAAATCGGGGAAAACTCTGTGTCCCTGTCAGTGTAACCAGAGATGAGAAAAACATTACTCCTGAAGGGATTTGTGCTGAACAGGCAATAAGTGGATGGCACAAAGGGTCAGGAAGGGGTGGGTGGGTAGGTGGACAGCTGAAAAGAATGAGGGGGGGGGGGGGAACGGAGGCAGGGGTACACGGGCAGATGAGCGAGAGTGAGACCGAAGGGGTAAGGACAGGGGCCAACGATCGTCAATATCAGCAGGCAGGTGATCTGTGGCTGGTCAGACCAGCGTGTCTGTCAAACTGATGCATGAACGGGCTCAATTTACGATGTGGCAAGTAAAGGTCCTGTAACTCTTGATTTAGCCATCACACGGGAATGACACATGAGGAGGGGGACCAATAAACACGGACAATAAATAAACTGGGTAACTCATACTTACCTCCCTTCATTCACCGTTGGCTTCGACTCGTGGCGACAATGCTAGTTGGCAATTCTGTCCCCAATTATTATATTCCCGAAGGGAAAATGGCTTATAATAAATTATCGTGTACAAAGAAAAAACACATTAATACACAGCAACTTACAGGGCAGAAGATACCAATATCAAAAAGTATGCATGAGCAAACACACGCGCATGCATACACACACACACACACACACACACACACACACACACACACACACACACACACACACACACACACAGGTCATTGATGAATGTGCATCTTTCAATCCTTTCGTCTTGAGTGTACATGTCATATTGAGGCACTCCATACCATCTGGTCACCATTCAGCACATCCAAATGCCCTCATTTTCTCCCCACATCCACTCCTGCTTAACTCTGTTCTCACAGCCACTCCTTAGCCGCACGTTGTCTGTCAGTGATGATTCACAGATGGATCAAAGGTGTGGTGATTTCATCCTGAGCTTTTTTTCTAAAGGCAGCACACGTTTATACAGAAATACCAAAACGGCCTATGGCTGACCAGTCTTTACAGTTACATTTACAGCATCTTCCCCATTTCAAAGATGACATCTGATTTAGTGGTGCACACAGGGGAACATTATGGAGGAAAAGTGTAATGTAGATTAAATGGTCAATTAATGCATGGGAGTAACATCAAATAACATCAAAACCAAATTTAATAAAACTGAGATATTCAGACTTGATCATTCTAATGTGTTCATTATTTCTTTACATTTAGCTCTCTGTTCCAGTCAACAATTCGTTCACATACAGATGTCCAGACAGGCAGATGGTCAGTGTGAGTCAATCCCTTTCCTCGATGGTGTTTAGATCTGACCAGAAATATCACATTGCAGCTTGATAATAAAATTGGGGAAGGGAGGGGGGGGTAGGTCCACCACGATAGAAAGCAAAATTCATGGGCTGCAGCGGCACGTACCAGCCAGCCCCATGTTCATGAGTAACCAATTTCTAAAAAATCGACATGACTGGGGCCAACAGTGGCTCCAGACAGACGATCAATGAAATGGCGAGAGCACGACCAAAGGATTGAAGGGGAAAAGCAGGTCAACTGAAATGAAGGGAAGCAACTCTGGAGAAGCGCCTTCACGTCAGACAAATCATCCTGTTTTACAGCCACACTGACACTTGCTGGACTCTGGCAGCTAATTTAGCGAAATGGTATTGACTTGGGCTGAAGTGGGAAAGGCGGTGTAATGTGAAGATGTTTATGTCCATGCTTCTCTCTCTCTCTCTCTCTCTCTCTGTCTCTCTGTCTCTGTCTGTCTGTCTGTTCTGTCTGTCTGTCTCTCTCTTCTCTCTCTCTCTCTCTCTCTCTCTCTCTCTCTCTCTCTCTCTCTCTCTCTCTCCAGTACTGACTGAATACTGGGTAGTGATAGGAGTGGCAATCTAGACGAGTGACGATGCACTTTGGAATTACATTTGTCACTGCAAGACATCCTTCAGGAACACAGCCCACTTGCTCTGAACGAAACGTGTCATTCGCCTTCACGGTCGATAGAGCTTTTGTCCCTGATTTCTCATCATCCACCACTCCCTGACTCTCGGGTCTTTTCGCTGGGCCTGCCCCCCCCCCCCCCTCTCTCTCTCTCTCTCTCTCTCTCTCTCTCTCTCTCTCTCTCTCTCTGTCAGCTGACAGGGATATGCAGACTAAAGAAGGTACTGGGCAGGTTTGTCCAAAGAAACTAGCGCTTGGTGAGCTGCCTGATTGATGGCAAGACAACTGCAAAGGTTTTGTCCCCCCCCCTCTCTCTCTCTCTCTCTCTCTCTCTCTCTCTCTCTCTCTCTCTCTCTCTCTCTCTCTCGTTGCTGCAGGATCTCCATTAAAGGGGAACACATTCTGAGAAGCGTCTGAAATGTGACGTTGTTGTTGTTATGAACAGTGCCATTTTTAAGTCCCTTCCAAACAAAAATAAAGAAAGAGAAGGAAGGATTGAAAGAAGGCAGGAAGAAGGATGCAAAATGAGGACCAATATGTATCCTTAACAAATACATCGATGGGTGAAATTTCGAGACTCTCTCTCTCT
>CM065715.1:115535481-115542981 GCA_033310375.1 Conus canariensis | reverse complement strand
GGAACATGCCATGATGTGAAATGAAGGGAACATGCCGTGATGTGAAATGCCTGATGTGAAATGAAGGGAACATGCCGTGATTGTGAGGGAAATGCCATGATGTGAAAATGAGGGGGAACATGCCGATGATGGTGATGAAATGAAGGGAACATGCCATGATGTGAAATGCCATGATGTGAAATGAAGGGAACATGCCGTGATGTGAAATGAAGGGAACATGCCGTGATGTGAAATGAAGGGAACATGCCGTGATGTGAAATGCCTGATGTGAAATGAAGGGAACATGCCTGATGTGAAATGAAGGGAACATGCCATGATGTAAATGAAGGGAACATGCCATGATGTGAAATGAAGGGAACATGCCTGATGTGAATGAAGGGAACATGCCATGATGTGAAATGAAGGGAACATGCCGTGATGTGAAATGAAGGGAACATGCCATGATGTGAAATGAAGGGAACATGCCATGATGTGAAATGAAGGGAACATGCCATGATGTGAAATGAAGGGAACATGCCATGATGTGAAATGAAGGGAACATGCCTGATTGAAATGAAGGGAAATGCCGTGATGTGAAATGAAGGGAACATGCCATGATGTGAAATGAAGGGAACATGCCATGATGTGAAATGCCTGATGTGAAATGAAGGGAACATGCCATGATGTGAAATGACGGGACTGCATGATGTGAAATGATGAGTGAAATGCCATGATGTGAAATGAAGGGAACATGCCATGATGTGAAATGAAGGGAACATGCCATGATCAACGTGAACTTGAAACTGCAGCTAAGATTTTATAAACGTGTTATGAATACCGTAGAAACACGACAAACAGGTTCAGTATTTGAACAAGTTAGGACGTTTCCAAAGTCACTGAAAAACTAGGACTGCTCTGCTTCGGGTTTATACTTTATTGTAAAATGATTATCGAGAGTTGTTTGTTAGTCATTACTGAATCGTCTGAACAATAGGTACTACAAACATCATCTGAAAATGGCTGTGACTAAAATGAGTGGTTTGGGACTTCGTCAGAAAAAAACCTCGTCAGTTACCGTCTTCGATTTTAAGAATAGATTAAACTATGTCCTGGTGTTCTGTTCAAATGCATCTGATATTCTGGATTGATAACAATGATTGATCTTTGAAGTTATTAATAGAAAATAGAGATTTTGGTCAAGAAAAATATCTAAGTACACTTTCAAACCCTTCTGGTATTCGTTTTGCACAGCTCCGTGACACCAATATGATCTTTCCCGTTAACACATATATGCAAAAATTGTTATAGTAGCCAAACCGACGATCAGTTCTATTATTTTTCAACAGCGCCTTTTAAAGACAAAAGGAAGAAATTATTGCCACGCTGTTACAAAACACGCGATGGATATTAAATGTCAAGATACGTTTTCAATACAACACAAAAACATTTTATCAGAATTGCTCCCTTAATTGTTTAAGAGGTGGTTTACATATTTTTTAATAATAAAGTAGAATTTACTATCAGTGCAAACGAGACTTTCTGAAGAAATTTTCTGTTGGTTTTTGCTCACTTGTGGGCTATTCTGTTTGCTGGTTATCTTTGTTCCTTCTCAAAGTATTCATTCTATCTGTCTGTGGGCTATTTTTCTGTTTGCTGGTTATCTTTTTTCCTTCTCAAAGTATTCATTCTATCTGTCTGTGAGCTATTTTTCTGTTTGCTGGTTATCTTTTTTCCTTCTCAAAGTATTCATTCTATCTGTCCCGATGCGCAGTGTGTTTTCTGCCTGTGTCACATAAACGTTTATCTCAGCTAGACCTCACGAGGGTCCTGAAATTTCAATTTGAATCTGAATCTGATTCTGTAACTTTTTTTCCAGAATACAACCATGGTTCTCGCCACTTGTCAAAACACTGGAGACAACTGTTCTGTGTGTTGACATCTGGGCCTGCGGAATAGCGCACAGTTTCCACCCATAACTCACAATCACATTGTTTACTCTAGTTTTTGTTGATTTTATTACTTCTTATATTTCACTGGTGATTTTTTTTTTCATCACAAGCAGCGCAACACACGCCGCTATCATGCCCAGGATGTAATGTTATCCCGGTAAGCATGTGATTCTACAAACAGTATTTGTGTCAGACCACGGAGTAAAAAAAAACAAATCATTCGTGTGTTGAACACTGTGTATAGTAGTCCTCCATCCTCCCATCCTGCCCTGTTTGTTGTTACTGCTGCTGCGGTTGTTGACGTTGTTGTTGTTGATGCTGTTGCTTTTTTTTTTTTTTTTGCCTTATTCGAACTCAACTTTCTTTTCCGTCTTTTTCTTTTCTTTCTCAACTTTCTTTTCCGTTTTTTTCTTTTCTTTCTCCGTCTTTTTCTTTTCTTTTTTCTTTTCTTTCTCCGTCTTTTTCTTTTCTTTCTCAACTTTCTTTTCCGTCTTTTTCTTTTCTTTCTCAACTTTCTTTTCCGTCTTTTTCTTTTCTTTTCCGTCTTTTTCTTTTCTTTCTCCGTCTTTTTCTTTTCTTTCTCAACTTTCTTTTCCGTCTTTTTCTTTTCTTTCTCTTTTTCTTTTCTTTTTCTTTCTCAACTTTCTTTTCTCAACTTTCTTTTCCGTCTTTTTCTTTTCTTTCTCTTTTTCATTTCTTTTTCTTTTTCTCAACTTTCTTTTCCGTCTTTTTCTTTTCTTTCTCTTTTTCTTTCTTTTTCTTTTCAACTTTCTTTTCCGTCTTTTTCTTTTCTTTCTCTTTTTCATTTCTCTTTCTTTCTTTCTCAACTTTCTTTTCCGTCTTTTTCTTTTCTTTCTCTTTTTCATTTCTTTCTAACTTTCTTTTCTCAACTTTCTTTTCCGTCTTTTTCTTTTCTTTCTCTTTTCATTTCTTGTTCTTTTCTTTCTCACTTCTTCTTGTTACCGTCATTTTTCTTTTCTTTCTGCGTAGTAGGCTGATACTCCTGCGGACACTGCCTGTAAATTCACGCCTTTACCACAGTATGCTTCCCTCCCACAATGTAGCTTGGGACCAGTTTCTAGTCGGCGTGGGTTTTTTTACGTGCGCTCTCCGCACAAGCGACATCAGTTTATGTCTAGTCTCACGCAGTGAGGGGGCGTTGGGATAGATTAACATCCAGATTTCTTACTCAGGGATGTCACACCCATACGGGAAGACAGGAGATGACATCTAAGAAATAGTGGTGGGAGAGATCTAACACTCAGCGGATACCACCAGAATGACAACACGTTAAGAGGAATAACGAAAATTCTTTTTATAGACAAGAAAAAGCTAATTAGATCGATCGATAGTGGTCTACACACACACACCTATAGATATATATATATATAATGTTGAACAATAACATAGTGGGAAAAAGTGTAGATTAACAATTTCTCCTCTTGTAGTAATGACTTCATAAATTTTGATTTTAATAAATTAAAAAGGGAGATTGAAGATGAAGAAAATGTATGTTTTATAAATATGAAAAACCATCGCAAATCCACCTGAAGGCAGATTTTTATGCATCACCTGCTCCGAGGCCTTTCGTCCGCTGGATCAGACTCATCAATGTGACACGACTCATTGTGTTGTGCTCTTGGCGTCAAATAGAGACACACCACGGTCCGTAATTCTGTGGTGTTCTCACCACCAAAGGTTCAAAAAAGAATCCAACAGCACCCCCAAGCAGCCAGTGAAGGTAGTAAATACACAAAACGAAAGTGAGGAGAGGAAAAAAGTTGCTGAAAAACTGAAAACATTATGCACACAGTATAAAATGTAGGGGGACAACCTTTGAGCCTATGCTTGTGGATCCATTTATGGATGCAAGGGAGATCAAAAGATATGGAACAGTCTGAGTGGTCAGCTCTACTGTTCAATAACCCAAGCATTGTCAGCGGCTAAGAACTGTGCAGAACAACCTTTACTTGGATCTCCTAAGAGATGCAATCGCCCACTGATTGACCAAACAATATTATGCTGAACAATTAAGTAGTGGGGGAAAACAAGTGCAGGTTAACAATTCTTCCATCATTATAGTAATGAATTGACAAAGATTTGAAATTTAATAAAAGAAAAAAAAAAAAGACGACAGACAGACAGAACAGAGTGGTTGCTAGCGGATTTCCAACCCGCAATATCTAACTGCGAACTCCGTGCTCTCTCACTGAGCCAACCCAGCAATACTGCAGGGACGAGAACCATGGCTGCCTACGTTAAGTCAGACTCGATCAATCAACCCCGAGCATTCTCGCTCTCCAGATGGGCGAACGTTACACAGCGAGCCTCCAGCTTCAGTTGTCAAGTAATCGGAATGAAATTAGTTGTCGGCTGCCATTGAATTATCACCAGCGCAGAACAAAAGAAGAAAAGAAAAGAAAAAGAAGGAAATAAGAAGGGATTTTTAAAAATAGAAAGAAAATACAGTTGCCAGAGTTTGAGGAGAAAAACTCCACTTCACACACACACACAACACACACACACACACACACACACACACACACACACACACACACACACATGTCAACGAATTAACCAGACAAGCGCAATTTCAGTTTCGTTCTATGTTTTTCTTGGTTTGTAGGCTTCCTTCCTTGTGGCTAAATTGCCTTCTCAAGTTAAAAGCAATGCAGAAAAGAAAAAAAAAAGCAGAAAGAAAAAAGACATTGTTTCGTATTAATGTTTGTGTAGATAGTCTGATTGTGCGGAAACAGTGCATGTTTGTGTCGATTATTTATGGTGTGTGATGGTTTGTTTCGTTCGGGGGTCTGTCAACTCACCCCCAACCCCACCCCCACCTCCGCGTTTAATCTCATTTCCTTCGTTTATTATCCTAAATGTGCCTGTCTTGTTTTGTTCTTTTTATTGGGTTTCTCCTGTGTTCTTCTTCTACTGCGTTTGATATATCTTGCTTTGTTTTCTTCAATGGGCCTGTCCTGTTTTGTCATTGTATTCCTTCTTCTTCTTCTTCTGCGTACGCAGACTGATACTACTGCGGACATTCCCTGTACAAACAGGCAAGGATCAATCCCATCTGCCCAACAAAGGGAGTGGAGTTTTGTGTGTATGACCGTGTTTTTTTTTAATCCCGCCATTAAGGCAGCCATACTTCAACTTCGGGGAAGGTGCATGCTATGTGTAAGCCATACCAACGGCCAAACTGGCCTTCTCTTCCGAAAGTTGGTGATGGGATTTTACGTGTGTGCAAGATGTTGTGCGTGCGTTCACGGTTTATAGTCTCATTCGAAGGACTGTATGGGGAATGGAGTCAGAACCAATGTTAACTCCGAGGTAAAAATCCCCCTGTACCGAAACGGTCCGGCGGAGATTCGAATCCGCAACCCTTGGATTACGAGTCCGGCGCTCTACCAACTGAGCTATTCCGGCCCCCGATTGTATTCCATTGAACTCTTCTGTCTGCCTTTCTTATGTCCCTGAGCCTCTTCCCTATCATTCATTGTCTTGTGTTCAGTGCACCTGTATTGTCTCGTTGATCGGTGGCCTTTCACGCGTTTGTTTTGCTTCGTTTGTGTCATTAGATTTCATGAGCGTATATTGTTTTGCTCCTATGGGGTGTTTAATGCGTCCGTCTTGTTCACTTCGTTTCGTAACCAATACATCGCTCCCTCTTGTTTTCTCAGTTTTATTGCGTGGAATGTGCCTGTCTTGTGACATTTATTTTCTTGTGTTTAATTTGCCTGACTTGTTTCGTTCGTTTTATTGTATTCAATGCGCCTGTCTTCTTTCCTCGTTGTTTGTTTTTGTTTGTTTGTTTGTTTGTTTTTGTTGTGTCAGTCTTGTTTCTACAGCTTGTCATGCGCCTGTTTATTTTCCCTGTTTTTGCTGTCTTTGTTGTGTCAATCTTGTTTCCACAGCTTGTCGTGCGCCTGTCTTATTTTGTTCGTCTTATTGTGTCTCATTTATACCTGTCTTGTTTCATCGCTTTATCACGTCAGACGCACCTGTCTTGTCTCGTTCTTTTTAATGCATTTCACGCACTTGTCTTGCATTGCTCATTTCGTTGTGTTAATACGCCTGACTTGAGCTGATTGTTATATTGCGTTTAATACACATATCTTGTTTCGGGTTTTTTTTTTATTCTATTTCGTTTTAATGTGTTTTTGGTACCTATATTGTTTTGCTCGTTATCTTTCGTTTAAAGCACATGCACAGTTCTGTTTGTTTCCTTGTGTTTATTGCGACGGCAGCCTTGTTTGCAGCCTTGTTTACAGCCTTGTTTACAGCCTTGTTTACAGCCTTGTTTACGACGTTGATTGACGTTAATGCACGTACACTGTTTTCTTTCTTCTACAGCATTTAATGCGCTCGTGCTGTTTACTTCCCTTTGTTGCGCCTGGCTTGTTTGGTTTCATTGCGCCTGTCTGTTCAGTTCAATGACTGCGTTCACTACACGGTCTTTTTCCGTTCCTTTTGTCGTATGTAGTGCGTGTGTGTTCGTTTTGTTGCGTTCTAAATCATTGTTCCTCCATATTGTTCGTTTTGTTGCGTTCTAAATCATTGTTCCTCCATAGTGTTCGTTTCATTGCGTTCTAAATCATTGTTCCTCCATATTGTTCGTTTCATTGCGTTCTAAATCATTGTTCCTCCATAGTGTTCGTTTCATTGTGTTATAAATCATTGTTCCTCCATATTGTTCGTTTCATTGCGTTCTAAATCATTGTTCCTCCATATTGTTCGTTTCATTGCGTTCTAAATCATTGTTCCTCCATATTGTTCGTTTCATTGTGTTATAAATCATTGTTCCTCCATAGTGTTCGTTTCATTGTGTTCTAAATCATTGTTCCTCCATAGTGTTCGTTTCATTGTGTTTTAAATCATTGTTCCTCCATAGTGTTCGTTTCATTGTGTTCTAAATCATTGTTCCTCCATAGTGTTCGTTTCATTGTGTTATAAATCATTGTTCCTCCATAGTGTTCGTTTCATTGTGTTCTAAATCATTGTTCCTCCATAGTGTTCGTTTCATTGTGTTATAAATCATTGTTCCTCCATATTGTTTGTTTCATTGTGTTCTAAATCATTGTTCATCCATATTGTTTGTTTCATTGTGTTCTAAATCATTTCTTCTCGGTGTGCTCCCGTAAATCCAACCGCAGATTTCAACAAAATGTAGTAAAGTAATTGTTACCAAAGCAGTTCTTTTTTCAAACAAAACCGGACAGAGGACAATTTGGTAACTGCCTTCATCAGCCACGTTCAATTCACTATCTACTTATTGCCAGATTTAAGACCACTGCCAGGTGTATGGCTCTGTGTGTTCGGAGCATATCAACCACACACACATACACACGCGCGCGCGCGCGCGCGCGCGCGACGCACGCACGCACAGAGAGAGAGAGAGAGAGAGGTTGGGAGTTGAAGTGGGAAAGATGGAGGGGGTGTACAAACTCCAGGTCCCGGAACTACCTCAAATGCCTACCATTAATCGGTCCATAGGTATTCCCAGTGATGAAAACTGACTCGTTCGCGCAAGTCACCAAACCATTTTTGGACACCAGAATCACCCTGCTCT
>CM065715.1:115495481-115522981 GCA_033310375.1 Conus canariensis | reverse complement strand
TCCAGACCCGGCGTCAGCGTGTGCCATAAATCCCTGACCACATCATCGCGCCACATGGCGCACGGAACAGCCGTTGATCGCCCCTGCCTATGGAACTGCACGGCCAAGGCTGGGGGGCTTGGGATTCCACTCTTCACGAAAGAAAAGCAACAAAAAAAATGGATGGAAAAGAAAAAGTAGAGATAGACGAATGGACCATTGGCACACTTTTCCTCTTCGTTGTGATCTCCAAAACACCAGCTGTGTCTTAGTGCATGTATAGTGCTGCTGCTTCCACTGTACACACTTCACTGTATTTTCTGGGTCATTTTTTACAAGTTCATTTCCTTGTATTTACTTCTTTTATTTCCTATTTCCCACTTTTGACTGGTGTATTTCTTCACTTTCACTTCTTTATTCCTCAGCCATCACTCCTTTCATTCCTGTTTTGTTTCCTAGCTGTGGACAATTCATTTTTCAACTTTTTCTGCTTTATTTCCCATCTATTTCGCCTGTTTGCTGTCTGTTGAGTCTGTATTTCCTACCTTTTCATGCGAAATATGCCGCCTTTTCTGTTGTGTCTTTATGTCTGATCTTTCACTACTTTATTACTACTATATCTTTCCACCGCCTTTTCTGTTGTGTCTTTATGTCTGATCTTTCACTACTTTATTACTACTATATCTTTCCACCGCCTTTTCTGTTGTGTCTTTATGTCTGATCTTTCACTACTTTATTACTACTATATCTTTCCACCGCCTTTTCTGTTGTGTCTTTATGTCTGATCTTTCACTACTTTATTACTACTATAACTTTCCACACTTTTTTCTGTTGTGTCTTTATGTCTGATCTTTCACTACTTTATTACTACTATATCTTTCCACACTTTTTTCTGTTGTGTCTTTATGTCTGATCTTTCACTACTTTATTACTACTATATCTTTCCACACTTTTTTCTGTTGTGTCTTTATGTCTGATCTTTCACTACTTTATTACTACTATATCTTTCCACACTTTTTTCTGTTGTGTCTTTATGTCTGATCTTTCACTACTTTATTACTACTATATCTTTCCACACTTGTTCTTACCTTTCCATAGCTTATTATTTTTTTCTTTCTTATTTTTTTATACACTGTATCTATTTTTTTTATACACTGTATCTATTTTTTTATACACTGTATCTATTTTTTTATACACTGTATCTATTTCCTGCATTTTGCCACATATTTTCCCACCTTTAACTTTTTCATTTCTGTCCTTCTCCTGTTGTATTCTCTGCCTTCTCATACTTTGTCTTTATTTTTACATTTTAAAATTTCATTTCCCTTTGTCTTTATGTTTACATTTTAAAATTTCATTTCCCTTTGTCTTTATGTTTACATTTTAAAATTTCATTTCCCTTTGTCTTTATTTTTACATTTAAAATTTCATTTCCCTTTGTCTTTATGTTTACATTTTAAAATTTCATTTCCCTTTGTCTTTATGTTTACATTTTAAAATTTCATTTCCCTTTGTCTTTATGTTTACATTTTAAAATTTCATTTCCTGACTTTTCATTGTTTACGTTCTACCTTTACTTATTTATTTTCTACTGTTTATGACTCATTTTCTTTTACTTCTATTTCAGTTTCAAGGGGAGAATTCCAAAGTCTCAAATCCAACAGGACTGAACCCGATCTTTTCCTTCAGCTTCAACAAGATCGATCACAGTGTTTTTTGTTAAGTTCCAAGAGAATCGGATTCACATCTTTTTCGTGAGCATCAAAGTAAACAGTCACGTGACTTACGAGGTTATTCTTCAGCTGGTTTCAACTGTTGAAGTATTCAATATCAACACATTTGTTAAAACGCCATTTCTGACAGCTGACGGGGTTTTGTGTTCTGCACATTTGAAGAGAACAAAAAACGGAGTAAACGGGGTAAATGGAGAAATCCGTCACCCTCTCCTCCCCGATTCCACGGACAAGCCGGTCGGTCCAGTTAAAACCTTGCTGCGATACGGCACAGCCTGGGATCTGCGATTTCTCACACCAGGACAGCCACTCTAAACCATAGCCCTATCGGCTGGCCTGCACGTTTTGCTGTCCAGGTTAGTGCGCGGGTGTTTGCTTTCCGCCCCACTCAAACATACACACAAAACACTGGACAGGTGCCTAATGAAACAAAAATGCCGCGGAGCATTGCGGAACAAACGTGCAGCATTGGCCAACTGCTGGACGGTAGAGGTATGTCCGAATTGATGTGACACAGTCCGTCCTAGGACAAACTGAGTTCTATTACGTGTGACACCCTCTGCGATATAACCTGAACATTTACTTCACATTGTAAGATACCTAAGGACTTTAATTCAAAACTAATAATAAACGTTCCGTGAAATATCCAGTAAATAATGCCCGGAGAGAGATACAGACAGATAGAGAGACAGAGAATGAGAGAGAGAGAGAGAGAGAGAGAGAGAGAGAGAGAGAGAGGAGGGAGGGAGGGAGGGGAGGGAGAGATGGGGAATGGTAGTTTCATTTTTTTTTTTGAAAGCACATCACTAGTGATAAGAGGCTGCAAAGAATGATTATAATGTGCAGGTGAACAATTCAGAAACAATTCTACAGCCACATGACCTGTTACAATTTTTCACCGGGTTTCAAAACTTTTAGATACTCAGCATGTTGTGCATTCCCCAGGATTTTTAGGATCTACGAAACCTCCTATAAACCGCTTCCCACACGATAAATAAGTTCAGAGTGTTTCATTCCATGAGTTAAAAGAAGTTACCATGTTTAACTGACCGTTTGAAAAGAATAACTAGTATCACCACATATAACCCATGTTGTAATCTCTCTCTCTCTCTCTCTCTCTCTCTCTCTCTCTCTCTCTCTCTCTCTCTCTCTCTTCGCGTGCGTGCGTGTGCGCGCGCGTGAATGCACGTGCATGCGCCCGCCTGTACTTTAGTTTGTCGGTCAACTACAAAGGGTTTTTTCTTCGGAGCGGGGGGGGGGGGGGGGGCTCTCACTCTCTCTCTCTCTCTCTCTCTCTCTCTCTCAGGACAATTAATTCATGTCTTACTGCTCTGTCAAATTACTGGCAGATGAATATTAATTAAAATATCTTTTGTGGAGAATTATTTGCTGACTTTGCAAAGGCTTTTGATGTCACAGACCACCAGTTTCTATCCAAAAAATTACCATTGTATGGCATAACAGAAAATGCGCTCCAACTGATTTCATCATTCCTAGACAGTCATCAAGAACGTGTCTGTTTTGATACTTCAACATCCAATACATTACCTGTCAGATATGGAGTGAGCCAGGGCTCCGTTTTAGGTCCTCCCCTATTTTCTATGTAAACGATCTTCCTCTTCCTGTTCAAGAATCTGGTGACCTTTCTGTGTGTTTTACTTACTTTCCCGATGTGATTCACACACACATACGCACACATTCACTTGTCTGCTCTTCTCTCTCTCTTCTATTCTTTCACATCTTGACTGCCTCCATCTTCTCTCTCTCTCTCTCTCTCTCTCTCTCTCCCCCCTCATGTGGATTTTTCACATCTTTGAGGAATGCATTATACATATCTGACTCGCCCTCTCTCTCTCTCTCTCTCTCTCTCTCTCTCTCTCTCTCTCCCCCTCATGTGGATTTTTCACATCTTTGAGGAATGCATTATACATTCTCTCTCTCTCTCTCTCTCTCTCTCCCCCCTCATGTGGATTTTTCACATCTTTGAGGAATGTATTATACATTCTCTCTCTCTCTCTCTCTCTTCTCTCATGTGGATATTTACACTTTGAGAAACATTATTACATCTCTCTCTCTCTCTCTCTCTCTCTCCCTCTCTCATACAATATTATATCTCCCCCTTTCCATCACTTTTTCACACATAAAGGCACCACCGCCGTGGCCTTTGTATGATATCATCCTGACAGTTGAGTGTGGCACTGGTTTTAAACGTATATATATATATATATAATATATATATATATATATATGGGTCAATGATTCAACAGCACGATGACATAGATATTCAAACATATAATCTGCTACAGACGTCTTTGGCCCCATCAATTTCGTTCGCGCTCATTTTGAACCTACTGTCTCCTCCGACCAGGCTCGGCTGTAGTAGAGCAACATCGCAAGACACGGCAGTCACTTGTTACACGGCAAGAACAGAATCAGTGAATTTCAAATTAGAAAAGGAACAAAAAGGCCATAAGCATGCCTCAGAAGTCAGAACAATACATGCGTGTTGTAATACACGAAGAGTAGGAGGAATAATGAGAGAGAGTAAGGGGACAGATACGGAGTAGCCGGCAGTCGAAGAGACGGAGAGAAAATGTCTGTTACATCGTAAACAGTCGCAGTCGACTCATTTTGGAGGCCTCGTTCCAAGAATTGTGGCCCAAAGTAAATTTTGCCGATGGCGATAACTTTGGGCAATTTAAGAGAAGGGGATGGTGTTTTGCAATAGATCGGTGCAGATGCGAATTCCACCCCAGTGATTCCTTCTCTAACCCACATTCCTCGGAAACTTGTCATAATAGGCGACAAGATCTGTAAGGCCGAACAATTTTCAACACGAGGCCTCAGAAAGTTGTCGCACAATTTACGTTGTCACATAAGTCTCCGCCCACCTCAAACTCCACATTCCCACCCCCACCCCCGTCCCTCCTACACCTAGCACTTACTGATCCCTCTCCCTACCCCTCGCTGCTTACACGCACCAACACGCCGCGTTCTGTACCCCTACCGTTCCCGCCTCTCACCGCCCCTTCCACTGTGCTGCTGTGGACACAACCATCTGAAGTGGGTGTGGATGTTGAGCCTGACTGTAACAAAAGCTGAGAAAACAGTGCATGCAACGATCACGAGGTGACAGCAGCTTGCACTGTATATCCGTCTTGGCTACTCTGGTGAATTCTCTCTCTCTCTCTCTCTCTCTCTCTCTCTCTCTCTCTCTCTGTGTGTGTGGTGTGGTGTGTGTGTGTGTGTGTGTGTTCAAGTCCTCTGTTACCATTGGAATGGGTGGTGTCTGCAGGTGTCCGACTGTCTGACTCTCACACAGAAATTATGGATGCATGCACGACTTTTCTAATTCACATACACACACCCACTCACCCGAACATTGACAGCCAGGCAACAGAACAATTTTTTTTTTATGCTGCCCGAGCCGTCAGACAAACATATAATATAATAAATGCAAGGGACAGTTAATAGGTCGGCACGCCAACCATAGGCGTACACACAAAATATGTCTATATATAACGCTATCAACTAGCGCTGCTGGGTCCAATGACGACGAAGACGACGACGACGACGAAACGATGAAGACAGAGACGATGAAGAGGACGAAGACGACGAAGATGATGAAGAGACGACTACAGCGTCAAGTCAAGTCCGCCACGGGACCTACAGAACTTCAGAGCTGTGGCTCAAAAAAAACACTATCACACTCACGGCGTCTCTGCCGAGGACAGGGCGACAGTCTCACACAGGAGCTGTGGCTCACACACAAACACAACGCAGCGACGGCCTAGTCTAACAGGTCGCTGGTTCAAACTCAGGAGCGGCGCTCTGGCTTGGCAGCAGCGGCGTCTCCAGCCCAACTGGCTCAGCGGGTAGTCGGGTCCCGGGCGCAGTGGCAGGTAGGGTGGTTGTCGGCACTCAGGCCGGCCTCTCAACGCCGACACAGGGCGGAGAACAAGGGGGGTAGACACAGCTATGGCCCTGACCCTCAGACAATGGCAGCCAGTCCCCCTTGGTCCAGGGAACACTTCTACCTGGGGAAACTGATTAACTACCTTGATTATCATGGCTACTATTCATTACAATCACGACATCACACAGCCACATCATATTCATTACCCAACATCATATTCTCTTCAACTTAAAAACATTCCTTTTCTTTCTTCAACACTACAACATTCCCTTTTCGGAATCATAACACTACAACATTCCCTTTTCCGGAATCATAACACTACATTCCCTTTTTTCCGGAATCACAACACTACACAGGAAAGGATTTCCATATAAACCTTTCAGAATCTAGTTTTCCAAATTGGGGAAAGGATTTCCACCTAGACCCTCTCAATAAACCATGAATACAATTCATTACACACAATTAATGATTACTTTTCATCAAACTATGAAATGTCGTCACAAAATGTCCATTTCTTTTCTTGTAACACGACAAGAATGTTCATTTCATTTCATATAATCACCAGATTTTAAAAGGTTTCTTTTTCCAAAAGATTCATCTACTTCAATACATGTAAGGAAAAGATTTCCACACATTTTGTTTACCAACATACAACTATTCAATATTCATATCAAGAGTGAGTTAAATACTCACCACATCAAAAATCAAAACCAACATAATTATATAGTCTATGTCGCACACTTTGGGAGCTTATTATCCATAGCATCAAAACTGTCCATCTTCTCGCAAACCACATCAAACCTTTTTTCATCATGAAGTTCATAACTAGTTAAGTCACAGAATAAACAAAATCTTTTTTTCTTTTTTTCCGAAGACCATTTCCTTTAACACTCACTTCTTCTATTCATGTTTTCCGACAGCATTTCGTTTTGCTACCCTATCAAGTCGTAGGATAACAGAACACACAAATACTTTTGTTTTCCAAACAAAACCTTCACAGTGCGCTGAGGAAGTTTCAGTCGCTCCTAACCGGGAATATGGTTTCGGTTTGCTAATAAATAAACATTGTGGTGATAAATACCTGACTGCCACCAAAAACAAGTTAGAGTCCCTCTTCGGCTTTCTGACGATGCCGGAATCACTGCGGAGACTGCCTAACCGGTTCAGCTCACCCGGCTTTTAACAGTGCGCAGGTGAGCAGCAGTCAGGTAAACTTTTCAACCGGCTTCCGGACAACTACCTTCCGGTAAGCACGGTTGCATGAAAATTTGTGACTGGACGAGAAACGATCCGTCACATCCTCCATGCCCCAAAAGGGGTCACATGATTGAAATCTTTGTTTGTGTGTGTGTGTGTGTGTGGAGAGAGAGAGAGAGAGAGAGAGAGAGAGAGAGCAATGAGCCACGATCTCTTCTTCTTTTCATACATTGCTTTTCTTTTCACAGCGGTTTCAGATTCGGTTGTCTGTGTGTCTCTCTACGTCTGAGCCCATCTGCGAATCTTTAACAATGCCCCTCCCCCCCTCCCCCCCCCCCCCCCCCACCCCATCCTCTTTCTTTTTTCTTCATTGGCAGTTTGTCACTCTAGCGCCTAAACACCCCGAGGATTCAGTTCTCCCCAAAACAGACCCTGGATGCAGAAACAGACACTGTGAGCAAACTTGTTGTAGAATAGTCTGGAAGAACTGCGATTGAAAGGTGAGGGGCCGGGAGCTGGAGGGAAGGGGGGGGGAGCTATCTTGCAGACAGACACGCACACAGGTGGTGCACAACTGTCCTGCGGTTTGCTGTTAGGGCGTGCCTCAACACTTGTATTCTCAGGGACCCCACGATGACATCGTTGTCTGGACACTGAGCGTAGAAACAGGCTCGTCCAATTAGACGAAGATCTACTCAAATACTTATCTTCTCAGCTATTATTGTGGATAGACAGACAGAACACTTCCCTCACCCTCCCCCCAACCAACACACACACACACACACACACACACACACACACACACACACACACACACACACAACACCAGTGTGTTCCATATTTGACATTTGCATTAAAGAGAACAATAATATTGTCGGTACGGTAAAACAAATTACCGAAGGAACTGTCATCGACCGCGGACGACGTCAAAGATTTAGAGTGGAGAATGCAATATACCTTCGCCCGTTGTAATTCCCATGCAAACATCCACCAGACCCAGCAGATAAACGCCGTTTCAAGCGGTCGCCAATCATGGGACAGCTTACAGCGACCTCCTCGGAGAATGACACAGCTCGGCAGATACATCAACTGAGACGGGGATCAGAAAGCAAGCGAAAGCTTAAAACAACCCATTCATTCTCTGGCTCTTTTTTTTTTTTTTTTTTTTTTTTTTTTTTCGTTTTTCGTTTAGTGTTCACTTCATCTCCGAAGTAAATGAGAGAAAAGGTTTTTTTGAAAGGCTAAAGGTCACAAAGGTATTGTTATTCAATCACGTGCCGTCCCCCCCCCCCCCCCCCCCCCCCCCCCCTTTTTTTTTTTTTTTTTTTTTTAAAGACACTAGAATACCTTGAAAAGAGACATCCTGCGATTGGCATTCTGTGATTGGTCACTACGACCTAGTCCTGGCAGAATGATCACACTGCGAGTGGCATTCTGTGATTGGTCACTACGACCTAGTCCTGGCAGAATGATCACACTGCGAGTGGCATTCTGTGATTGGTCACTACGACCTAGTCCTGGCAGAATGATCACACTGCGAGTGGCATTCTGTGATTGGTCACTACGGCCTAGTCCTGGCGGAATGATCACACTGCGAGTGGCATTCTGTGATTGGTCACTACGACCTAGTCCTGACAGAATGATCACACTGGGCCAGCGTGTGAAGAGAAGGAGGAGGGGGGGGGGGGGGCGGGAGGAACGGAGGAAAGGAGTTCCAGAAGGTCAAAGTAGTGTCCAAGACAGAAACACCTGAATCTGGCAAAGATGAGAACTCAAACCAAAAGCACCCCATCCCCCCCCCCCCCACACACACACACACACACATGCACACACAGGCACGCACGCAAGCACACACGCGCGAACACATGCACACACACACACACACACACACACACACACACACACACACACACACACACACACACTGAATTTTTAAAATGAATTACAACACGCAAAACTACAGAGCAGAACAAATCAGACGGATCTGAATGATTAAATTGCTAATTAAAAGTCAGAAGTTTTGGAGGTAATACGATTCTTGACGCCACTAAGCGACCAGTCGTAACCAGAAAGCAAGAAATACTGCAACAACGCAACGTCAGAAATGGCAGACCCCAGTCAACACCCTGATCACCAGGAGAACAGCACGGCAAATGGCAGACCCCAGTCAACACCCTGATCACCAGGAGAACAGCACGGCAAATGGCAGACCCCAGTCAACACCCTGATCACCAGGAGAACAGCACGGCAAATGGCAGACCCCAGTCAACACCCTGATCACCAGGAGAACAGCACGGCAAATGGCAGACCCCAGTCAACACCCTGATCACCAGGAGAACAGCACGGCAAATGGCAGACCCCAGTCAACACCCTGATCACCAGGAGAACAGCACGGCAAATGGCAGACCCCAGTCAACACCCTGATCACCAGGAGAACAGCACGGCAAATGGCAGACCCCAGTCAACACCCTGATCACCAGGAGAACAGCACGGCAAATGGCAGACCCCAGTCAACACCCTGATCACCAGGAGAACAGCACGGCAAATGGCAGACCCCAGTCAACACCCTGATCACCAGGAACACACGGCAACCAGGATCTCTGTTCGCACAAAAGAAAAGCAGTGTTTATTATTTTTCGTTTGGTTTCATTGTAATATACATTGTGTTCGTTCACACAATATGTCTAGATGTGACGAAAGGCGACTTCTCCGCTTTCGTGTTGTTTCCGTTGTGTTACACGATTTTCTAACAGCGACGAGATAGAAAGAAAAGAAATGCATGCCTTTGTTGTACTGGTGGTGTGGTGGTGGTAGTGTATGTGCATATGTGCGCCCTTGAAAGTTTCTGTGCGTAACGAATGATGTTTTTATAAATACTCCTTCGTCTAGCCACTAACGTCATCAGCGTACGCTTTGTTTGCATTGTGGGTCTGTATATTGGATTACGGTGTGTGTGTGTGTGTGTGTGTGTGTGTGTGTGTGTGTGTGTGTGTGTGTGTGTGTGTGTGTGTGTGACAGACAGACAGACAGATCAAGACAGACAGACAATCAGACAGACAGACTGCACTGCCAAAATGTAGGTCGTGAGATAAAGCCGTTTCACCATGAGTGCAACGTGCGCGCACGTGCACGCACATTTACCAGATACATTCGCGCGCGTTTGCGCGCGCGCACACACACACACACACACACACACACACACACACACACACACACACACACACACACGCACGCGCACGCACGCACGCACGCACGCACGCACGCACACATACACACAAACGCTTAAGAAAGTATAGGGAAAAGCATTCCCCTGGCTTTGGATTCTATAGGCCAGTGTATAGGCCTTAATACAACGAAAATTGGAGATGAATGAACCCACATTGTATAATCACTGTTGACATGGGGTGGCAATTTTCACCTGTTTAGGTACAGCCCAGGGCAATTGATCAAGCACCTGTCCTATACGCTCTCCTAGCGGCAAGAAAAGAGAGGCATGTCTGACTTATGTGTGATACTTGCCAAATATCATATAAAAAGAAGAACAAAAGGATGAGGACAGGTGCACGGCAAAACGAGATATTAGATCATCTCGACTGTCAACTTTGACCTTGTTATTCACTTTCAATAGGGTTTATGTTTACTGTGTAAGCACTTACTGTCTTCAACTGTAGGATGATTGGACGCGCAACCCAAGCTCGTTGTGACCTTTGCTGCGTGAAAGTAAGTCCTTGATATTCGACATCTGAATTGACTGTCCACAGATTAAAGGTCGTACCATAAGTAATCAGTGAATGATGTTTGCATATTCACTGCTAGTCTCGAGATCTTTCGTGCACGCATGCGTTCTTCATTATACTACGTTCTTATAACCATCTTGGACTTCTGCTGACCTTGAATTTCCACACAGTTTAATCTGTCGCCGTGGCCATTCATTAAACCAAGTCTGCTGAAGAAGGCAAGACACGAGTTCTGATGTTCCTAAGGCCTTTCCTGTTCTCATGTTACGTGCTGTGTTGTGAAACTTCGACTTGCAACAACATAACAGGGACAGATAAAAGATCTTGTGTGATACAAAATGCTTCTTTGTTGTATATAGCTTCCAAAATGTAGTGTTATTGTATATTGCGTCATAATATGCGTAAAAAAAGCAAATTCGGGCTGACAGAGATTGCTCTTTTTTGTTTGTTTGTTTTTCTTTCCTTGATTTGAGCAAGAGAAGGCTTTTCTTTGGTTGATTAATTCTTGCTATGACCTTGATCAATGTGGCTTTGTTAAATCAAAGTTACTTGTCACTGTTCCAGCAGGGTACCACTCAGATTATGTTTACTGCCAGCAGATCCCTCCATTTCCAGTATAGCATCTGATCCTTAAAGATCTTGTGCGCGCGCGTGCATGCGTGCCTGTGTGCGTGTGTGTGTGTGTGTGTGTGTGTGTCTGGTGATGGTGGTAGTAGTGGGGTGGAGATTCGGTTTTTCAAGACTGACTGATTACATGAACATTAGTATGACACTTTCCTGTCAAAACGCGCATGATTATTGACATTGTGTCTTTCAATACAGGGTCTAACTGTTTCAAAAACCGAAAGTAAAAAAAATGTTGCAGTCGAAATGTCAAGGAATATAACTGAATCAGAATGCTGCTCCTTGTTTACCGTTTTAGGAAAAAGAGATGTACTGTTGATTTTTGAGACGAGCAACTCCCATAGTGACCACGATGCATTACACGTGGGCAAGTCTGGTCGAAGAGGATCAAGTGAGCAGGCTTTGAGTACAACAGGAAACAATGTAACTCTCGTCACCGCTGTACTCTTTCTGGCTGTCTGCGGCCTCTCGGCTGATTTTCCGCCATGTTCGTTTCCCAGTGGATGAAATAATATTTCAGCTCCGTTTCTCGCTTTCTTCACTTACGCATAATTCAGATATATCAGAATCTCGGACAGGTAACTCTGCGAGAATTACCAGTCGCTGTGACGAAGTGGTTAGCGTCGCGGACTCCCAGCTGTGAGGTCGTGCGTTCGATTCCCATCAGGGCCATTTATTTGTGGGATTTGTCTGCCCCGACCGACTCCTACCCGGCGATGAGTTTGCTATGGGCTCAACTATTAAGACTGGGACCACACAGTCATCTTTTCTCCACTTAACGGATGCGTCTCTGACAGTGTTGTTCAAATTCTTCGGCAAACACTGCAGGTCTCTGCATCTCCCGGGCCTAGTTCACGTCGGGATATCTACATTATGAAAGTTAGCGTAGAGCACAACCCTGTCATGCAGTCTCAGACCAGAATGGAAATTCGCGTCATATCTTCACCATCCTCATCCTCAACGATTAGCATAACTAACTCTCAAAGTCTGTGGCCCTTCATGCCCTGCTCTCATTGTGACCTCAGTGTCGATTTCTTCTCCACGTGTATCCCCTTAGCGAGGTTCTGTCGGGGTCAGCAGTATCGGCGAATTCACGGAGACCGTCGTTGAACGGACGTAGTGGCGCCCTCCGGAAGAATAGCTCACTCACGCTGACCCCGCGACAAAGCAATTATTGTCGGGGAGGGGGGAAGGAGGCTTAGTAGATGGTGTCCTGCATATGTTGGACCAGAACAAGCAGCACTGAACACCACCGAAGTGACTCAACAGCAGTGCTGTGTCTCCTGTGATGGGTGGCCACATAGCGACTTGACACTGACTGCTCCCTGTGGCTTGCTGTGGACGAGCCAGGCTGTGGCCCTGGAAGAGCATCCAAAATGAGCGGCGTGAGGTAGCACGGAAGATGGATGAACACTGGCTACATAAACCTTAAATAAATGTTAGCGAACCGCCAAGAGAAACGTGGACAAACGAGTCACAAGACAAAACACGACGCGTTTCATTCAACGCCTGCCTACATTGCGCTGAAGAGATCTAAGCTAAGTGACAAATTCGTTCATTTTCATTGTCCTCCTATTTGTTTGTGTCTTGCCTGAAGAAGACCTAAGAGGTCGAAACGCGTCGTGTTTTGTCTTGTGACTCATTTGTCCACGTTTCTCTTGGCGGTTCGCTAACATTTATTTAAGATTTGGTTAGATTTCCGCCTGCAGTCGTCTCACTTTCCAACTAGATCATTGGCTACATGGCATGCAGATCCGGAATATGCAGATAAATGCTTCCTCAGGATTTACAGAGCCTGTTTTCAGATCACAGCGCGCCCGTTTCCACTGAGCATGCAATACAGAACTTATGTTAGTGAAAGTGCTGACAAATACATAGCCGTGATAGAGGCGGAGAGACCACCAAGTGGATAATGCACTCACGTAGGATGCGTCACACTACGAGGATGTTTCTTCGAGTTTGTCTTTTTTTTTTTTCTGCTTTCCATCAGACCTTCAACGGTGACCTCAGCGCTAGTCTTTCGGGGGCAGACAATAAAGCGTGGTCCAGTGAGCACCAGGCAGACAGCGCACGTAAAAGAACTCACTGCAGTTAAGCAGTCGTCACTGGTAAACATTAGGATGGGAAAATGACACAGAAAAAAAGCGATGGCGCAGGTGGCGCCCACTCCCGGAAGAAAGCAGTCCACGGTTGTTCGTCCTTTTTCTTCATTCTTTTCTTTCTCTTTTCCTCGGCAGGAACTCTGAGGTCCACTATTAGGGAGATGTTTGCGTATAAGCACCGTTTTTAATCCCATCATTAAGGTGGCCACTCTCCGTCTTCTGGAACAGTCTAATTGCGACAACAGTGTGTGTGTGTGTGTGCGTGTGTGTGTGTGTGTGTGTGTGTGTCTGTCTGTCTGTCTGTGTGTGTGTGTGTGTGTGTGTGTGTGAGTGTGTGTGTGTGTGTGTGTGTGTGTGTGTGTGCATGTGTGTGTTTGTGTGTGTGTGTGTGTGTGTGTGTGTGTGTGTGTGTTGTTGTTGTTGTTGTTGTTGTTGTTGTTGTTGCTGTTTTCACAACATTCATCCCACTGGGACACGATGACCTACTCTCCTCCGACAGAGGAAACGGGATGTCATAAGTGTGCACGATGTTTTATGCATACATTGGCACACACGACCTCAGTTCAAAGTTTCATCCTAGATACCCCTAACTGGGAATAATCTGCACACATGTTTGATTCGAAGAGAACATCTCTCCCAATCTGCCTGTCTCAGGCGGGAATCGAACGCCAAACCTTAGAACAAACGTCTGACGCCTAGCCCACTATGCTAACCAGGCCCCCAAACCTTAGAACAAACGTCTGACGCCGAATCCACTATGCTAACCAGGCCCCCAAACCTTACAACAAACGTCTGACGCCGAACCCACTATGCTAACCAGGCCCCCAAACGTCTGAGCCTGACCCACTATGCTAACCAGGCCCCCAAACGTCTGACGCCGAACCCACTATGCTAACCAGGCCCCCAAACGTCTGACGCCGAACCCACTATGCTAACCAGGCCCCCAAACGTCTGACGCCTGACCCACTATGCTAACCAGGCCCCCAAACGTCTGACGCCGAACCCACTATGCTAACCAGGCCCCCAAACGCATTTCAAAGAAAAACATCATGTTGTGGCGATGAAATTAGTCTGTGCTGCTGACAAGAGTTTCTGTCAAGTTTGCAAACGGTCAGCCAAAGCTCTATCCTTAAAAGTTTTTTTTTTATATATATTAGTTTTTTTGTTTTGTTTTGTTTTGTTGGGGGATGGGGAGGGGGGCAGGGGGAAGGGATAGCCATGGGGATGTCCTTTTTTTTTTTTTTTTTTTTTCTTGTTTGCTTGTTTCCCTTGGATTTGCTTCTGTTGGTTTCTTATCAAAGGCATCGGGGTTTTGTAGTTGTCTTTTTCTTTACTTGTTCATTTTTGTTTGTTTTGTTTTGTTAATCACAAATTTTCAATAATTGTACGTCGACTCCATTCAGCGGCAGAGTTTCAGGCCAGGAGCTAGCTGGTGGTTCTCTGACCCCAAACACACACATGACGCCGAACCCGTCGTCACCCTGGTTTGCCTCCCCCATTCCAGACCGAACCAGGGGACATCATTAGCGCGGCATCGGTGGCGCGGCGTTGGGTCGGGCACCGCTCGGAGCTGCTGGTCAGACTGTGGAGCCAGGGGGCCAAAGACAGCGGCGGCCCACCAGCGTCGGGGGATCTGTGGGGGAGTCCTTATTTAACCAGTGGCTAACGGACTGCCGTGTATGTCCTGCATCAATAGGACGGGGAGCTGGGATTGGGATGGCGTATGGTGAATGAGGAGAGCGGTAGGGGGGGGGGGGGTAAGGGGGTGGAGGGAGTGCGGGGGAGCTGGCGGAAAGATGGAGAGAGGGGGTGGGGAGGAGCCGGTGGAGGAAGGCGAGAGAGAGACTGAACCAGAGAGAGGGTTAGAGCCACGTTAGAATAGTGTGTGTGTGTGTGTGTGTGTGTGTGTGTGTGGTGTGTGTGTGTGTGTGTGTAAGCGCAAGCATGCGTGCTGGCGAGCGCGTGTATTTTCGTGCATGTGTGCGCACTGCATGCGTGTGTGTGTGTGTGTGTTGGTGTGTGTGTGTGTGTGTGTGTGTGTGTGTGTGTGTGGCGCCAACCGCGCGCATGCGCACAAGGTGTGTGTGTGTGTGTGTGTGCCTGTGTGTGCTTGTGTGTGCACGCGCGCGCACGTGTGTTCCTGCGTGCGTGTGCGTATGCGCGCGTGGACAGAAAAAGAGAGAGAAAACAGATACAGAGAAACAGAGACAGAGAGACAGTGACAGGAGACAGAGAGCTGACATTTAATTGCGTCCACTAAGCGAAAAAAATGTAAATCATAGCGCAAGAAAAAGAGGAACAAGACTTTTGATGTGCGTCAGCGAACACTGAATGGGATGTGGACGACGACTCAGCCTCCGGGCGGAAAAGCCGGTGTGTATCTGACTGGGCTGTGAGCGGATCTCATTGTTATCTGCGTAAATTGGAAGGCTGGGGGAAACCTGAACCGCTCCGTTATCCACGCATTCCGTGGGAGGAACGTCGGAAACTTAGGCGCTGGCTCTGACAATGGGGGAACCGGAGAAAGAAAGGAGGGGTGGGGGGAGGGGGAGCGGATTAGGAGGGGTGGGGGAGGGAGGAGGCGGGCTGAATTAAATGGGATGAAGAAAATAGATCACGCGCGAGTGTATGTTCAATTCCCGCGGCAGCGCGTGGACTGTATTGTTGTATCTAGTGGGGGGGGGGGGGGGGGGGTGTAGGTTTATCAATTCAGCATTGCAATGCGAGATTTCTATGAAATTACAACCGTAAGTCACATTGCTTCACAAAACCGAGAACTACGATTGTCTGATATACACTTCCGTTCTTGTTTCGCTCTTGCATCTTTTAAAGACGACCAACATGAAGATTACATAGTGACGCCGAGATGTACGTCCATCCTAAAATCATTAGCACAGATGAACAGACTCCATCAAAATATTCAACCAGCTGGTCATCTTTTGATGATGGCCAGCACAACGACTGGCGGATGGCGTGCTCATCCTTTTTCATCATCAATGTTTTTGGTCAAGTGTTCAGTCAGTATTTGCCCTATGCGGACGGCAAGCCTACGTTTGATAACTGGAATGCCAGTTACGGTGCAGCGCTTGCCGAGAAATTTCTTTCCTTGCTATCAAGAAATACAAGAAATACGTTCACAGATGACCCTGTAAACAACCTCTTTTAAATATCGAGGCAAGATCCATCCAGGAGAAATCGCTGCGCTCCTAAATACTCTCACCTATATAATTATGCTGACCTTACAAACGTCTGTACATGAATTGTAATGCAAGGTCCACCCAGCTGTGTTCAGGTTACCGAAAGCAGTACCTTGCTTCACAGATCACGCCTGAGCCACAGAGAGTATGGATATGAACCGATTTTAATCCAGGCCAGTGGATGTGGTTTAATTCAGGCCAATGGATGTGGCTTAATCCAGGCCAGTGGATGTGGCTTAATTCAGGCCAATGGATGTGGAGAGTGTGGATGTGAACAGATTTCAATCCAGGCCAATGGATGTGGTTTAATCCAGGCCAGTGGATGTGGTTTAATCCAGGCCAATGGATGTGGCTTAATCCAGGCCAATGGATGTGGCTTAATCCAGGCCAGTGGATGTGGCTTAATCCAGGCCAGTGGATGTGGCTTAATCCAGGCCAGTGGATGTGGCTTAATCCAGGCCAATGGATATGGCTTAATCCAGGCTAATGGATGTGGCTTAATCCAGGCCAATGGATGTGGTTTAATCCATGCCAATGGATGTGGTTTAATCCATGCCAGTGGATGTGGCTTAATCCAGGCCATGGATGTGGTTTAATCCAGGCCAATGGATGTGGTTTAATCCAGGCCAATGGATGTGGCTTAATCCAGGCCAATGGATGTGGCTTAATCCAGGCCAGTGGATGTGGTTTAATCCAGGCCAATGGATGTGGTTTAATCCATGCCAGTGGATGTGGCTTAATCCAGGCCAGTGGATGTGGCTTAATCCAGGCCAGTGGATGTGGCTTAATCCAGGCCAATGGATGTGGCTTAATCCAGGCCAGTGGATGTGGACTTCAGAATTTGCTGACCGTGTATTATGTGCCAGCTTGGTTCCACTACTTCAGATTCTGTTTGTTTGTTTTTTGTTTGTTATGTTTTTGTTGTTTTTTTTAGAGAGTCCACTGCACGTCAGCCAGTCCATGAATATCGCATCACAACTGCCGAGCCAAACTGAAATTAATGAATGCATCAGTGCGGAAGTAGACATCAAAACCGTAATAATGTTGTAGCAGATCCGATGTGTGAGCCTTGCACTTCAACATCTCCAGGTTCTTCTCTTTCCTGTACGTCTTCTGCTCTCTCTCTCTCTCTCTCCTCTCTCTCTCTCTCCTCTCTCTCTCTCTCTCTCTCTCTCTGTGCGTGTGTTCCCCCACCCACGTTCTCTCGTTGCATGGGCTGTCGTGTACATAACCGCGTTTCACCACCTTGGTCCCCAAAGTCCGTTTCCAGGAGCAAACTAAATTGGACAGGTTGATGTTTTCCAGAGCCTAGCGAAGGCTGACATGGATGTCAAGGTCTTACACATGAGCGAGTTGTCCTTCAGCAAGAGCGTGCCTATGGGGAGGACACCAGCGGAGGTATGCAGGCGGTAAGCACTGAATGAGCAGCTCCACACAACTTTTACATTGAATATCTCGCTCCAAGGGAATTTACTGTAGAAGTCAACAGGGGGGGGGGGGGATGAATCTCATCAGGAACACACACCACACACACACACACACACACACACACATACACACACACACACACCCCCGCGCGTACGTAGACACACACAAGCACGCCCCCCCCCCCCCCTCCTCTTCCCTCCACCCCCCTACACACACACTACAAGGCTCCTGTTGTAGTAAGCAACCACCCGAAATATACGCACAAACAACGGGGCCGTGCTTTCACTCCCACGTTCATTATACTCGTCGGTCCAGGATTGGTTGAAGAGAAATGATTGATTGATGACGTACGTGTGGATCCACGCCCCCTTTTTACTCCTTCCCCCTTCCATCCATATTCCTCCTCCTCCTCCTCTTCCTCCTGCAGACTCATCGATAACGTGCATAGAGTATGCAGACAGGACGAAGCGGGCCACTTGCTATGATCAAAGCTCCACCTGAGTGGCTTAACAAGGCGAAACAGGGCGCAGCAAGCACTTGCCACTGACCGACTCCCATTGACACACACACACACACACACACACACACACCCCTCCAACATCACGGAACTTGGATGCTGCCGTTTGCAGACACCCGGCGTTAGACAACCGAACGGTCGTTGCGCGTGCGTTGGCGGGTAGTCTGGGCCTGATTTAAAGATGTGCTAGCGAGGTGGCAGGCCTCTCAAGCAAGCGACAGCGAGTTGAGCTACCCCGTTGAAGGAAGGCTAGCGGCTTGGTGGGCTACAACTTGGTGCTGGCGCGCGCCCTCTCATTCGTCCTCGTCTCCGCAGCGGATCTTCACAACCTCCACAACCTCCCATCTCTTGACAGGTTCGAGTTTTTACACCCCCCACTCCACAAAAAAGAGAACATCATACCAAACGTTTTCTCGTAGGTTTGTAAAAAAGGAAGGAAAAAAAAAGCTAAACAACTGCAAAAGTGTTTCTGGATTTTTTTTTTGGTTTGTTTTTTATTTCTGTTTGTTGTAACCCCAAGACAGAAGAGTGAAGGAAACGTGGTGGTTTGGGTTTCAGCAAATGAACTGAGATCTGCCGACTTTTTGTTTGATAATTCAAGTCTCCTGAGTTTTCACTCTTCATTTGGCGAAAGGTGGGTTGATAAGTCAGAGTCTCTCTCTCTCTCTCTCCTCTCTCTCTCTCTCTCTCTCTCTCTCTCTCTCTCTCTCTGTTAAAGGACTCTCTTTCCCTCCGTCCGTCTATGAAACAAATAAGAAATTTCGGACTGTAATTTCTAAAGGTAATCTGTTAAGTTACAAATATGTTCTGGACTGTTTGATCTTGACTGGTATTAACGTCATTTTAAAAGAGTTGTTGTACACTGTGCTCACATCTGTCCCTTCAGTTCTTGACCTACGGTCTAACACTGAACAAACATTCGCGTTCTCTCTCTCTCTCTCTCTCTCTCTCCTCTCCTCTCTCTCTCTCTCTCTCTCTCTCTCTCGTTAAATCTGATAGTCGGCATCTGATTCCCCCCCCCCTCCCACTTCCCTTCAGGCCCCCCACCCACCCCATTACTTCGTTCTTCTTAAGTATAGCAATATTTCAATGGATGTATTTATGTCTGCCACATATCTGATGTTGGATAAAGTAAATACGTTGGTAGATATACACAGAACAGAATTTTTTTTTTAAAACAGATACCTGAAAAAAATTACAGCAACAGAGAAAGACGGCAGTTTAAAAAAAACGACCAGTACGGTGGGCGTTAAGTCGCTATGATTTGTTATGGCGGACACTCCAAAGAGTATATCATAAAATGATTTAATCGAGCGCATTTATATAATGATTCAATCAAAGCCTCTACGATTTGTTATGGCGGACACACCAAAGAGTATTTGTAAAATGATTCAATCAAAGTCTCTGCGATTTGTTATGGCGGACACACCAAAAAGTATTCATGAAATGATTCAATCGAAGTCTGTACGATTTGTTAGGGATTACATCTGATTTTTCGACACACCAAAATGTATTTATAAAAATGATTCCATCGGGCGCATTTATCTAATGATTCCATCGAGCTTAAGGATAGGCACGGCGTTTTGGCTCACAATGCAGGTGCGTGTCCATGCCGCGCGGAAACTGCTGGTCCAACGAAAGAGTTCTACTGTCTGGAACACTCGGCACCTGTCTCCACCTTCAACTGTACAGGATCTAGTCACATCCGTGATACATGCTGCAGACATGCTGATCAGGATTCTTTCTTGGCTTAGTTTGAAAATGCACAAATGCAGTGTTAATCTGTCTTGTAGGCCTTTTTCTGAGATGTATCAGACTCTCTCTCTCTCTCTCTCTCTCTCTCTCTCTCTCTCTCTCTCTCTCTCTCTCTCCATATAGATAGGTAATTGGATGTTAATGTATATATCTGTTTATGTATGTATGTAATATTATATATATATATATGTAAATCTCTCTCTCTCTCTCTCTCTCTCTCTCTATATATATATATATATATATAATATATATATATATATATATAATGCTGAACAATTAAGCAGTGGGGGAAATATTATATATGTATATATGTATTATTCAATTATAAACAAAGCTTGCTCTTATGTCTTAGATTGAAGAAATAGGGGAGATAAGCATTCATATCTGCAGTGGTAGATAATTCCGCCTAACTAACAGTATGTGCTTGAGTGGGTGAATGGGGAAAAATAAAATAAATGCTTCTCAAAATGAGCCTTCAGCAAGCGTATAGTCTCCAAGGGGGAGACAATCTCCAATAGGGAGGAAACTACCAACATATAACTCCTGGTCAGATACCGATATTTCCCGTATGGTGCAAGATTCTCCCCAAACGCCAACAGTCTAAGTGGGTGACATCACACACACACACACACACACACACACACACACACACACTACACACACACACACATATATATAATATATAATATATATATATACGCACGCACGCACGCACACACGCTCACACACACACACACACACACACACACACACACACACACACACAACACACACAAAGAGGGAGAGAGAGAGAGAGAGAGAGAGAGGAGGTAGGGGGTGGAAGGGAGACAGACAGATTAACAGACAGACAGACAGAGGCGCAACGTTTGACGTTTGAAAAATTAAGAGAAAGAGAGAGAGAGAGAGAGAATTTTATCAAAGAGTACTTTTTGAAAGATGACTTGAGGAGCTCCCACTGGACGATGTAATGTTTCTGTCCCTGGCACCTTTCCCTTAACACAAACTTGTCATTTAGTCATTACTATCAAACCAGATTAGATCTCTGACTTTCCTTCAAAATCGGTATCTTCAGACATTGAAGAGAAATGACACCAGAGTTACAAGACAGAGAGAACAAAGAGAGAGAGAGAGAGAGAGAGAGAGAGAGCTGTGTGTGTGTGTGTGTGTGTGTGTGTGTGTGGCGCTGCGCGCGCGCGCGCGCGCAGGGAGTCCTGAGTCCTGTTGAGTCCATTTTAATGTGTTTTCTTCGAATCTTTATGGTGCACTTTTTTTTCACCTTTTCAGTTGGAGACAAATTTTAGTTTGCTATTTCATTTATATTTCATTCAATTTTAGTTTACTATTTTATTTACTATTTCATTCAATCTAATTTACTATTTCATTTACTATTTCATTCAATTTAATTCACTATTTTATTCACTATTTCCTTCAATTTTGCTTTACTATTGTATTTGCTATTTCATTCAATTTTAGTGTACTATTTTATTACTATTTCATTCAATTTTTTTTTCTTTGCCTGTCGTCACAGGGTGCTAAAGTCTTGTCTTTTATATTCCCTCCCCCCCCCCCCCCCCCCCCCCCCCCCCGCCATACCCTGTGTAAGAGGTACCTTCCACGTTATGGGACTTGTCTGTTACTTGTGGGAATCTACCACTGTCCTGCCGACGACAAGGATCAAGCCTGGTGAGATCCTCACGAACCGAAACAGCTGTGGAACTTGCCTGTCAGTCATGGGAACAATTGGATTGACACGGCACTCGCTGGGCATTTCATACTGCTGTGCTCTGCCCCATGCGCCTTAGCGCCAGTCTGTCAACAACACACAGTGGTATTACACTGGTGTCGCCTTGGCTGCATCGTCTTTGGATCATCAAGACTCAAGGGCCCGGACAAGTTTGAATAAATATGCATTAATGGCAGCCGAAATTTTACACACACCACTCTCTCTCTCTCTCTCTCTCCCCTCTCACATCTCTACTCTCCATCTCCTCTCCTCATCTCTCTCCTCTCACACACACACACACACACACACACACAACACAAGCACTCACTCTCTCTCTCTCTCTCTCTCTCTCCACACACACACCACACACACACACACACACACACACACCACGACTCTCTCTCTCTCTCTCTCTCTTCTCCCTCAGACTCTCTCTCTCTCTCCTCTCTCTCTCTCTCTCTCTCTCTCTCATCTTGTATCGTGTCCAAACCGTGTCTTTTTTAGTTTGCTTTTTTTTCTCCTTCTTCCTCACCAACGGATGACCTTTGTCCGTCACTTTCCTTCACTTCGACCAAGAACACAAAAGGTTAATAAAACCTGCAAGTGCAACTCCATAAAGCTGCGCCCTGCAAGAACACTGTCAAGGCCAGCTGAAAACATTTCACCATGGGTTTTTTCCTTTTTTTTTCCTCTCTTTCCCCGGAGCATCGCTCAACGATCAATTAAGGAGGACTTCCCAGCAAATTTTCGTCCTGAAATGCGTTTTAACGTTTTCATCGTCAGCTGAGTTTAGAAAGCCGTCCGTAACAAAGCAGTTCCGTTTCCTTTCTATGGAGTTTGTCGATGTGGTTTTCCGGCCAAGAGTGCCTGGTCGGCGGCGCGGACGTGTCCGCCTTCCGGTGTGTGTTTTTGGTTTCCCACCGGAAGGCCATTCTCACGAGCAGGTTGGCAGGGATTTGCACTTTCGGCCTTGGGTTCTTCTTTTTCATAGCATGCATAGCAAGCGTTATGTGTGTCTGTCTGTCTGTCTGTCTGTCTGTGTCTGTGTGTATCTGTGTCTGTGTGTGTGTGTGTGTGACGGGGGTGGTTGGTGGAGGGGAGAACGTGAGAGAGGAAAAAAGGGAATGTAGCAGATGGATGTGAAAGAGAGTAAGAAGGGGGTAGAGGGACAGAGAGAGGGAGGGGGGCGACACACACACACACACACACACACACACACACACACACACACACACACACACACACACACAGAGACAGAGAGAGAGAGAGTGTGTGTGTGTGAGAGAGAGAGAGTGAGATACAGAGACAGACAGACAGACAGAAACGCAGAGAGAGAGAGAGAGAGAGAGAGGAGGGATCGGGCTGAGGGACAAGCAGACACTGTGACACAGTTGATATTAAGTCATTTTTTTTAAAATTCAGTATTATAAAACCACTTCAAAGAAAAAAAATCAACATCATTCGCAGAACAGAAATCTATCTGTTTTCTTTGTTGTCTGACCAGTCTGTTGGCGCGGCGGCCTGTGTGTCTGTCTGTCTGTCTGTCTGTGTCTTTCTCTTCTTGTGTGCGAATACCGAGAGCCTCTTTCGGTTGTGAATGGCGCCACTTACCACTTATTGCCTTCTAAGATCACCTCGCTACAAGTTTCTAGCTCCCTTCTTTGCTTTTGTCTCTTTGTTTGTTCGTCTGTTTTTGTTTTTTTTTGTTTGTTTTTTTGTTTTGTTTTGTTTTGTTTTTTTGCTTGTTTCTCTCTTTTTTTTTCTTCTAGTGGGCCTTACCTTTTCCATTTCCCTTCTGATGTTGTCTGACAAATTCACCGCATCTTTCTTCTAGATCTTTAGACAGAAGTTATTTTGTGAAACTCTGCAGGTTTGCGTAGTGGTCGCCAGCCTTCAAAAACCACGCAACAACAGATGTGTGTGTGGCATTATCTGATTCAGTTGGATGGTTTGTACTCAAGTGGTAGGACACTGGACACAGTACACGTGCAGAGGCTGAGTGCTGTGTGTGTGGAATCAGTGTACGATCGTTATTACTGATGGCTTCACTTGGTCATTTGGGCTTTCCTGGCGTCCTGTTATCACCTACTATACTGCTGTTCCACAATCTTGTGATAACAGTGCGTCTTCACCTCTCTTATTGGGCTACCAATCACCGGAAGCTTACAATCTTCGGCCAGTCGCACAGTCCTCCACCACCACTATTCCCCCCCCCCCCCCCCACCACCACCACCACACAGACACGCACGCACTCGTACACAAGTATGCATGCACATAGGAGCGCGCGCATAAAGAGGGACAGACAGACAGACATACGGGAACCAGTAGTCAAACAAGTTGAGCGTTTTTGTACCACGTTTTGTGAAGTCGGATTTTTACGGCTTGAGGGCTTTCTTTGTTCATCCAGCAGCAAAACGGGTACTGAATTCAGGTCAGGGAAGGTTCAAGTGTGTGTGTGTGTGTGTGTGCGTGTGTGTGTGTGTGGTAACGAATGCTCTAAATCGTCTATCACCTACACAAGTCTATATTCATCATTGCGTCAACGACCTATGGCAAGAGGACTGGAGCATAAAAACGGTTTATAAAGGTTTTGTTTTTTTCAGTCCTCCGTATCCGTCAGAATATGAGAGAGTGCCTGTCGCCTGCCACTAGTAGCTGCGGAGTAGAAACGGTGTGAGCTAATTCAAGAGAGATCAGTCCTTCAACACACATGTGGCTGCATTCTGCATACCTTGTGACGATCCGCTGGCCCTGAAACGTGTTCTGATGCAGTGTTGGGATTTGCGTGGGTTAGATGCACGCACTTTAAAGCAGACTCCACAAGGACCTGGTCAGAAACATTCCGCCAGATGTTTTATTTTACTTGTTTTAAGGTTTTTAAAAGGGTAAAAGTTTCTAATTCAGTCTTATACTTCATGAAAAATGGAATCAGTTTCAGCTGTTTTCGCACGTTTGGAATGAACTCCTCTACCCCCCCCTCCCCCCCCCCCCCCCGCACCCCACCCACCCACTCCGCCTCCATGCCCTTTATCTCCCATTTTTCTGTCTATTGAATCGCTTTTGGTATGGTAACAGCCCTGATATAGCTCCTCTGTGGTCAGCTTGGCTAAGAACACAATGAAATAAGATGGACCACCCTCGCCCTTCTTTTTCTTCACCTTTTTCCATCTTTATGAGGGTTGTGTTCGGAAGAGAAGGCAGTCGTTTGCTCGCACGTGTATTCCTCTGCTCCTCAGCAGAGCTCCGGGAATATTGGTGGAGGAGGGGGGTGGAAGAGAGCAATATATGGAAGATTTATCTGCTAGGAAATGTCTCACGCAGAAGAAACGTTGCCTTCATGACGAAGGGGCCATAGGCAGAGGTGAACAAGAGACACCAAATCTGTGGAGGAGATGAATGCTGATACTCCATGGGGAGAAAGGGGAAGAGATGGACATCTTACTTACATCGAGGACGGCCAGACGGACGGTAATTAGTCGGACACACGAGCTGTGTCTTCAACCCACAAGGGAGCAAGGAAAGTGAGGATAGTATATCCAATAAGACTGGACCCTATACCGCCCATAAATCCTTTAGGACCGTTAGAGGGTACTATTCACTGCCCAGACGTTGACAGACGGACAGACGAGCACGTTCGCTCTTGAAAACAATACCGTTCTGAAAAGAAAGACAGAAAAGACAAGAAAAATAACCAGCCAACCAATACCATACTTCCTTCGCTTGTTCATTTGACTAATGCCTGCATATGTTTCCCTTTTTTCCCCTTTCTTAAAGGACAGGGGGAGGAAGTAGGGATATTTCATTCATTTTGTGGTTTGGGCTTGATGTGAAAATGCGATGGCTTACGTTTGTCATTTCATGGACAGAAAGGCCGTCCGGTGATGGATGTGACTGGATCCAACAAACTGGTTTATGGCTAGTCGATTCCCCCATCGCAAATGTGTAACTGCTTTCTTCTTCATGGACATCGTTGTAGTGTTCTGGTGTGAAGAGCACGTGACAATGGGAGAGGGCCTGAGGGACATGTGTGTCTTTTTGACACATCCCTGGTACCTCCGCGTGACGATGGGAGAGGGCCTGAGGGACATGTGTGTCTTTTTGACACATCCCTGGTACCTTCACGTGACAATGGGAGAGGGCCTGAGGGACATGTGTGTCTTTTGGACACATCCCTGGTATCTTCACGGTCCGTTGCGGTCCACGGGGAAGTTAGCGTGGCGGTCAGCGTGATGTTACGAATGCAAGAGGACTTTGTCCCACCAATCCGTCAGGCCCTTGCGCTCATATTTAGTAGTCAAAAAATGTGTATTTGTTCGTGTTAGTGACTTTCGTCCCCCTCCCATCCATTCCCTACCAGAGATACATAACTGTCATCGTAACTACAACCAGTCTTAGGAGGGCGCTGCCATTTATGGTGCTTGGATTTTTAAAAAAATAATGGCGGTACATTATCAGAATGGATTTTCTTTCTAGCCCCAAGCTCTTACCGGCAGCATGCGTCTTGTTTGAAATGCAGATCGAGTGGATGTTTATGGAAAGAATCTAAATCGGAGACTAATCTGTTTAACATGTATCTGTTCTTTTCCGCCTGCCTCTTTTATCCATATCTGTTAAGACATATGAGGGGACATGCCATTCGCCGAGTTATGTAAACTCCCCCGCGATTGGTACTTATCAAAATCTCAGTTCACTTGTTGTGAACCAGGTTTGTTGAGACAGTCACCAGTCGAGAACCAGGTACCTGGTTGTGGACATGGAATTTGGGAATTGTTTGTAATTCTGAGTGTCCACCACCTTACTCCGCATATGCGATAGGGAAAATTCATGAAACACTCGTGAATTATGAAACTTAAAGTGCTGAGAACATTGGTTTCATTAACTGACACAGGAAAAGCCTGTCGCAATGATTCATCGAATCTCGCATTGTGAACACAAAACACTGAAGGAAAACGTAACAAAACAGAACACACTGAACGGTCAACTCAAGTTCAACAGTCGCAGGAGGCAGGCATGAAATGCTCTTTTCAATATCGCAAGATGATGTTCCATCCATTCGCCATCGAATGTGCAGAGCGATCCAGTACTTCCCAGCTGCTTTTACGGTGCCCCTTTTATCAAATACCTGTAGTTTCGTCCCGTTTTAAGCTGTTTTCTCCCTGCTTTTTATGAAACAAATGGATACGGTCGTAGTTTCAATACGAATCAAGTTTTCTCTCCCTCCGGCATTTTCCAAAAGTTGTCAGACTTTCAACATTGTCCCTTGATATGTTGCAGAAATCGATTGTCTGTGCTAACCTTTGCTGTGACATTTCCTGCTACATTTACCTACGCTGGGGTCCCAAAGTTTAACAACAGACATTGTCGCATGCTTGGGTTAAGCGTATGTCTACGAACACATGCTTTTATTCATCTTCATTTCTGTGAGCGGGATATTGTATGAAACTGTAGTGCGTTGTACCACGATTTGCCTCACCGAACAGCACTATATTGTATTGTACCATACTGTGCCTTAGTCTGCATTTTTCTGTACTGTTTTCTCCTTTAACGATGGTTTCCAAACATAGCTACATTTCCATGCTGTCAACGTATTTT
>CM065715.1:115465481-115490481 GCA_033310375.1 Conus canariensis | reverse complement strand
CTTAACAAGTCAACATCAAGTTCTTAACAAGTCATCATCAAGTTCTTAACAAGTTCTTATTCAAGTACTTATTCAAGTACTTATTCAAGTTCTTAACAAGTCGTCATCAAGTCGTCATTAAGTTCTTATCAAGTCGTCATTAAGTTCTTATCAAGTCGTCATCAAGTTCTTATCAAGTTCTTATTTAAGTTTTCATCAAGTCGTCATGAAGTCGTCATCAAGTCGTTATCAAGTTCTTATTCAAGTCACTTATAATTATTTATTAAGTTCTTAACATATTATTGCATATCAAATGGATCAAAATGAGATTTTGTTGTTGGCAGTTCTGGCATGCTTTTTTGTTCGGCTTCTGTATTTAGTGGTTGAGATTTTTTTGACTGCTTTGGTTTTTGCTGGCGTTGTTTATATATTTTATAAACGTAATAACCACCCCCAGCAGCAATGACGCCAAAAATGACAACTGTTTTAAATTCAATATTCCATGACGACTTTGGTGTTGTAGACAACCCTGTTGTTGTAGGTCTTGAATCAACTTGTTCTTGTGTATTTACAGCTGGCATTGAAACAACTGTTGGCGTTGGTGGTGTTATGTTTTCATTATGAGTTATATTCTGTGCTCGGAACATTAATTTTTTTTGTTTGTTCCACTCTGCTAATTTTTTTCCTGCTGCAACACGCCCAGGATGAGGAGGCTTTTTACTAGTCACTTTCTCCATCAGTATTTTCTGATTCTGATTCTGCTGATTTTCTGGCTCGGTCATTTTGAAGGGAAACAAAATCTATATGATTAAAAGTAATTAATCCCATGATTAATGGCGATAACAATGTTCCAAATCTGTAATATAGATCACATCCTAGAGACTCTAATGACTTTGTTAAAACTGGATCCTGCGTTAAATCATACATAAAATCTTGTTCAGAATCAATGGGAGCAAATCTACTAACTAGTTTAGTGTACAAACTAAGAACCGTTTGCCCAACACTTTTTACCATTCTTGACCCCAGTTGCGCTTCATACCTGTTGTGATACTTTACAATGTCTTGTGGAGACATCTGTTGTATCTGTTCTATGCTGAATTCATTTCCAAGGTACTGTTTTGTTTTTCCACATGCTGCCAAAGAATACAGCCTTTCCTTTTTGGGCATAATAGCTTGGTCATCAACTTGATCATTTGTAAGTTCAGGAAGTAGATCATCGCTGTTCATGTTTTTTATTAATTATAATTATTTTATTTTTTAAAAATGAGCACCGAAAAAACTATTACTAACCTTGTATACCATTCTGCTGTTATTGGAGGCCTAAGTGTAGGATACACAATGCTTGGTAAAAGCCTGTTAAAAATAAAACCAGCAGATCTTGGCAAACTAGACTTTGAAGACTCAGCAAAGCTGATTGCTGTTATTACAGCTTCATTTGCTACGAAAGATTTTCTAGTTAAGCAAGGAATAATTCCAGACAGTATCAATATGTAAAATTTAAAAAAAATACATTTATAAAAATGGCTTCACTCGTAATGATGATTGGTGGCGCTGTGGTTAATGCGCTTGCTTTTAGCGGAAGTAATTACGCATTTAGTAAACTACAAAATAACGATGAGAGAAAAAGACATAACAGAGCTATGGAGCAACTAGCCGCTGCACAAGACACCTATGAAAAGCAAAGAATGGAGCAGTTAGATTTTATTAACGACAGACTTAAACAACAGGGACATGCAGCTTACACATTTAAAGATGTTGACCAGGCAATAAAAGAATATTTTCTAGTAACAGGCAAACAAGTTGAAACATTGCCCCCACCAAAATTTAGCGACTTTTATCAACCATCAGAAAAACAAAAGATGCAAGAAATATTGTTTATTGTCTTTGGCATGACCGCTGTGTATTTTGTTGCACAAAGTATTGGCTGAATAAAAATGTACAAAATCTATTATTCTCCAAAAGGATATTGGAAGGGAATAACAGCAATTAAAAAGCTTAGCCAAGCAGCGGGAGTCAGTGAACAAACAGCAAAAGAATGGTTATCTAAACAAGCGATTTGGCAAATTTATTTACCAGCGCCTAAACGAATACAAAGACCACACTTTGTGAATACAATACCGAACGACACCCATCAAATGGATCTTCTATATTTACCCCATGATACGATTAGACGAAAAAGATTTAAGTACGCACTTACAGTCATTGACATAGCTTCAAGATACAAAGATGCTGAACCATTAACACAAAAGAGTGCTTCTGCTGTTGCTGTCGCTATACAACTGATATATCAACGAGGCCCGTTAACTTATCCTCGCATGATTCAAGTCGATGATGGAAAAGAATTTAAAGGTCAAGTGAATCAATTATTGTTAAAACATAGAGTTACCATTAAAAGAGGCATTCCGGGTGTTCACAGATCACAGGGTTTGGTTGAAAACTTTAACAAACAGTTATCTGAAAGGCTTTTTTCCTACCAGTATCACAGAGAGCTGATTGACAATTCTCGCAACACAGAATGGGTTAGAAGACTGCCCTTAGTTCTACGTGCAATGAATAATGAAGAATTTAAAGGTCTAAAACCAGTACAAGCAATCAAAAAACAAAAAATAAATGTTGTTGAAGGAGACGCCAGTTCATCAAGCAAACTATTACCATTTGGTTTGAAAGTAAGGTACCTTTATTTACCGGGAGAAGCAGAAGGGGACACTCGCATCAGGGCAACAGATCCAATTTGGAGTGTTGATCCATATGAGATAAAAAAAATTGTGAAAATGAACCCGCCTGTGTATTATTTACGAGAAACACACAACAAAACGACCAGCCCCTCAAAGATCTTTTGTGAAGGAAGAACTGCAGATAATCCCGCCAGACACAGTTCCAGTCGCTTAGTTAATTTAGGCAAATACATTTGAGTTTAAAATGGAAGCTCAAAAGAAAAAAGAGTTTTCAAAATTAATACGTCAATTATCTGCTTATAATATTATTATCAAAAAAATATTTAAGAACATTGACAATCTTATGCTAAAACAGCCAGACAATCGCTTACTACCCCAATCCCTAGATTCTGATATTTTGATATGGAAAAATCAAAATCTTGAAATGATAAAAAAAATTGAAGCACATTTAGCAGTAATGAATGAGAATAATAATGATTTGGCTATACTGGATAATGATATAGTTGAGCTTCTGATAACACTTGACCAAACAGAAACTCCATGAAGACATATGATTATACTATTCTCCAGTGCCCAATTGCATATGAAAACTCTGGATTAACAAATACTCGTTTTGTGTTTGTTCTATCTAATGACTTCTTTGTTACAACAGTTGTGTTGATCTCATGTAGATTAGATCGTAGTTTGTAATTGTCATGATGAAAAGTCTTTTTTTTTGAACAATGCTTCTTTATAGTTGTCATGGGATATGTTTGATTGCACAACACTACGAGATATTCCCTTTGCTTTTTTAACAACTTTTTTTTGCCTTGAAAGACTGTACATTTTCGACCTCAAACCAACAAACTCCTTGATCACCCCTCCAGATAATTCATCCTTCATCTTACCTAAAACCTTCTTATTAATATCTGAATGCAAAGGTGAATCTTTAGGATAATCAGATGTGTCGTACCATCCAGCATGCCCTTTAGCCACTTCTAATTCCATGTCTTTATAGATATCTTCAGTAGGGATGTCGATTACAAAGGAATCTGTATCTGTGTAAAGTACTTTGGACTCAGGATACAAGGGTTTAAAGTAGTCGTAAAGAAATTCTAACATCAAAAGCTTCGACAGCTCTAAAACAGTAAACCCAATAAAAACGGGCTTATCCAATTTGACTTTCTTTTGTTTCATCATTATGCCAAAAAGCTGATCATGAAATCTTCTGAAGTCCTGATAATTAGGTTTTGAAGTTAGCTTAATTGCATCGTTCTCTCTGGTGACCAATCTAACATCTTTACGCTTGTGCGGATTCTCCATAGTCTTTCCAAAACAGCTGTTGTTCATCAGCTTGAAAAAGTCTTTTTCTGAAGCTTCTGTGGATTTAGTTCTGAGATCAGTGTTCTTCATTATGTATGGTTTCATGAACTGTTCTTGATCAAAAGCAATTATACGATGAACAGCTGTCAACTTCAAACCATGTCTTAAATAAAATTGTAGAAGCCTGTAATGGCAGACATAATTTTTTTTGCCTCGAAGATTAGGCACAAGTTTAGGTGGTTCTGTTTTTGCCATCTTTAGACTTTCTGCTGCTAATGGATAGTCATTATGCAGGTCATGGAGTTCCTGAGGATATTCTAAGTCAACTTCTAGAATGAAACCACGCTGTTGATCTGGCGTCAAACTGCCCAACCACTTTAATGCTTTTTGAATATTATCCGTATCTGTGTACATTTTAAAGTTACGTAATGGAAGTGATTGCGCCATTGCCCATCCATACAGATTGTTTGCATCTAAATACATGAGATAGTTAGACCTTTTACTTGGATCATAGTCGTCCAAGTATTTGTTGTTTGCTTTACAGTAATGGTGCGACGCCATACTGATTCCCCCACGCAATCCGTTTTCAATCATCTGAAGCATTGGCAGGTCAGACAATAAATCAATTTGTACTCCAGTAAATTTTAAGAAAGCGTCCCAGCTCATCCCGGGCGCAGAAATGTAATGCGCGGGATCCAGGCTGTAATGTTTCATGCAGGTCTTCCTATAATTTTCAAAGACGTCCGCCAACAAACAGGTATCCGCCATTAAATAGGAATCATGATAGTCTCCCATCGTTTTACACTCTAACTTCTGCCACGCATCTTGAGCATACGAATAATCAGAATCACTGATGTCCTTTCCTCTGAGACTAGAAAAGAACGCGCCTTTAGGCGGAAGTGTATCTTCGTCAAACCTTTGCCAACTGTTCATGTACTCATAAGGGTAAACGCCCTTTCTAACAAGAGTTGGGTCAAAATATTCTTCTGTTATTGGGCAGGACTTTAAGGACATAGCCAGTGACTCTAATGAACCCATCATGTGTTGCATAGAGTCGTAGAAAGACATGTTATTTAAAGTGAAACACATGTACTTTTCTGATGACTGCGCAATGCATGACACCCTGAAGTCGCTGGTTACTGCTTGCATTATAAGGTGAGAGTCGTAACCTCGCAAGTTGTGAAAGAATATAGGCAGCTTCCATGTCTTTGGTTCAAACTTTAGTTGAAGATTGCATTTGTTATGTGCTGCTCCTCTAAACTTTCCACTAATGTGATCATGGTCTCTTACTGTTGGTTTCTCTGCGGTGGCAACCAAGGCCGCCCCACAAATCCAACAGTGAGTGGCTGAGTCATACTGTTGTTGGTCTTCAGGCGTCATTATGATTTCAGATAAGTTTAGATTATTAGAACAGGCATTACGCACTTGCTGCATGCGTTTTAAGAAGTATTTTGCAGCATTTGGTCCTCTGTATAATTCTGGCTTTGAATGGGCGCCATCCGACCTAACAATGATGAAGGCAAATGAGCAAATCTGATGATTACTCATTAAGACTGTTTTAGGAAGTTTCTGTGGGGTTGGTCCTTCATAAGGAACAATGAGTGATTCGAAGTCTGCGTAAACAACATATGGACTAGTTTGCAACCGTTTCCAGTTCTTAAAACTAACTTTACTGCCTTCTCCGGGCGTAATTAGTTCTGTATCACAGTCAACTGGGCTAATACAATGTTTTATATGTTCGCTCGCAGCTTGAACGGACGGAATTCTTGTTAAACATTTTCTACAAAATTCTTGTTTGCTATGTTGTTTTGTAGTATGCACTAGTAATCTACTCATTGTGCGTATTAGAGTGTAGTGCAACCCATTAAGGCTTTGCATTAGGAGTAAGTCTACATGACTCCTGGTTGGTTCGCCTATTGTTGGACTGTTCTTTGACACTCTAATTGGCAGAAGGTTGGTTTCTTCAGACCATGTGTAGACATTAACAGTTATTGGTGGATTTTGTTTTTCAAACTGATCAATTTTGTCTACAGCCATAGGAAATTCAAGGCCGTTAAAGTTAAGATTATTGGCCCACTGTAAATAGTTAGATACTCTCTCTGCATTTTTGGCAACGTGATGCAGCCTAGCAAGAACGCACCACATAAAACATTTGTCGTCTGAATTTTTTATGTTCAAAACTGCTTTCTTTGCAACTAATGTTGGAGGCAGTGGAATGTAAGCCTTGCCTACAATCGGCTCATACTTAGCTTGTCTTAATCTGATGTCTAGGACTTCACCCTCTGACCAACCAGAGCCTCTCATTTTAGCTGCTTCAGAGGCTTCATTAAACTGTGTAAGAAGTTGATCTGCCCAACCGGGTGTTAAGTCATTATGAGAAAGAATAGTCTGCTGTTTAGTTGAGACCCAGACTTCTAGATTTTCTTCGTTTATTGTTATATAGTCGATTAAAACAACTATCCTTACTTTAACTGGAGGGTTTATTGTTAGTTTACTTGGAACTTGAGAAATAGCATGTACAACGCTTTCCCGCACGTTTGTTGGATCAATAACTTCTAAAACGACCTCATTTAAAGCTTTTGACAAACGCTCTTCCTCGAGCATTGCTTCAAACAATTCATCTGAACCTTCATATATCTTATCCATGCTGAGTTTCTTTTCTAACTCAAAATATTTATTTAAATAAAAAAAAAATAAAAGTTAATCAGAATCAATATCAACGGTCTTTTTGTGCTTGGACTCATAAACTAAAGTATAAACGCCCTTTGGTGTTGTTAATGTGAGCTGTTTAGAACAGAGTTTAATGTTTCGTTTACTTTTTTTAAACATTCCTTTTTTATCTGGTCGGTGTCTGGCTGTTGAGAAAAAGTTGCCCTTGCCTTTCTTTGAAGATCAAACTTTTGTCTTTTGTAGTCCTCAAAATCAGCCTGTAGGCGACTAAATTCTTCATCCGTGATGTTTGAGTCAGCAAGTGCTTTATTTATTGTCAGTTTGAAGGAACTAAGTTTAGCTGTTATTAGTTGAACCATAGCTGTGTGCTTTTGGAGTTTAGCTTTTATTTTTTTGCTGACAGCACTTACAGCCAATGAACACAGGCCAAGAGTTAAAGACAAACCACCTAGAGGTATAGCTACCGGTGCACCTACGCCTGTTGCTAAGAGACCTACACTTGTTCCTGCTGATAGAGCACTAGTGATCGATGCTCCAGTATTAACATATGTAACAGCATTAAAGACAGCAGAATACCTTCGTTTGGTTTTGCTGTATTTTGAAAGGTCCTGCTCTAGTTTTTGTTGCATTTGTGTTATGTTTGTTAATCTGAAAGTTTTTATGTCTACAGCAACAGAATTGCTTACTATCTCTTCTTTGGGCACTTTTGGATAAGTCGTAACAGACATGCTTTTTTAAAATAAAAATAATTTAGTATTGGATATCTTTCAATCTGTTATCTTGAATATTCAGCTGCGCATCATATATTAAAAACAAATGTACATTAAGTGGTTTATCACTCTCTTTTTCTTTATCAATTTGAATGTTTATTACGTCTTTAACTGTTCTCCCACTCCCATGCAACTGATTATCCTCTGTTGACCTTAGGTCAATCCATAAACCGTATTTCGTTGTTAAATATTCATCAAGTCTAACACTGTGAAGGTGTAGATCTTTAGACGCAAGGTCTACTGTTGGACTTCTAGACCTCCCGCCTCCAAACAATTTTCTTATTTCATCAAAATGATGATAAGGTTTAAGCCCACTACCGTAGACTTGGTTAGGACTACCCTCAATTGAACATTGTACTTTCGTTATTTTAGGATTGATAAACTTTTCACTTTGTCTTTTGAATGGTTCTTCATCTTCACACAGCAATAAAATACCTTTAAGGGATCTTGCTGCGGCGCTAAAACTAAAGTTCCATATAGTGTCTGCTCTGCTTTTAGGATATTTTGAATGATGAATCACTCTTTCGTAATATATTGCTAATTTTGACTGATATTGTTGCTCAATCAGCCTTGCTAAGTTAGGGTTGCTAACAATGTCAAACTCTAACGAGATGTCGAAAATGCTGTACTTGGAATCAGTGTCTGTAGATTTAATGACACGTTTGTATTCATTAAAAGTTAGTTCATATGACAATCTGTCTTTTAATGCTCCTTGAAAGTATGGCGCATGCGCTTTTAACAACTCAAAATCTAAGGGTATGGAAAAGCGATTTCCATAAGCAAAACTTACAGCTTCATACTTGTTACCGTCTTTAGCGTCTTCGGCGTCTATTCTGTGTTTTAGTGCTTCGTTATTTTCGATTCCTTGAAACGCAAGATCGGCCCTTTCATTATCGGTTAGCCATAGATCAGAATAGATTAGAAATATGTCTGCATTGTGTAAAGAAAATATTTCTTGCCCCTCAAGTTTTATAGAAATTTTCTTAACGATTGCCCGTCCCAGATTCTGTACAACTGTCCTGCTTGTGTCTGTTGCTGAATCAAGTTCTATTTTGAAAGTAAGCCGTGCAGATCCCGGCACAATCACTTCATCTGCTCCTAGGTCTGGAAATTTAACAGTAAGAATTTGATCTGAATCAATAGTAGATGGATTATTTGGAACAATAATATTCTGTTTATTTCCCTTCACGCCAAAGGGCTCTTTCAGTCTTCTATGCGGGTCAAGAATCGAGCCATATGCTTGTGACATTTTTTTTTATAAAACAAAATAAAAAGTTAATTATTTAAAAACATGGCAGAAGAAGATTATGATGTTTTTGATCCTGGAGACGACATGAGTGAAATGACACCTTTGACACATCCATTACAATCATTGCGGCGTGAATTAACAGAAAGTAAGGTCAAATCATTTTATCAAAGTTTAGGCCAAGAACCTCCTGATTTATAGACCCTAATGATTTTGAAACAAAAGATGACCATTTGTTTGTGAGAAACGACGAAGGACAACTTGTTCAGCTTACAACTAAACCAGACTCATCAAAGTTTTTAAAAAAGAGTACAATTAGACAAAGGCTCAGTGTGAGCGAACAAAATCGCCTTGGCATTACTAAACCAAAATTAGATAGGGAAGCAGTTGCTAAACTTCAAAACACACTACAAGAACTCCCAACAGAAATACAAAACATGGAACTTAAAGATTTAAGCCCAACAGCAGACGAAATAATACAAGCAGAAACCAGTTTTTCAGAAGCATTAAAAACTATGCACGATCCGCCGCTACCTATGAGAGAAATAACGGCCCTTGATCATGCTTTAAGAAGCATCAGGGGTGAGTTAACAAACAATTTAGCAAAACTGGGTGAACTAGATGAGCATATAAAAAGAGAAAAAGAAAAACTAGTTGAGGCTGATGACCACAACTTAGGACCTGGTGTTAAAGAAAGAATAACACAAAGACTAAAAGATCTTGAACAAGAGAGATCAGCAAGACTAGAAGTGTTGTCTAATAACCGAGAACAATTACGAACTCAAGTGAGCAGAATAAGAGAAACTATCCAAAGAATTTTATATGAAGACACAACGTTAGCAGAACGAATAAGAACACTGTTTAGAGAGCAAGGAATCACATTAGCGAGCGTTATAACAGCCTTAGGTTTTGCAATAAGTACACTGGTGTTGGCTATTACAGGCGGCGGTGGGCAAGGGTTAGTGCCTCCGCCACCATCTCCTCCACCTGATAAATCATGGGTAAAAAAACAACTTGATCATCTTGCAAGTTTATTAAAAAAAATTAGCCAGTAAGGCCATAGACTCTTTACCTGGTATAATAGGTGGGATCGTTAGCTGGCTTTTGTCTGCCGCAAGTAAAGTAGTTGGCTTTATGGCTGAGCACTTATGGACATTAGTTGTCTTAATAGTTGGGTTACTTTATAGTAAGATAAAGACCAAGTAATCCTAGGGCAGTTAATCCAATAACAAGTGCCGTCTTTTCATATTCATGGTCATTATTTCTTGGGGGGATTGGATGGGGTTTTGAGGGGGGTTTAGAGGGGGCCACGGGGATTGGGACTTCTTTTTTTATTGCTATTGCTGGCTTAGAATTTATGTCGTTTTTTCCGACCTTCTCTTCATTGCCAGCCACAAGGATTTCATTATTATAGTTTATTATTGTTCCTATCTGAAGTCTGAGGTCAGAAGGCAGCATGTATAAACCAGTGCCAACGGCGAAGTCTACTTTCGATCTTGCGTATTGCAAAACATTTTGGTACCTTTTAATACTTGAAGGCAAATCAATTGCAGAATTAATAGAATCCTCTAAATTTGCTAAATACTGTTTTGGGGCGTCAAAGCCAGTAGAAGGATCAATTATGTTTGATCTCGTTTGTGCTTGCGAACCTAGCAAACACCAAACATAAGTACGAATAGAGTCGTTTATTCGTTCTATTCCTGCTTTTGTTAGGCCCTTAGAAGTATCCAAAATAAATGTTGTCCATGCTGTTTTATGCTCTTGCTCTATGGACCCGAGGTGAACAGTTGTGCCTGAAGAGAAAGATGTGTAAGGAGGATTCCAATCATAGTTATACTTTCTGTGCACGCCCCAAAAATAAAGGGTGCCTAAACCATGATTAAGATCCAACTTTTGTCTAAAGTCTGTCTTTGGGTCAATATCAAATTCGTTACAGATCCTTTCAAAAGCCTTGTAATCTATTCTGTTGCTGAATGGATTAAACGTTTTGTCATTTGGTAATGGTGCTTGCAGTTCAGATAAAATACGTCTGAAGGTGTAATAAAAATGAAATCTATACACTGACCTCACCAAAGGATCAGGATGATTTAAATGATCAGCATACGACACTCCACACCCAGTTGATGCACAAAACACAGCAAAGTTTAACTGGTTCTGATAAAACTGCATCGGATGACTGAACCACACTTTCGGGATGTAGTCGTTTTTAATAGGAGGGTTAAGATATCTGTTCAATGGAGTACTAACCTTTACTTGAAAGGCGTCAGTCTGAGTCACAGAAATGTCAAGGGTGTCAGTTGTTATATTTTTAAGATTGTAGTGCGGCCCAACAGAATATTTTGCATTAGTATATTTGAATGCACTCATTTTAAAATTTGTTTTAAAAATGTTTGTAACAATAACAACTCAAGACAGTCCTTCGTTTTTAGAATATGCTATTGATAATAACTGCGGAACCCAAAGGGTCGCACTCCATGAAATTTTTTACAAAGTCGTATGGTTTAATATAACTGAATCCAAGGAGAATAATAAGATTAAAAAATTTGATAATAGAGGAAACTTAGTTAGCCAGTTAACCATACCTGATGGTTATTACGGGTTTTGCTCGCTAAAAGAAGCAATGAGTAACTTCGACATTACTCTCAAACTTAACAATGCAAATTTGAAAATAATGTTGACATTCAAACCTGAAGAAGAAGTAGACCATTACCTTTTTGATGGAGAGCTAGCTAAAATGTTAGGCTTTGCAACTGACAATCAAGCCATTCATAGATTTATAGTTACACCAGACAAAACTACTTATGAGGGAGAATATCCGCTCGATCTTGCATTACATTCATTACTCTATGTTCATTTGGACGAGCTGAGCACTGATGAAAACTTATATGATGGAAGGCCCTCAACTGTTTTAAGAGCTCTTCCATCAGGGAAAGCTGCATATTGCGATTATGAAATTATACAATTCCCTAATTTACAGTTTAAAAGATTAGCTTGTGGGAGGGTCAGATCGTTTAATATAAAGATCACAGATAAAACAGGGAAAGTCGTGAAATGTGATAACCTGCACATTGTTTTAGAAATAAAATAATAAGGTGTACTAAAAATAATGTCTCGTGGGCCAGAAGAATCAGGAGTTACATTAGCGCCTGAGAGGTGTGTAACTTTAGAATTAAAAGACCTTGCAGACGTTGAGGACTTTGAACAGAACGGTGAGATAGGCACTTTGTATGGTTTTGAGTACACTAAAGATGGTTATTATAAACGCAAAGAGGTTGACGACAACAAAAGGTTTCCTAAACTAGAACAACTACGCAATGTAGAAGCAAATAATGCGGGTCAGTATGAATATAAAATAGTTCGAAAAACTGACAACAAATGGCACTTAGAACCATATTTAGAATGGGACATAAAATTTGAATTCTTAAGCCCATTTACATTTTTTGACCGTCAAAAAAGTTTCAGAAAAGCATTGAACTCTGGCCCTTTACATGTAAGTCTTATGCCAGAGGACAACAGTCGGAAAGAGATCGAAATAAAGCCGTTTGGGGACAAACAGTACATCCTCCACAGAAGAGAATCGGTTTTAAACAAAGCTTCTACAAAATTACAGTTTATTCCACGCACAAAATTAGGAGACACGTTCACAATGATATTTAAAATTTCTGTCTTAAAAGATGAGGCGAGAAATGGAGCTCTGGGCGTCAGTGACAATCTTATGAAAGGAATTCTTATTAGCTGGCAAAACTTAGACGTTGACAAACTTAAAGTTACTGTCGTCGTTCTTTACAATGGCGAGGATATTAAGGTCATAACAACAAGCAACAAAATTGATATTAGTCTAAATAGAAACGATCTTACAGAACTGAACTGGATTAATCTTACACATTTGGGCCTTATAGGGTTTTATTATACTGAACAAGTTTTGACAGAGAGTATGATAAAAACAATAACTGGATTAGATTAAATTCTGTTTTAAAAACTATGGAGCAGACAACTTTGGTGTCAATGCCGATGTTAAACTTTATGTCAAAAACCCCTCATTGTTCATTGATTTGTGGACAGACTGGTTGTGGAAAAACAATATTTGTCCTCGACCTATTACAAACAGTTTATCGTTATAATTTTGATCATATTGTAATTTTCTGTCCAACACTCAAATGGAACAAAGCATATCACGACAGAAGGTTTATATGGACAGATGATGAAATCTATTTAGTTGATCCTAGCAATAAACTTAGCGAGTGCTTAGAACACTTTTATAAATTGTTTGAGGGAACGCAGACACTATTTATTATAGATGACTGTTCGGCAGAAAGAGACATAGTTAGAAAAAGAAATACTTTATCAAAACTGGCTTTCAGTGGAAGACATGCTGGGATAAGTGTGTGGATTTTATGTCAAAAATATAACTCAGTTTTAAAAGACTTTAGAGAACAGTTAAAGACTGTAGTTTTTATTCCACATGAAAGACAGAGACGCATTTGATGAATGTATGCGTGAAAATGATGTTATTGAAGACGATCAAGAAAAACGAAGGATTAAGCAAAAACTTAAGTCTCAAAAGTTTTCTAAATTAGTGTTAAAAACAGATAATCCTACACATTATGTATGTTTGTAAAGTGTTTACTATTAGAGAACTATAAAATAGGCATTCTGGGTAAGCCGGCGGAGCAACAGCGAAACCGGCTTTAGCCGGTTGGAGCTGGCGGAGGTGGGTGAGCCAGAATGCCTATTTTATAGTTCTCTAAAGTTCAGGGAAGGAGACTACAACAAGAACGTCTGTTTAGATTATAAAATTGTTGGGTTTGAAAAGTTCAGGGAAGGAGATTACAACAAGAACGTCTGTTTGGATTATAAAATTGTTGGGTTTGAAAAGTTCAGGGAAGGAGACTACAACAAGAACGTCTGTTTGGATCATAAAATTGTTGGGTTTGAAAAGTTCAGGGAAGGAGATTACAACAAGAACGTCTGTTTGGATCATAAAATTGTTGGGTTTGAAAAGTTCAGGGAAGGCTAAACGGTGACTTAACCGAATTGCTTTGATTGTAAGAGAGAGTAAGAGAGAGGGGGACGTGGGCAATGTATGTGTGTGTGTGTGTGTGTAGAGAGAGAGAGAGAGAGAGAGAGAGAGAGAGAGAGAGAGAGAAAGGGAGGGAGGGGGGAGTGAGGGAGAAATTATATTCCGTCCTGAAAAGCTAATATTTCGATTCGTTCATATCGCATACACACACACACAGATACAGACACACACACACGCGCGCGCGCGCGCGCAAATCAAGAAATTTTATTCCATTGACCCCTTTGAGGGCACAGATGATAACTTACAACAAGAACTTTTGTTTGACTGAACACACGCACACACACACACACACACACACACACACACACACACACACACGCACGCACGCACGCACGCACGCACACGCACACACACACACACACACACACACACACACACACACACACACACACCAGAGACAGAGAAATTCACTGGCACACGAGACAGACAATCCAGGGAAGGAGAGGCACAGGAGGAGGGGAGGGGAGGGGAGGAAGGGGCAGCCACCTGAAAGCTCAACGTAAGACGCGAACAAAACCCATACAGCCTTTTATTTCTGACAGGCCGTGATTCGACCAACTGTGTTATGGAGAGCTGCGAGTCGAACAGTCATGATTCAGACAGCTTTGACGCGCCGAGTGCTTGTAACAGGAATCAAATGACACCGTTTGCAATTTTCAACAATCTAACTCTAAGATCATGGAATATTTTTTAACAATGGCCCTTGTCGAATTTTGCCACATTTAGTCCAACTCTAGAAGCATGGAGTATTTTTTTACTAGAGCCCCCCCCCCCCCCCCCCCCCCGGACACATTTACACATTTTTGCCACTTTAGTCCAACTCTAGAAGCATGAGGTATTTTTGACGAGAGCCTCCCTGACACATTTTGCCACGCTAGTCCAACTCTAGAAGCATGGAGTATTTTCACTACAGCTCCCGTAACACATTTTGCCACGTTAGTCCAACTCTAGAAGCATGGAGTATTTTTTACTAAAGCCCTCCTGACACATTTTGCCACGTTAGTCCAACTCTAGAAGCATGGAGTATTTTTGACTAGAGCCCCCCTGACACATTTTGCCACGTTAGTCCAACTCTAGAAGCATGGAGTATTTTTGTCTAGAGCCCTCCTGACACATTATGCCATCGTCATCCAACCCAAAGAGCATGGAGTATTTTTGTCTAGAGCCCTCCTGACACATTTTGCCATCGCCATCCAACCCAAAGAGCATGGAGTATTTTTAAATACCACTCCAGACACATTTTGCCATCATCATACAACTCTCGAAGCATGGAGTATTTTTCACCAGGACTCCTGAAGCATTTTACCATCGCCATCCCTCTCTAGGATCACAGGGTATTTTTTCCCTATTAAACCTCCGTGATGCATTTTGTCATTGTAATCCAACTCTTGAAAGCATGGAGTATTCTTAACTGGAGCAACCTAACAAATTTTGCCATTGTCATTCAATTCTTGGATCACAGAGTACAGCTGCCGAAACGCGTGTACATTCCCAGCAAAAGTAACACCTAGGCGAATACATCTATCTGCTTGATTTACATACAGAAGATATCAGCCTTTTTCCCCCACACAGAAATTTACCCGAGCCTTACAGATAACTTATCCGAGTCTGAACTAACGACATGCGTGTTATAAACGACTGCTCTTTTTTTTTTCTTTTAGCAGGAGTTAATACTGTAGGATTTCAGTTCTAGTTCTAACAATTAGCAGACTTTCCAAATAATAATAATGATAATCGTAATAATAACAATGATAATAATAAATAATAATAATGATAATAATAATGATAATAATAATGAAGATTTCCGTAACGCCGCACTGAAAATACAGCGTGAGCTCTCCGCGTTGTACAATGTCAAAGCTTGAAAAAGCAAGAATGAGAAATAACATAAAACCAGAAAGGTTTGATTAATGAATGTTACTTTTTTTTAAAATGAAATACAAAACCACAAGTATTTATGTCTACTATCAAACGTCCAAATCCTGCGTGCGCATTAGTACAACACACACGCACGCACGCACGCACGCATGCGCGCGACGCGAGCAACTCTGTATAGAAAATATTGAACCAGGCTAGGGATTAGCAGTTTTGAAGAGACGGGCTTTTAATGATGTCTTGTACGCAGATGATTGAATATTACTGTCAGCGATAAGTCCTGGTGTGACTGATACTGTGCACAATTAGTCCAGGTCTGACTGATTATTGTGCACAATTAGTCCAGGTCTGACTGATTATTGTGCACAATTAGTCCAGGTCTGACTGATTATTGTGCACTGTTAGTCCAGGTCTGACTGATTATTGTGCAGTTAGTCCAGGTCTGACTGATTTTGTGCACTGATAGTCCTGATCTGACAGTCTCCTAGTTCTCGTCGTCGACGTTTCGCTTCGTGGAGCTGGTCGCGGCCAGCAGGGTACTAGGGTACTAGGACAGTGCCTTCCGTCTGGGCAGAGAGCCGTGACTGTCGGGAGACCGTGCGAAAGGTGGCGTCCAGCTGGTCAGCTGTGGGTCAGCTGTGCAACAGGTCCACTACGTGACCACAGACATGGGTTCATGAGCGTACTGAGAGAGGTTAACCATGGCCAGAAGGCTGCTGAGTATTGCTGTGGCCGGGTTTTGGGACTGGTCAAAATGGAAATTTACATTTGTCATAGCTCTGCAACTGCTTGACATTCCACCACAAGAATTAAGCAGATCCGGAATATTCCGGGGACAAGTCGGACTCTTTTTATGTGTAAAAATTTCAGGTGTGATCAAACTTGCACTCTGTCTGACAGAATGTGCAGTGTGTGTTATCATTAGAAGAGAATCTTTACTGGAAATGAGGAAGGGGGATGATAAATTTCACCTCCATACTCTAGCACCCCAAGGTGCTTGCATCGTTGAACCAAAAACTGGAATATTCGCACTCCCAGAATACGCTCCGTCCAATCAGCATTTCACCCACGTCCGGGCTCGTGGGAGGTCAGCAGGCGAAGAGGGGACCGAGGAGGGTCAGCCAGTGAGTGCGGGCTGCTTTTCAACTTGTCAAACATCCTGATTGAAAACCTGGCAAGGCGCAGTGGAACACCAGCACTAATTCAGGCCCAAAGAATGCGACTTGATCCTGTCTGACTTTCCGAGTTCTGTGACTGGCATAACAACACGCGTGGTGCTTGCGTGACAGGCAGTGACAAAGTGGTGCATGATTTTCTGTCCACGGTGCCTGACTCATTAATATTACACATCACTGACCGCTGAGATCGGCCTTCTGAAATGAGTATGGAACTGCACTGATTCGCACACGTAGCACAAAGGCACATGTACGTTGCATTCGCGCGCGCTTACGTGCACATATGCATGCACGCTCGCACGCAGTCCTCTCTCTCTCTCTCTCTCTCTCTCTCTCCTCTCTCTCTCTCTCTCTCTCTCTCTGTCTATAATACGCACACACACACACAGACACACACACAACACACACACACACACACACACACACACACACACACATTTATTCATCTATTTATTAACTTACCCACACATGCATTCACATACACAGGAAAGTATGCAAGCAAGCAACCTAGCTCACACACACACACACACACACACACACACACACACACACACACAAGAGAGAGAGAGAGAGAGAAAAGAGAGAGAGAGAGAGAGAGAGAGAGAGATTCTATTCACTCGACTCAGTTGAGTGAAGCCCAATAAAACGTGTACGAAAATATGAGACTGACCTCATTCCACACGCTCCATTCAGTCAGAAGGAAAGGTAAAAGACCAAACAAAAATTCCATAACATTCTCCAGCCACCTGGCTAAACCGGCGAGCAATTGGAACAGTGGATGGGAAGGGGTGAGGGGTTGATGGGCCAGGGAAAGACGGCACAGGGAAGGAGAGAAGAACGACAGCAGCAAACGCTTTAGTCGGGAAAATGTCCTGCATCTTCCTCGAAATGTGAGGAACCACACGAAAGTCTGAAACGTGCAGAAGTCGCCACAAAGAAAGCCCAAGATGCTAGGGTTTTTTAATAGCTAATGCACTCGGACGCCTTGCTAAAAACCCGGAAAGCAGACAGAGAGAGGGGGGGTGAGGGGGGGATAGAGGGAGGGATAGGGAGGGAGGGAATAGCCAAGAGACAAATGACAACTTCTTTTTTTGTTTTTTGTTTTTTGTTGGGTTTTTTTTTTTGGCCAGCGGCCTTAACAAAGGTTTGATCATTATGTGCGTACAGCGTAATTGCCCAATAAAGAGTGCACAAACTACATGCATCTTTGCACAAATACTTAATTGAACGTTCCGCATCGTTAAAATGCAATACATTACAGTATAATTTACATTCAAGAAAACATCATTACATCTTTTCGTTTGAATGCTGAATACAGACATGTTGAAAAGTTCTTAAAGATTTTTTTTATAATCTGTTTTGTTTGTTAACCGACGATAATATCTGAACAAGCTGACGCGCATTTGTGTGTCTGTCATACTTAGCGGGTAAAAAAAAAAAAAAAAAAAAAACAGGCTAAGATCATTTAATGCTGTACAACACTGATTGAGAGGGACTCCACTTCTCCTCAGCATTTGTGTAATGGGCGTTATAAGCTTCTCACCTTGCAAGTTTGATATTATCTTGAATACAAGACAAAATCATACCGAATCTGAATCTTATGAGTGCTCGTCTGTTACGTGGGTTAATATCAAGGCAAATTTAACTTTCCAAAAAGTTGCTTCTTTCAAAACTTTTGTAGGCTACACTTACAATCTATGGCTCGAATCTGTTCTATCATCTAGCCCTGAATGAATCAATCGACTGAATTCTGCTGACCATTCCACTGGAGTTAGAGGTTTACCATATATAGCAAAACCCATTAAGAAATGTCGAACGGACATCTTTTCCGCGTTCTTCTTCATCGTTCATCGATAGGTAGTAGCACCAATATACATTACACAAAACACGATGTTTAGCTGCTCCAATATATGGATTTATTTGCAGAGAATATTGACCAGGCTGTTTAGCACTGCATCTGGAGTTTTCACTGACACACCAGGGATTTGCTTGAAGGTTACTTCTCCCCCCCCCCCCCCCCCCTTTTTTTTTTTTTTTATCTATGTTACAACATACATCGTTCATGCCCCGAAATTCAGGCCTTAGAGTTAAGATGGTGCGTCTCTTTACTACTGGGCAATCAATAGGACTGGATATTTGACACTAGCTCTGCTCTGTTGCACCTGACAGAGGACAGCAACTAAACAAGCATTCTTCACAACATCCCTTCTACCTATGTAAAGGCAATGATAATTGACATTCCAATGCCATGGTTTACAGGGTTCGGGGGGGGTAGCTGGGGGAAGTGGCGTTTATATTTCACGCCATTTGCTGAGCGTGGTCTTCTGTGTGCTATGTATGCATTACAAAGAAAGTCCAGACAGGTGCCGCATTGTTTCCTTAGGAGCCATCGTTTGAAGTGTTTCAGGACCACTCGCTCTGCTTCACTCTTCGTATCATTTAATGTTACACGATCGCTCACGGGACAACGTTTTGCGACTGGTGCCGGTTCAATCGTCCTAATGACAGCGGACTGTGAAAGAAGACAGAAAAAAAAAGCTATTAGACGATCGTTTCCAGACGCAGAGCTGGTCAAAGATGCAGGATGAGCGCTGAACGTTTGGCGCTGTACCGCTGTCGGGATGGCGAAAAGCTTTTCCAACACCCGAGTGTCGTGCATGCGTTCTGTCAACAGCGAGTCCTAGGACAATGAGGGGTTCTTGTCCTCATCCCCTTTTGTCCTCCACGTTCTGTGCCACAGTGAACAATGCTTTTGAAACGTTGTTTCCTTGGTAAAATGTCTTGCAGGGCTGATAAAACCCCCTTTTCTCCACCAGTTGTTCAGCTTCGGGTTTTATTCTATACTGAGCATAGTGTGCCGACAAGTGAAAATCTTGTAGGTTTTACCTATCGTTTTCGCTTGCTTCAAGCTCAGCATTCTTCGCCTATCAACAGCTGACAACTATCAGTCGCCATGGTGCGGTGTACAGTGTCTTGGACAGAAGGCTGGCAAGTCGTCCCATCAGGGGCAGATCACTCTAAGATCGTTCGGTCTCTGAGTGTACTGTATGCTACGGATTCAAAGGAAAGATTAGAATCACACGGTCGAGTATCATCCACTACACGGATGACTCTCTGAGTGGTGCTCAAATTTCCTGATTTCTCAGGCTTCGATGATGGCAGAAATATGAGGAAAGAAGGGGAAGAGTGCCGCCGTGCCGTGTGGTCTTTCACCAGCGCGGAACTCTATAGCATCATCTTCATCCTCGCTGACCATCATTTAAAAAAAAAGTCCTTTATTCCATGGACATGCATGGGCAGCTTCCGAGGGGACCTCCATTTTGATTCCTTCTTTTTGACAATGCTGATGATGACTTTTTGTTGAGGTGGTCGGTGTCGGCAAAGCCATAGACACTGTCGTTGGACAGACGTCGGTGTCGGCAAAGCCATAGACACTGTCGTTGGACAGACGTCGGTGTCGGCAAAGCCATATACACTGTCATTGGACAGACGTCGGTGTCGGCAAAGCCATAGACACTGTCGTTGAACAGACGTGATGAAGTTTTTGTTGAGGTGGTCAGTGTCGGCAATGCCATAGACGCTGTCGTTGGACAGACGTGGTGAGGCCTTCTGAGAGGAGAGGTTCATTGACACTGGCTCGGCGACTAGGCAACCATTGTCATCCACAGAGGGCACAGTAGGCGACGTTCCGTGTGTGTTGGATCAGAACACATACCACTGAACACCACCCAAGTGACGCGACAGTGTCTCCTTTACTACACTACCTCATGGCGACCTAAAATTGATGAGGACTGTCGGTGGATGTACATGATGGCACCTTTTGGAGGGCGACCCTCAGTCATAGTGACTGCGACTAAACAGTTATCGTTATCAGTTGCAGATTTAAAGGGTGATATCCTGCGTGTGTCACAGCAGACAGTATCCAACATCACTGATGTGTGGCAATAGAACTGACAGTATCCAACATCACCGACGTGACGCAACAGAACAGACAGTATCCAACATCACCGATGTGACGCAACAGAAGGTCGTGTCTCCTTTCCTGGACTGCCTCAGTTAATCTCGCTCTTCGCTCGTCCACTAGAATCCCAATAGAGGGTCACCATTGGTGAGGCCTTCGCCACTGCGACCGTTGTCAATCCAGCCGTTAGGGTAGCTATCTTCCGTCCTTGGAGATATGTAAACATGACAGCAGTTTGCATGGGTTTGATTTCGCGTGTTTCATCCCACCGCCAGCAGTTGGCCCGCTCTTCCCCGAAAGGTGCAATGGGATTTAACGCTCGAGCAAGGTTTGTTGTGCATGCGTGCGCGCTCGGAACCTCTTTTTCGTTGTTTGTTCGTTTTTGTTTTTGTGTGTTTGTTTCTCGAGGGGATTGGAGACGGCACCAATGTGAACTGCGAAGAGAGAACCTCTTCCAACCTCCCTGCCTCCAATGGGAATCGAACCCCAGACCTTCGGACTGATACTTTATTCACAAGGCCAACCAGGCCCGAGGGCTGCCTGGCTAAGACCTGATAACGCTGGCTTCCTGTGAACTGCCGGCGCTAGGACTCCGGTGCAGTTAGCACAGGTGTAGCTGTGTGGTGGTCTGGTTGAAATCAACGGTCTGTGAACCATGCATGGGAAAGAGGGAAAGAGGATGGGAGGTGAAGGACCGTACAATATGTGACAGCAAAAAAAAAAGAAAAAAAAAAAAGAAAATCATGTGAAAAACTCATCAAACGTTTTACTTCTATCTCCGAGCCATCCTATATGCCTGTCTCGTGGAGACATAAGTGTCACAATTGAAGCCTAAACATCCCCAGTACGAGCATCGTCCAATCAGCCTTCCTTCCACGCCCAGGCTTAAGAGGGTCACACCGGGGACGTTCAGAAAGGGAAGGAGATGACCGCTGCTTTTCCAACGGCCAAACTCCTGATTAAAATCCTGGCCGAAGCACGGCGCAACCCCAGAAATAATTTGATCTCAAAGGATAGAGCTCTGACCTGTTAAATTCCGTGACCGGAATCACAGTTTTGGAGGATCCCCTCCTGCTGCCGACCCTGGATGTGCAGGATGCATGATGCTTACATCCCAGCCATCAACAGATGCGTAGTTCTGTGTCCGCGCTGCCTGCTTACCACTGACCTTAAGTGGGCTGTCCGACCGGGCCTCGGAAATGAGGCTGACCAACCCAAACCACACACACACACACACACACACACACCGCGGCGCCGCGCGCGCCAAACGCCTACATTTATTTTTATTCACTCATATATACACAGGCACATACGTCCCTCCACCCATGCGCGTACGCACCCATATACATACACGTACGCTTATACATACACGCGCGCGCGCGCGCACACACACACACACACACACACACACACACACACACACACACACACACCACACACCATACACACACACACCACACACTACACACACACACACACACACACACACACACACACACACGCACACACGCCTTCACACACACACACACACACACACACACACACACACACACACACACACACCACACGCACCACACTCCTCGGTGGTCTCAGAATAGCGAAGTCCAGCAACACCACAAGCAAAGGAAATGCAGGAGCCCATAACTTCATTCAGCACGCTGCAATCAGTCAACAGGAAAGATCACAAAGCCAACTAAACACAGCATAACGTTTGCCAGGCACCCCCGCCCAACCAGCACACAGCCATCACAAAAAGTAGACGAGAGAAGAGAGGCGGGGGGGGGGGGGGGGATGGGGGGGGGTGCAGAGGTTGGGAGGAGAGACGTCAGAAGGAAAGAAAATAACAAAAAGAAGACGTTAGACGGACAGAAAATAACAAAAAGAAGACGTTAGACGGACAGAAAAAACAAAAAGAAGAAGACGTTAGACGGAAAGAAAATAACAAAAAGAAGACGTTAGACGGAAAGAAAATAACAAAAAGAAGACCAGCCGCCGTGGCGAAGTGGTCAGCGTCGCGGACTCCCGGCTGGGAGGTCGTGGATTCGAATCCCATCAGAGTCATGTGGGTTTTTCTGCCCCGACCGGCTCCTACCCAGAGTTGAGTTTGCTGCGGATTCAGTTGGGAAGACTGGGACCACACAGTCGAGTTTCATCCACTTAATGGATGCGTTTCTGAGAGTGTTGCTCAAATTTCCTGACCAACACTGCAGGTGCCTGTATCTCTCGGGCCTGGTTGACGCCGGGATATATCATGAAAGGAAGCGTAGAGTACAGCCCTGTCATGTAGTCTCAGACCGAAATGGAAATCCGTAGCATCATCTTAATCATCCTCATTCTCATCGATCAGCATTAAAAAAAAATGTCTCAAGTTCTGTGGCCCTTCATGCCCTGCTCTCATGGTGACCTCAGTTTCGATGTCCTCTCCACGTCTGTGGCCTTGGTTTGGTTCCTTCGGGGTCACCGGTATCGGCGAGTCCATGGGGCTGTCGTTGGACGGACGTGGTGGCGCCCTCCGGAGGGAGAGCTCACTCACGCCGGCTCCGCGACTAAGCAATTATTGTCGTCAGTAGGGGGCTTAGTAGGTGGTGTCCTGCGTATGTTAGATCAGAACAGGCGCCACTGAACACCACCGAAGTGACTCGGCAGCAGTGCAGTGTCTCCTCCGGTGGGTTGCCTCTTGACGACTTGACATTGACTGCTCCCTGTGGATTGCCGGTGCCGGGGCTGCGGCGGGGCCGACCGGGCTGTGGCTGTGGACGGGTGTCGGAATGAGCGGCGTGGGTGCACTGCCTCTGAGGTGGCGCAGAGGTTTGGACAGCAAAAAAAAAAAAAAAAAAGAAGACGTTAGACGGAAAGAAAATGACAAAAAGAAGACGTTAGACGGACAGAAAATAACAAAAAGAAGACGTTAGACGGACAGAAAATAACAAAAAGAAGACGTTAGACGGAAAGAAAATAACAAAAAGAAGACGTTAGACGGAAAGAAGAAAAGAAGGATAGCAGCAAACAGCAATGTCTGTAAAGTGTCCCACACTCTCGATGAAATGTTGGAGGGAGGACGGAACGGGTGGGTGGTTGGGGGGGGGGGGGGGGCAAACGAAAGTTGGAAAAACGCAGAAATGGCGGCTAAAAAGCGCCGAGAGGCTGACTGGCCTTCCCATCATCGGCCTGTGCAAATGCCTTTCACAAGCCCTGAAGAACTTGGAGCAGGAAGGGGAGGGGCAGAAGAGAGAGGAAAAAAAAAGAAGAGAGAGAGAGAGAGAGAGAGAGAGAGAGAGAGAGAGAGAGAGAGAGAGAGAGAGAGAGCAGCACAGACCGTCACACCAAGTATTGCCTTTGAAAAACATCGTCATTTACTTCTGCTCTCAATGCAACGCTAAGGAACGAAGAGCTCTTACACAAAAAAGTTCCTGAAGAAGGTTTTTTTTTTTTCTTTGCTGTATTCTCTCTCTTCTCTCCTCCTCTCTCTCTCTCTCTCTCTCTCTCTCTCTCTCTCTCTATGCGTGTGTGTGTGTGTGTGTGTGTGTGTGTGTGTGTGTGTGCGTGTGCGCGCGTGTGTATGTGTGTTTGTGTGTGTATTTGTGTGCGTGTGGCTTACGCAACGCACTGTCCAGCCAAGTTGCACCTCTGGATATATATATTTGTTTATTACAATGAAGTCATGGAGGTGTTCGTGTTGTTGTTGTTGTTGTTGTTTTGTTTTACGTCTTTCCACATCACGTGATATTAGACGAAAAATAAATCGGGGCTGGGAAAAAAGGTTAACACAACGAGTCAAAAGAATTAACTTATCTACAACTACAACACAAAAACAGAATATCCACTTAATCAAAGATTAAAAACAGCAACAACAACAACAACAACAAACCCAACCAAACAAAAAGAAAAATCAAACATATAACTCTTCTGTTCTGTCTCATCACTGACTGTTATCGATTATAAGTATTTGCCAATTGGACTTTTAGCTAAGTGCAAAAAGAAAAGATATGTTTCACTTGCTAACAGGAAAACATTTTGAATAGGCTGTACAGACGTATTTGGAATGAATTTTTTCATTAAGTTACACACAAGAATGTGATCAGCTGATATGCTATGACCACATATACAGTGTATATTTTTGACATACTTTGTTTTTAAACAATCCAATTTCCATCTACAGATCAAGGAACTTATCTGTCGTCTACGATAAATGTTTTGATCGTACTTACTTAACTTTTCATGCATATTTTTCATTTCATCATGTAAACCAAAACACCCAGTTTCTCTT
>CM065715.1:115450481-115455481 GCA_033310375.1 Conus canariensis | reverse complement strand
TAAAATGCTTCTGGTGTCCCTGGGCACCTTCAAGATGGCACTAATAAGATGAGTTAGGAAACCTGTTAGCAGCTACCAATCGGAAAACAAATTAATTTTGTAAGTCGTCTCGTTCGTTCTTGTGTGTATGTGTGCGTGTGTGTGTGTGTGTGTGTGTGTGTGTGTGTGTGTGTGTTGTGTGTGTGTGTGTGTGTTCGGTTTTTCGTTTGATTTTTTGATTTTTTGTTTGTTTTGCTTCGTTTTGCCCGTTGTGTCTTCATTTGATTGTTGAAGTAAATTAGTACGCAGAACAAAACGATGTAAATGTACCTATTCACTTCTGTCAGAAAAAACGTGTATGATATAAACTTTTCCCCCAAAAGAAATAATTGACAACACACTTCCAATTACTTCCCTTGATCAAAAAAAATTGTCATTAGACCGCAATAGCTGAGAGGATATATTCTTGAGACATACAACATGACAGATAGACAAACAGACAGACAGACAGACAGAGAGTATTCTTGATGCTCAGGTCATACGAACTGTTACAGAACGGCTCAAGCCGAGCTTTTCATGATGTTGATGCCTGAAGCATCAAATCCTGTTTAGCCAGGCTCTCAAAGGGGAAAAATCGAAGTAGAGTGTAAAGGGTGCCACTGGCTGTTTTGAAGATGGCACTGTATGAGTCCCAAGGCATCTCATCATAATGGTGGCACTGGTGATAAACAGGAGGAAGAGGGAGCGCACTTTCGGATGGAAAGGCAGACCAGGGGAAGGAGAGAGATGGGGGGGAGGGGGTTGCTATCGGTAATGAATATGGCATTCGAATTGGAGGAAATTGGTTGTCCCCAGAGTCAGTCTCTCTCTCTCTCTCCTCTCTCTCTCTCTCTCTCTCTCTCTCTCTCTCTCTCTCTCTCTCTCTCTCTCTCTCTCTCTCTCTCTCGTCTTAAGTCAGAAATTTAACCAGGATTTTCAAACTACAGCATTCTTGAAATGTTTTACTAAAGGCTCATTGAGTGTACGCGACAGACCTGGCATGGTCATATGCGTAAAAAGATAATGACAGAGAGACATGCACGCCAAGACTCTTTGATAAAAGGCCCAGTTCATGCATTACAGAAGATAATGACAGAGAACATGCCACGCTAAGACTCTGATAAAAGGCCCAGTTCATGCATTACAGAAGATAATGACAGAGAGACATGCCATGCAAGACTCTTTGATAAAAGGCCCAGTTCATGTATTACAGAAGATAATGACAGAGACATGCCACGCTAAGACTCTTTGATAAAAGGCCCAGTTCATGCATTACAGAAGATAATGACAGAGAGACATGCACGCTAAGACTCTTTGATAAAAGGCCCAGTTCATGCATTACAGAAGATAATGACAGAGACATGCCACCCCTAAGACTCTTTGATAAAAGGCCCAGTTCATGTATTACAGAAGATAATGACAGAGACATGCACGCTAAGACTCTTTGATAAAAGGCCCAGTGTCATGCTTACAGCAATACAATGTCGAGAAATTCATAGCACGCTAAATCTTGGTTATACATTCTGTTCCTGACATGTTTGCACATTGAAATAATACAGAGACATGCCACGCTAAGACTCTTTGATAAAAGGCCCAGTTCATGTATTACAGAAGATAATGACAGAGACATGCACGCCAAGACTCTTTGATAAAAGGCCCAGTTCATGTATTACAGAAGATAATGACAGAGACATGCCACGCTAAGACTCTTTGATAAAAGGCCCAGTTCATGCATTACAGAAGATAATGACAGAGACATGCCACGCTAAGACTCTTTGATAAAAGGCCCAGTTCATGCATTACAGAAGATAATGACAGAGACATGCCACGCTAAGACTCTTTGATAAAAGGCCCAGTTCATGTATTACAGAAGATAATGACAGAGACATGCACGCTAAGACTCTTTGATAAAAGGCCCAGTGCATGCTTTACAGCCACATACAATGTCGATGAATAGTTGCATTAGCAGCGTATATCTACTGGGTTTACATTTTCTGTTCCTGACATGTTTGCCACACTTTGAAATATAACAGTTGGGCCAACGCTGAATTCATAACAGAGTGGCGTTTGCGCCAAAATGCAATGCCTAAAAAATCCTATGATCTCCGTTCAGTAAACGCTTAACGCAACAGAAGTCATTTTAGCAAAGCAAGATTTGATTTATTTTGTGTTGTCCTGTAAGTTCTCGGTGTGATCTATAAGGAAAGAAACACCCTGTCTAGAATGGCTATGTGTGTTTATGAACACAAAAGAGAATACGCGGCTATTCTTCTTCTTATTGTACCTACACAGCTGGAATACCTTTGGATTTTTTTAACTAGTTCACTTCTTTATTCAAAAGTAATTTGTTCAGTATGGAGGGCAAAGACCCTAAACCTCTCTCTCTCTCTCTCTCTCTCTCTCTCTCTCTCTCCTCTCTCTCTCACTCACACACACACACACACACACACACACACACACATACACGCACAACACACACGCGCACACACGCACACACACACACACACACACACACACACACACACACACACACACACACACACACATCTTGATAATTATGTTTCAGTATATCATACAAACTACATAGCAAGATGGGCGCCTTTTGCACCGGTCTCATGATGTACAGTGTTCGTTACACTTCTCCCTGAACAAAGTAGTGAGTCACTGGGGCATCACATAGAAGAACAGTCCACACTAGACAATAAACAAGTAGGGTAGCTCTTGCTCCCATAACGAAAACCTAACACAGAGTAAACCTAACACAGAGTAAAGCTCCCATAAGAAAACCTAACACAGAGTAACTTTTATTCAAGACTGGCACAGCCTTTTAAACTTGAATAAAGTCAGACAAATACAGAGCGAACAGTCTAATAGTGGGGGAAAAACAAGCGCAGGCTAAATTCAGCCCACCTCCAGCTCTGTTGTTTGCATGCTGAGGCTTTGGCCTCCACAAAGGGTTTCCCTGCTGTTCTGCAAAACTGTCTCTGTCCATCGTTCGTTAGCTTGCTCGTTGGTGTGTTTTCACCCGTTCTCCCTCTCCGTCTGCCTCCCTCAACATTACCCTGCAGAACTGTTTCAGCAGGGCCACTGGGTCTTCCTCCATGGCCGCCCCAACCTAGCTTTCTTTTCGTGGTTGGTGTCAGTAGATCTTCCGGCGGTCCTCCGTGCTCCTTGGCGGCTGGACGCCTTTTGACTGGCGATAGGGTTACCATGGGTGATGTTCAGTCTGTTGCGGTACCTCCTCAGTTCCACGGCTCAGAGGCTTCTTTCCACATCTGCCGTGAAGGTGCTTGTCTCGTGTGAGCACAGGAAGATGGAGCATACCAGTGCAAACATAGGAAGATGGAGCATACCAGTGCAAACATAGGAAGATGGAATGTACCATTGCAAACATAGGAAGATGGAATGTACCACTGCAAACATAGGAAGATGGAATGTACCATTGCAAACATAGGAAGATGGAATGTACCAGTGCAAACATAGGAAGATGGAATATACCATTGCAAACATAGGAAGATGGAATATACCATTGCAAACATAGGAAGATGGAATATACCAGTACAAACATAGGAAGATGGAATGTGTGTGTGTGTGTGTGTGTGTGTGTGTGTGTGTGTGTGTGTGTGTGTGTGTTGTCTGTCTGTCTGTCTGTCTGTCTGTCTGTGTCTGCTCGCGCGCGCGCGCGCGCGCGCGCGCGTGTGTGTGGTGTGTGTGTGTGTGTGTGTGTGTGTGTGTGTGTGTGTGTGTTGCCTCTCTGTCTGTCTGTCTCAGGGAGGGCGGGGACGGAGGAGTGAAGCGTCTCTGGAGAGTGGGGGCTTGTGCTACGCGCGCTGGTGTGTGCCTAGGTATAACACACACAGACGTAGAGACAAACTCATAGACAGATGGACAGACACACAGACAGACAGACATAGAACGTAATGTCGGAACGAAGATGACGGAAATTAACGAACGAAGTTCTGGGGGCCGACGCAGCCGTTAATCGCCCCTTCGCAGAATATTCCAAACTATTTCCAAGCCATCAGGCGTCTCCGCACATTTCCGTGTGACTATCCTCAGACGAGACACACCGTCCGCCGTTTTATGGAGCTGATGGGAATTGAAATAGACAGTCATGCTGTGCCGTGGGAAGATGTCAACGACCTACTTCAGTTCACTGCGAAGGACTGCAGATAAGTTCATTTGCCAAGTCGTGAGCCATCGCTTGTACCGTTTCCAACGGTGCTGCTTGGATTCTTTTTCTTCTTTTTTTTTTTTTTTTTTTTACCGATTTCCTCCTGTTTTGTACCAACACCACCGACTCATGGAGAATGGGAAAGGAGGCGATTATCCCTGCCTTCCAACCTTACAATGGATCGGTAGATGAAGCTTTGAATCGTCGTGAACGGTAGCATAGCTGCTGTATCTTGCAATGGCGCTTGGGGGTCACACGAGTGCAAAGCTATCCTTGTTCCCGTTGGAAGAAATCATAATACGCTTCAGGGCTGCGCAACAGCAACATTTTGCAACAGTCTTTGCGATAGTTCAATTTATAGTTCAATTATTTCAGATGCATTTTGCATGTGTGAACTGCTGTTACACTCGACTTTGAAAAACTTTTCATGAAATCGAAAAAAACTGGTTGTGTTAGTATCAGTCAGTGAGTGTGTGTGCGTGTGTCTGTGTGTATGTGCGTGTTGTGTGTGTATGTGTGTGTGTGTGTGTGCGTGCGTGCGTGCGTGCGCGCGCGTGCGTGCGTGCGTGCGCGCGTGCGTGCGCGTGCGTGCGTGCGTGCGCGTGCGTGCGTGTGGTGGTGTGTGTGTGTGTGTGGTGTGTGTGGTGGTGTGTTGTGTTCAAAATCAATGTCTGACTCTTCGCTCGTTATCATTTCACTCTCGACCTTTTCTATACTTCCACCTTTTTCTGTATGTCCTTTTTTTTAATCCCATTTAGTAATATCAATCGATATTCCAGTCCTTCGTACGTTAGGTTTTTTACCCATT
>CM065715.1:115427981-115445481 GCA_033310375.1 Conus canariensis | reverse complement strand
CGCAAGGCTCAGCATTGCCACTGGGAGAAGGAAAACAGGTGATGCTCACGAGGGTCAACCTCACAATTTTCGCTAAATGGGATTGCCCCACAATCTCTCTCTCTCTCTCTCTCTCTCTCTCTCCTCTCTCTCTCTCTCTCTCTTCTCTCTCTCTCTCTCTCTCTCTCTCTCTCTCTCTCTTTGCGGGAGGCCGGGGCAGGGGCAGGGGGAGGGCTGAGGAGGGAGAGATAGGAGGCGGGGAAATGCTTTTTCTCGATCTCGAAATGCTTTTTCTCGGTCTCGGTCTCGCTCTCAACATAAAAATGACCGACTGCCCCCCCCCCCCCCCTCTCTCTCTCTCCTCTCTCTCTCTCCTCTCTCTCTCTCTCCTCTCTCTCGCACACATTCACCCACACGCATTCATGTATAGAGACAGACAGACGGACAGACATAGAGACAGAGAGACAAAGACAGAGATAGAGACAGACGGACAGACAGACAAACAGAGAGAGAGCGAGAGAGCAGAAGTCCCCGAATATAATAAACCAGGCTATTTCCTTTGACAATGACGGAGTGGATTTAACGTGAGGGTGTAAACAAGCCAAAGTGGAGCTGGAGGGGTGGGTGGGGTTGAGAACGTTGTGAACATGGCACGCGCACACGCGTTTCTGTGTGTGTGGTGAGGGGTGGGAGTGGGTTGTGGGGAGGGGCGTGGTGTGTAGCAGAAGGGGACATGGAGAGGAGCAGGGGGGGGGAGGAGATACCCGGAGCGTGCTGTAACGTTAGAAACGGAGAAGCAGAAATACAGTCACCATGCAGTCTAAGGACAGTCGTCCTATCAGCGCTCTTGTCTGTATCACCCTCCACCACCTTGTGTGTCAACACCACCCAGCCACCCACCCGCATGGCCCCGACAGTTGTTTTCCATGGACGCCTTGCACGTTGGTGAAAGATTCCCTGTTTTCCTCGTGTCTGTGGCCACAAGAACCGTCTTCTCTGGCGCCGTCACACTTCATGGCTGGTATGTGGTCTTCAGGATGGAAAGAGGAAGGGGGGTGATGAGGAGGGGATCCAGCACAGAGACCTTGACGGCTTCACTTGTCCGTGTTTCTCCTGTCTATGCCCCTTTGTCGCTAGGTAGGCTTCAATTCCATGTTCCCACCACCGGCTGGTTTTCAGGTCTCTCTGTTCAAATGTCTGCGACTTTCAGTGTTTCCACATCACCTAAATAAAACATACATATTGTACCTTTTAGTGGTACCAATCACGTCCTTCAGTTTTCCTAAATTTGAGCGAAGAGGTATGAATACGTACCGTTTATCATTCCCAGGTGCGAACACGTACAGCGTCTATACTCTGGAGGTTTGAGCACGACAGCGTTCTCCGTTCACCGACTGTTCAGGTCACCTCATCATATCCGTTATCGCGAATCGCAGAAACAGTGATCACCTTAACGTCCCCGCGTGTCTGTGTGCCCCTGTCTCCGTGTGCCCCAGTTTCTTTGCTTCACTGGCTACATGTAGCATATCACCGTCTCAGCATCCCCAATGCCGTCTCTATGTGCGCTAGTCCTGTATGTATGTACCCATGCATACATCTAAACAGAAAAGGGAACACGTGGCAATAAATAGTATGTAGACTTGATCGAATAAATTTTACGACTGAGGAAAACTGAAAATGGACACCGACCTGTGTGAATTAAGATACAAACGTAAAATTTACATGGACACTCTGGTTGGAATATCCAGTGAATTCGGGGCCGTGTGCTTCTTTAATTCAATGCTTCCCAGGACTGGACATACTGATTGTCTTCTGAAGTGTCCTGTCTTTTGGCGTAAATTGATAAGCCGTTGCAACTTTAGCCTTTTCCTCGAATATGATCTCTCTCTCTCTCTCTCCTCTCTCTCTCTCTCTCTCTCTCTCTCTCCACACACACACACACACACACACACACACACACACACACACACACACACACACACACACACACACACAAACAAGGTCACCATGACTCATTGATCCCGGGTCACCTGACCGTTAATCCTGATCTGGATCAGCTGACCAGTGTGGGGATTACACGATTTGTAACAGTGTTTGGGGGTGGGTGGGGGGAGGGGATACAGATGTGTTATTACTAGATCTGGGTGGGGAAAACATAGACCTTGGGAAAACATAGGGGGCAAAACATAGACCTTAGACAGATTGGAGGGAAACCTAGACCTGGGGTCCCAAAAGCACTATCCCTCACACGGGGCACACAGAGACGGGGGCACACAGAAACGGGAGCACACAGAAACGGGGCTTACAGAGACGGGGGCTTACAGAGACGGGGCACACAGAAACGGGGGCACACAGAAACGGGGGCTTACAGAGACGGGGGCACACAGAAACGGGGGCACACAGAAACGGGGGCTTACAGAAACGGGAGCACACAGAAACGGGAGCACACAGAAACGGGGCTTACAGAGACGGGGCTTACTGAGACGGGGCACACAGAAACGGGGGCTTACAGAGACGGGGGCTTACTGAGACGGGGGCACACAGAAACGGGGGCTTACAGAGACGGGGCTTACAGAGACGGGGGCTTACTGAGACGGGGCACACAGAAACGGGGCTTACAGAGACGGGGGCACACAGAAACGGGGGCTTACAGAGACGGGGCTTACAGAGACGGGGGCACACAGAAACGGGAGCACACAGAAACGGGAGCACACAGAGACGGGGGCTTACTGAGACGGGGGCACACAGAAACGGGGCTTACAGAGACGGGGGCTTACTGAGACGGGGGCACACAGAAACGGGGCTTACAGAGACGGGGGCTTACAGAGACGGGGGCTTACTGAGACGGGGGCACACAGAAACGGGGGCTTACAGAGACGGGGGCACACAGAAACGGGGCTTACAGAGACGGGGGCACACAGAAACGGGGCTTACAGAGACGGGGCACACAGAAACGGGAGCACACAGAAACGGGGCTTACAGAGACGGGGCACACAGAGACGGGGGCACACAGAAACGGGGGCTTACAGAGACGGGGCACACAGAGACGGGGGCACACAGAAACGGGGGCTTACAGAGACGGGGCACACAGAGACGGGGGCACACAGAAACGGGGGCGCATAGTGATGGGGGCACACAGAGACGGGGGCTTACAGAGACGGGGGCACACAGAGACGGGGGCACACACAGACGGGGCACACAGAGACGGGGGCACACAGAAACGGGGGCACACACAGACTGGGGCACACACAGACGGGGGCACACAGAGACGGGGCACACAGAGACGGGAGCACACAGAGATGGGAACATACAGAGATGGGGGCACACAGAAACGGGGGCACACACAGACGGGGCACACACAGACGGGGGCACACAGAGACGGGGGCACACAGAAACGGGGGCACACAGAGATGGGGGCACACAGAGATGGCACACAGAAACGGGGGCACACAGAGACGGGGGCACACAAAGATGAGGGCACACAGAAACGAGGGCACACAGAGATGGGCACACAAAAACGGGGGCACACAAAGATGGGGGCACACAGAAACGAGGGCACACAGAGACAGGGGCACACACAGATGGTGGCACACAGAGACGGGGCACACAGACGGGGGCACACAGAAACGGGAGCGCATAGCGACGGGGGCATAACGCTAAGCATCCGCGAAACAGGTCTGCGTGTGTTATCTGCCCGACCTCACCAGAATCGCTAGTCTTCGTACGTGTGGAGTTAAACTTTCTTCTCGCTCCTTCTTCCGCCTACACCAATGACACGTTTCACTGTGCTTTTCTACCCCTTACTGTTGCCCCCGGAGGCATGGATGCCTTTTTGCCTTTTGAGACAAACGGTATGATAGTTCCACACCTCTTTAGAATACGGAACACAGGACCTTATACCTACTGAAATTGTTTTCTAGCTACTTTGAGCAATTAAGGAAAACAGTTTCAGTTTTCCTTCTCCCAACTTTTCACCAGATCTGTTAGTCTTACGGCAAGCTGAAACTGGGTGCAGAAATCGACAATGTCCTAGTTCAGAGCCCCTACCCCTAACTCCCCCATTCTCCCCCCCCTCCCCCCCCCCCCCCCCCCCTTTTGAGTCGATCTCACTGACGTGCTCTCTCGAAGATAAGGTTTTCTGTCCATAAGAGCGCAGGCAGTTTAGTGACATTGCGCAAAAGGAGGAAAGGGGGAGGAGGCTAAACTAGCACTTCGCCCCGAAATTGACCAACGATAACATCGTTGTTGAGCCTAGATGTGGCACTTTGCTGCAGCGATATCAAAAGGGTTAAAAGTCGACGAAGACATGTCCATAAAGGGCATTGGGCCATCTCCTTACTGAAGGAAGCAGGCCGTGCTAAGACAGACAGACAGACAGAGCGGAGACAGACAGACAGACGTACAGACAATGACAATGACAATGTTTTAATGTTAGGCCTCCAGCCTGTAAACATCGGTACACGTAAACAATGTAGCGGCTATCCAAACAGACGGATGATAGGAATCAACTTAAATTTGTAGCAAGAATATGTTCTTCCCTGTGCCTCAGTGCATAAAAAATATACATAGCTACATCACGAATGACTCTGATTTCCTCACTACACAATAAATGCCGGCACTTTACCTCGGTTGACCAGTTAACCTTTAAATGCTTTGATATATATTTATCTCTAAGTAATGCGTAAGCTTCGCATCGAAAGAAAAAATGTAGCTCATCTTCACTATTCTTACAAAATGGGCACTGCATATCCTCAGAATCATTTTTCCTGTAGCGTCTATTTATCTTTAAATCATTTATGCTTAACTAATCTGAATCCGGTGAGTGCTGATCTAAATTTTTTAATGGTTATTATTGGTAAGTATTGTTCACGGTGGGTAAGTAATTTGAAAGAGCAATAGAATTTAAATCTGTCGCTATCCTTGATATTGGATTCCCATGTCTGTTGAAAACAGTCTATCATTCTTTTTTCAAAATGGAGTGACTGACGGCGGAGAACGAAGCAAAATTTAGAAAGAGAGGGTGTTAGTTACCGCCAATGACATTGACAAACAAAGCACATGACAAGACACGATGCATTTCAACCACTTGGGTCTTCTTCAGGCGAAAAAATAAATCACATTTAACATTTAAGACAGTACAAACAAAGAACGAAAATGACTCATCTGTTGTTAGTCCATGTGGTGGGGAGAATAGCCGCTAGGCGGAAATGACAAGGGGGATTATGGGAGAGGAAAAGGAGGGGGGGGGGGGTTTCGTGGGGGAGTGGGGGGGTTGTGTGATACGATAGGGTTGTGTGTCTAGTTTAGTGGGGTGGTGTGATATCTTTGTGACGGTTGTGATAATGGTGGATTGATAATAATGGTAAGGAGGGGGGGGGAGGTAAACTGGAAAAAAAAAATTAAAAAAAAAATTATATATAGAAGGGGTAAATAAGTACATGAACAGAAGAAACTTAAAAAAAAAAAAATTATATATAGAAGGGGTAAATAAGTACATGAACAGAAGAAACTTTAAAAAAAATGCCCAGACTATGACATAACATCTCTGCAATACTCCACCCTGGCGGGTCTGCAATTCATCCATGCAGCCCCAATGACGGTGGAACAGTCCCAACAACACCAAAAGAAGAATCCTGGCCTGCCAACACACTGATGAATGCAAAACCTTATTGACCACTGGAGGGCCTTCACCATACAGAAGCCCTTGCCAGTACCTCCACCATTCCTGCCTAAGGGAACGGAGAAGAATCTCTTCCTACACTACCGTTGATCTCATATGATCATCACCCATCAGTGACTGATTAATGATAATAATTTTTACCCCTCTTTGTGTGTGTGTGTGTGTGTGTGTGTGTGTGTGTGTGTGTGTGTGTGTGTGTGTGTGTGTGAAAATTTTCCACAGTTAGTCTCATTATGATCACACGATCTTAACTCACCTAGAACATTGTTTACATGTGGTCCCCCCCCCTCCCTTTGTGTGTGTGTGTGTGTGTGTGTGTGTGTGTGTGTGTGTGTGTGTGTGTGTGTGTGTGTGTGTGTGGGCAACACATGATACCCTGTTTTTCATTGATCACTGCTATCTTCTCTCAACAAACAGCAGCATATTGATGCCAACACATTATTTCGCCTGTTACAATGAACATCATCCCACAGCATTGTTTACTTTTTTTAAACAACACTATTAATATGAACCTCCCAACCTCCCACCCCCACCCCCACCCCCACCCCATAGTGGATGAAGAGATATGAGCTCTCCTTCTCTTGCCCCCATTCCTTCCCCCCCCCCCCACACACACACACACAACATTACCCTCCTCCTTTTTTTTTTCTCAACCCCCCTCCCCCCCCCCTCCCAATCATACCTTATCACCCATTTATCTTCCATCCCCTTCCCTCCCTCATTAACATTACCCACACACCTTTCACAACTACCCACGCATAACTACCACCACCTCTTTCATCACCCAGCGAAATCATTTATTTTATTCACCTAAACTTTTTTTTTTTAAGTTTCTTCTGTTCATGTACTTATTTACCCCTTCTATATATAATTTTTTTTTTCCAGTTTACCTCCCCCCCCCCTCCTTACCATTATTATCAATCCACCATTATCACAACCGTCACAAAGATATCACACCACCCCACTAAACTAGACACACAACCCTATCGTATCACACAACCCCCCCCCCCCCACTCCCCCCACGAACCCCCCCCCCCCCCCTCCTTTTCCTCTCCCATAATCCCCCTTGTCATTTCCGCCTAGCGGCTATTCTCCCCACCACATGGACTAACAACAGATGAGTCATTTTCGTTCTTTGTTTGTACTGTCTTAAATGTTAAATGTGATTTATTTTTTCGCCTGAAGAAGACCCAAGCGGTTGAAATGCATCGTGTCTTGTCATGTGCTTTGTTTGTCAATGTCATTGGCGGTAACTAACACCCTCTCTTTCTATCATTCTTTGTTTGAGTATTCTCAAGAACATGTCATAATTTCCAATCATTCCATTTATATATACCTCCGAGAAACCATATCTGTCTAAACATGCTTTAATAGATGACACCCAGTTATTAACTTTTGACTGTCTTTCTGCTTCAGCATTTAGTGCTGAATTATGTTGCATTAAATATGCTTGGTATGGTTAACGTGTTATGTCCATTTTCTGTAGAGAGAGCCAGCATCGAAGACTAGATGTAGTGCTATCTATATATAAACGATATCTTCCGGACTCACCATATGCCATTGTGTTCGGAGTCCTCAAGCTGACACCCAAACTCTTTTTACATGCAAATAGATGTACAGATTCGATTGTTTTCAATTCAGTGACACCCCAGACAGACGTACAGAGAGAGAGAGAGAGAGAGAGAAGAGAGAGAGAGAGAGAATCCTGCGCGGGGCGCTTGTGTTTATGGTGTGTGTGTGTGTGTGTGTGTGTGTGTGTGTGTGTGTGTGTGTGTGTGTGTGTGTGTGAAATCCAAAGGTATAAATTACAAACATTTTATTGAAGAAAGACAAGAAGATTGAGCGACAAGGTTGAAGCGCCATTTTCTCCATCCCTGTTGCTGCCTTGCATCCACTGAACTCATCAGAAACAGTGCATGTGTCGCCTTTCTCCATACCAAGAGTCGAAGATATGATGGACGTTTTGAAAAAAAAAACAGTTCCAAGCATTGAGAGAGAGAGAGGGGGGGAGGGAGAGAGAGAGAGAGAGAGAGAGGGAGAGAGAGAGAGAGATTATCTCTTGGTATGTCTATCTTGTAGCTGAGAAATATTCGTTTCAAAGGCATAAGTTTCCAGACATGATGAACAGAGAAATTTGACGGACCTTTCCCAAAAGTTTGACCTGTTTTCGTTTTCATTCTTCATTTCCTCCGACATTTGGGGGGGGGGCAGCTCTGCCCCACCACTCCCCCACCTTTCCTTCCCTCCCTTCCATTGCTGCCTCATCCCTCTAACTATTACTTCTACTTCTGCTGTCACTACTACACCACCACCACCACCGCTGTGACTACCACCATTACAACTACTGCTACTAATAGCGAGAACGGGTTGCCACAGAGGAACTCTCGGTCTCTTTTTACAAGCATGTTCTACCGTTTAGTGCGGGGTGGGTAACGATGGTTGACACGGAGGAATGTGGTGGGTGTCCTCCAACGGCGCGGTAGATCCATGGTTTGGTAAAGAGCAGATAATTGGATGACTGTGAAATCAAACCTCAGTCCCTTTGCATAACGGTTATACAGTACACAACAGGGGGAGGGGGGGGGTTAAGGAGTGAAGATGTTTATCTTCAGGGTGCAACTGTCACCAGTGAATCGTGCAGTTCAGTGCGTAGCAGGGTAAATGTTTGGCAAGCTGTTCGGATTTCTAGATTCTCGTATATTGTTAGCACGCTGTAGCAAGGTCAGCTGCGTAGTGACGCCAAGGTCCCATAGTTCAGTGCAAAGCAGGAGAGAGAACAGACTGCTGAGAAACTCTTCCTTCTACTTACACTTGCGTGGCATGCAGTTTAGTCAAAGCAGGTGGAGACAGGATGGTTGTGGGGTGGTTGAATGGTTTGCTAGGTGGAGACAGGATGGTTGTGGGGGTGGTTGAATGGTTTGCTAGGTGGAGACAGGATGGTTGTGGGGGTGGTTGAATGGTTTGCTGGGTGGAGACAGGATGGTTGTGGGGGTGGTTGAATGGTTTGCTGGTGGAGACAGGATGGTTGTGGGGGTAGTTGAATGGTTTGCTAGGTGGAGACAGGATGGTTGTGGGGTGGTTGAATGGTTTGCTGGGTGGAGACAGGATGGTTGTGGGGTGGTTGAATGGTTTGCTGGGTGGAGACAGGATGGTTGTGGGGTGGTTGAATGGTTTGCTAGGTGGAGACAGGATGGTTGTGGGGGTGGTTGAATGGTTTGCTGGGTGGAGACAGGATGGTTGTGGGGGTGGTTGAATGGTTTGCTAGGTGGAGACAGGATGGTTGTGGGGGTGGTTGAATGGTTTGCTGGGTGGAGACAGGATGGTTGTGGGGGTGGTTGAATGGTTTGCTAGGTGGAGACAGGATGGTTGTGGGGGTGGTTGAATGGTTTGCTAGGTGGAGACAGGATGGTTGTGGGGGTGGTTGAATGGTTTGCTGGGTGGAGACAGGATGGTTGTGGGGGTGGTTGAATGGTTTGCTAGGTGGAGACAGGATGGTTGTGGGGGTGGTTGAATGGTTTGCTGGTGGAGACAGGATGGTTGTGGGGGTGGTTGAATGGTTTGCTAGGTGGAGACAGGATGGTTGTGGGGGTGGTTGAATGGTTTGCTGGGTGGAGACAGGATGGTTGTGGGGGTGGTTGAATGGTTTGCTAGGTGGAGACAGGATGGTTGTGGGGGTGGTTGAATGGTTTGCTGGGATGGAGACAGGATGGTTGTGGGGGTGGTTGAATGGTTTGCTGGATGGAGACAGGATGGTTGTGGGGGTGGTTGAATGGTTTGCTGGGATGGAGACAGGATGGTTGTGGGGGTGGTTGAATGGTTTGCTGGATGGAGACAGGATGGTTGTGGGGGTGGTGTTGAATGGTTTGCTAGGTGGAGACAGGATGGTTGTGGGGGTGGTTGAATGGTTTGCTGGGTGGAGACAGGACGGTTGTGGGGGTGGTTGAATGGTTTGCTAGGTGGAGACAGGATGGTTGTGGGGGTGGTTGAATGGTTTGCTGGGTGGAGACAGGATGGTTGTGGGGGTGGTTGAATGGTTTGCTAGGTGGAGACAGGATGGTTGTGGGGGTGGTTGAATGGTTTGCTAGGTGGAGACAGGATGGTTGTGGGGGTGGTTGAATGGTTTGCTGGGTGGAGACAGGATGGTTGTGGGGGTGGTTGAATGGTTTGCTGGGTGGAGACAGGATGGTTGTGGGTGTGGTTGAATGGTTTGCTGGGATGGACAACGTCTTTGTCCTCCTCAGTTGGTGGGTGGGAAGATGAGGCGGGGCGATTGGGGAGGGAGGAGGGGGGGCTGTAGGTTTGCGCAATGCCGGAGGGAAGATGGGACGTTTTGAAGGACTCCACTGGTGTTCTTGTGGCAGTGGAGTGGATTCCACAGTGCAGAGCAGGAATGAAGATGGGAGGTCAGAGAAACTCGGTTGGTCCTCGTGCAGCAGAAGCGTTGATTTTTTTTTTCCCGCGCAGACGGTATTTTAGATTCTTCCCACCAGCAGGTATGTAGGATAACCGCAGATTTAAGGACCAGCATGAGAACATTTGCAGTGAGCTCAATCAAATGAAAGTTTTCTCTCAAAACAACAGAACTGGATGTCATTTGACAACAAAACTGGATGTCATTTGACAAAAACGAATTTATGGTCTATTCAAGAATGCTCCTCCTCCTCCTCCTCCTCCTCCTCCTCCTCTCTTCTCTTCTTCTTCTTTCTTCTTCTTCTTCTTCTCTTCTTCTTCTTCTTCTTCTTTGTGTGTGTGTGTGTGTGTGTGTGATTTATTTAACGTCTTTCCACTAATCGTGATATTAGACGATTAGTGGAAAGACATCTTCTCTCTGTGGGAGGTCATTGGGGCACCACACTGAAGACCAGTTCACCAGGTTCCTCCAGTTCTGTCGGTTGTGTGCTAAGGCTGTGCTCTCTGCCAATGTTTTCCCTGTCCATTCTCCAACGTTGTCAGTCCATAGGCTTTCCCCTTTCAGTCTTCCACTCCGTCCCCCTCCTTCAACGGTTCCTTGATGAATCATCTTAACCAAGCCATTGGGTCTTGCTATAAGGCCATACCAACGTAGTTTTATTTCCTTACGTCAGTTGATATTCCTATGGTCCGATACACTGCTCGATAGTCTGATGCACTGGTTCATCGGTGACCTGATCAGGACGTCTAAGGGTGTAGTATCTTGCCATGACACCTATTTTCAATGGCAGTACGTCTAAGGGTGTAGTAGCTTGCCATGACACCTACTTTCCATGGCAGTACGTCTAAGGGTGTAGTATCTTGCCATGACACCTAGTTTCCATGGCAGTACGTCTAAGGGTGTAGTATCGTGTCATGACACCTATTTTCCATGGCAGTATGTCTAAGGGTGTAGTAGCTTGCCATGACACCTATTTTCAATGGCAGTACGTCTAAGGGTGTAGTAGCTTGCCATGACACCTACTTTCCATGGCAGTACGTCTAAGGGTGTAGTATCTTGCCATGACACCTAGTTTCCATGGCAGTACGTCTAAGGATGTAGTGTCGTGTCATGACACCTATTTTCCATGGCTTGGATTCTTCCTGTCCAGAGTCGCTCTGACGATTCATGTGTTTTGTGCATCCGCATTACTAGTATTGTTTCGTCCTTTTGTATTTCGCCAGTTTTACTTTGAAGTCCGTGCTGAAAGTCTGTGCAGTAGTTTGAAGCGGATTCACCGTGTGGGGTCTTCACTATATGGCGATACGCAGTTCCTTTAGGTTTAATGCTGTTGACTTTCTTTACATCTGAAATAATCTGACATTGCTCTCTCTGTCAATGGGTAGGAGGCAAACGACCATAAGCTCTGAGACATTCTCTCTCTCTCTCTCTCTCTCTCTCTCTCTCTCTCTCTCCTCTCTCTCTCTCTCTTCTCTCTTCTCTCTCTCTCTCTCTCTGCGTGCGCAATCATTTTCTTGTACAAACGACTTACTTTGCGCAGTTCTATAAATTACAAGATATACATTAAACTATTCTTATTCTTTCTCTTTTTTTTCTCTCTCGTTTACTTAGGTAACGACTTGTTTTGCGCAGTTTGGTCATTTCTACACTACACGTCAAGCTCTTCTTCTTCTGTCTTTATCTTCTTTATGTAGGTTTCCAAGTCGGATGACTGCAGGAGAAATTGAAAGAAAAACAAACACAGAATTACTGCGCCACCAAACGAAGGAACTAATTACAAAATAATCCCTGTTGGGTCTTCTCCTACAGGACAACTGACATTGAACTAATTACAAAATAACCCCTGTTGGGTCTTCTCCTACAGGACAACTGACATTGAACTAATTACAAAATAACCCCTGTTGGGTCTTCTCCTACAGGACAACTGACATTGAACTAATTACAAAATAACCCTGTTGGGTCTTCTCCTACAGGACAACTGACATTGAACTAATTACAAAATAACCCCTGTTGGGTCTTCTCCTACAGGACAACTGACATTGAACTAATTACAAAATAATCCCTGCTGGGTCTTCTCCTACAGGACAACTGACATTCAAAACAACAAAAACACGGACGATTAGTCACTCTCTCTCTCTCTCTCTCTCTCTCTCTCTCTCTCTCTCTCTCTCTCTCCTCTCTCTCTCTCTCCTCTCTCTCTCTCTCTCTCTGTTGAAATAATGTATGCATGACAAGGACAGATTGTAAGACTAGGCTTTGGCCTAAAACCTTCATCCCTGCGTATTAAAGATCAATCAATCAATCAATCAAAAAATCTCTCCTCTCTCTCTCTCTCTCTCTCTCTCTCTCTCTCTCTCTCTCTCTCTCTCTCTCTCTCTCTCTCTCTCTCTCTCTCCCCGCGCCCCCAGTGGGTACGGTACTCGTGTATCAGAGTGGGGAACAAACTAGTGGAAATTTACTTATGTAAAATGAAATGTCGATTTGTGTTTCGTTCAGCCCACCTTGACCTAACTTTGTCTTAGATGTACATTTAGTTGAAAGAGGACTGCTGCGTTCATTTCAGCATGATGACTGCACTCTTGGTTGTTCACAAGGTATCACTCTTTCCAGTAGCTACTATTTTCCCCCAGCTGAGCAAACAGCAGTTTTTCCTCTGCAATTTTTTTTTAACACCGAATGGAAAAGAAAAAAAAACTCACGTTCTAAAGACTCTTTCAGGCTGCCATTTAAGATACTGTTAGTCGTCGTCACTTACATCCCAATGTCTCTAATCCGCCGATCATTGTGACCAGTCAGAATCTCACGCCGTAACGCCATAGCTCCAGGTAAAAAAAAAAAGAAAAAAAGAAAATATAGAAAAAAAAGAGCTGCCGGGTATTTTCATGAATAAGGAATGAACTGTTATGTTGGAAGTGTGTCCAGAACGCCTCGCTCGTTTGGCTCAAAGACTTTCCACAAGTGTGGCCGAGCTTCTTGCGAGCGTATTTTTGTTTCTTTCCATTTGCAGAAATCTCTTTTCGTTTTTTTTTTTTCTTTCGTCTGTGTTTTTTGTTTGTGTGTGTGTGTGTGTGTGTGTGTGTGTGTGTGTGTGTGTGTGTGTGTGTGTGTGTGTGTGTGTGTTCTTTTTAACGGTTGTCGTTTTTACTGTGCGAAAGTAACTGAAACGATTCTGGCTTCACGGTCCCATGCTGTATGTAACAAGGTTGTGTTCAATCTGTCTACGGCTTCACGGGTCCCCATGTTGTATGTAACAAGGTTGTGTTCAGTCTGTCTACGGCTTCACGGTCCCCATGTTGTTTGTAACAAGGCTGTATTCAGTCTGTCTAAGCTTCACGGTCCCCATGTTGTATGTAACAAGGTTGCGTTCAGTCTGTCTACGGCTTCACGGGTCTCCATGTTGTATGTAACAAGGTTGCGTTCAGTCTGTCTATGGCTACACGGGTCTCCATGTTGTATGTAACAAGGTTGTGTTCAGTCTGTCTACGGCTTCACGGGTCCCCCATGTTGTATGTAACAAGGTTGTATTCAGTCTGTCTACGGCTTCACGGTCCCCATGTTGTATGTAACAAGGTTGGTTCAGTCTGTCTATGGCTTCACGGGTCCCTATGTTGTATGTAACAAGGTTGCGTTCAGTCTGTCTACGGCTTCACGGTCCCCATGTTGTTTGTAACAAGGTGTTCGCTGTCTACGCTACACGGTTCCGTTGTTGTAACAGCTGTATCAGTCTGTCTACGTCACGGTCCCCATGTTGTTTGTAACAAGGCTGTATTCAGTCTGTCTACGGCTACACGGTCTCCATGTTGTTTGTAACAAGGCTGTATTCAGTCTGTCTATGCAGCATGGCCACTGATGAGACGCACGTGAAACACAAACACGAAAATAGAATCAGTATGAACAAAAGCTGCATGCATATTCTTTTGTTGGTTCTGTGTCTGTGTCATCCTGTCTTCCACCAATCTGCCTTCGTACACATAACACATGCACACTGCTGTATTAATGTGCATCATTGTCATCCTGTTTTTTGTCTGCTTTTTTACACAAGCTAGCCTGAATATCCTTTTAATGAATCTGACTCGCTCTCATCCTGTCATATACTTATTTAATGAGCTTTTTGAACACGGCAATTTTCCTTTAGAATGGGCTAAATCTATTATTATTCCAATTTACAAAAAAGGTGATTCCAGTAATCCAGATAATTATCGTGGTATAGCACTCACCAGCACCATTAGTAAAGTGTATACTCATATCTTGAAAAAAAGATTATCAAAATGGGCTGAAAATGAAGGAAAAATATTAGAAGAACAAGCAGGTTTCAGAGCAAATTATAGTACTATTGACCATATATATACACTATATTCACTTGTACAGAAATATTTATTGAGCAATTCTAAACTCTATATAGCCTTTGTTGACTTCAGGAAGGCTTTCGACTCTGTGAATCGTAATACTCTTTGGAACGTGTTGCGTAAAAGTGGAGTGAATGGAAAACTTTATTTGGCTATTCGTGGTATGTATAATTCTGTGCTGGCATGTGTGCGTGCAAAGAGTGAATATTCTAATTATTTTGACTGTTCAAAGGGTGTAAAACAAGGCTGCCTTTTGAGCCCACAATTGTTTTCTTTTTTTATTAATGAGTTAGCAATTGAAATATCAAAAAAAGGAAAGCACGGTATTCAATTAATCTCAGGAGCTGTTGAGATATTTTTGCTTCTATTTGCTGACGATGTTATTCTAATGTCTCAAACAGTTATAGGTCTCCAAAACCAACTAAAATCACTAAAAGAAGAAACAGATCGTTTAGGATTAACTGTTAATTTAGATAAAACTAATATTATTGTATTTAGAAATGGTGGACACCTTTCAGTGCATGAAAAATGGTTCTATGGAAATGAAGAAATAAAAGTTTCAATTCTTACAAATACGTAGGAATGATATTTTCAACAAGATTAAGTTTGAATTTTGCCTGGGAAGAGGGAAGCAGAAAGGGTAGAAAGGGTGTAATTGAAATTTTGAAGTCATTAAAAAAGCTAAATACTATTGATTGTAATCTATTTTGGAAATTATTTGATGCCCAAATAGAACCTGTTCTTACTTATGCTGCTGAAATATGGAGTTTGTACTCTAATCAGAAAATGGAAAGAGTGCATACATATGCTATAAAACGTTTTCTTCATTTACCTTTACATGCTTCTAATACTATGCTATACGGAGAAACCGGCCGATATCCTTTGTACATAAGATCTTTTGTCAAGTGCATAAAATACTGGCTAAAAATTATAAAAACTGCCTCAGTCTCGATTGTGCAAACAAGCATACGACATGATGGTAATTCAACTCGAGACTGGTAAAGAGAATTGGGCCTATCAAGTAAAAAAAAGTATTGTCTGTAAATGGTTTTGGGATTGTATGGATGTCACAGGGAGTTGGAATGATAGACAATTTATTTCAGAGTTTAAAGACAGACTGATATGTTCGTACAAACAAAACTGACATTCGGCTATTGAGAACAATGAAAAATACAGTTGGTTTTCTTCATTTAAAAATGTCTTTCAAGCTGAAAATTATCTATATATTATAACAGACAAATGGCATAGGATTAATTGTCTCGATTTCGATCCAGAACTCTCGGATTTAATACAAAGAAAAGATGGTATTTGCCTGGGGCTTCCTCGGAATCTTCATGCCCTATGTGTGGTTATGATGTTGAGGATGAAAAACATTTCTTATTCCATTGTACAGGGTATGTAACATTACGGAACAAATGTGATTTTTTTCATACGGATCTAGCTCAGACTCATAATGTTACATCTGTTTTACTTTCAAATGACGAAATGATTATCAAATCAGTTGCAAAATTTATAGCAGAGGCTCAGAAATTGCGAAAAGAAAAGATTAACCCACTATGATGCATAATCCATTAATATGATGAAGATAAAAATGAATGTTTATATATCATATATTTTTGACTGCGTGTGCGTGCGTGCTTATCTGCGTGTGTATATGTGTGTATGCATGTGATTGGGCGAATGTGTGTGTGAATGTGTGTGTGTGTGTGTGTGTGTGTGTGTGTGTGTGTGTGTGTGTGTGTGTGTGTGTGTGTGCGAGTATATATGTATGTGTGTTCTTTTGTGTGTGTGTGTGGTGTGTGTGCGCGCGCGCGCGTGCGCGTGTGTGTGTGTGTGTGCGCGCGCGCGTGTGTGTGTGTGTGTGTTGGGTGGGCTGGTGGGTGAGTGCTTGGGATATGTATTTATGTGGCTAAATGATCATTATATCATAACTGATTGAAGTTTCGTTGAGATATTTTTTGTATTTTTTAGTATTGATTTCATATGCCAGCAATATTTCCTTTCTGAACCCATTGTTACCCCCCTTGTCATCAGACCGTAATGGTAATGACAATAAAATATCGTGAATCTATCTCTCTCTCTCTCTCTCTCTCTCTCTCTCTCTCTCTCTCTCTCTCTCTCTCTCTCTCTCTCTCTCTCTCTCTAAGTCAGCAATCAATTTTCTTATTTCCCCATTTCAAATGTGTATCCCTTCTACACAGGCCAGTTGCTTGACTATTAATCCCTCTCGAGAGATACACAAGCTCAAAGACCTCCACAAGCTCAAAGACCTCTCCTCTCTCTCTCTCTCTCTCTCTCTCTCTCTCTCTCTCTCTCTCTCTCTCTCCTCTCTCTCTCTCTCTCTGCGTCGAAAAATCAACGAGGGTAACGCTATATCTTTATTACACTCTTAACAGTTTGAAACAGTTTCTAACATTTCTTAACGGCTTCGTGCTGGAACGTTTAAAGATAAGAACGCAAAAAACAGCGGGTATTACACCTTTTCACCCCCCAACAGTTTTAACTTGTAAACTTTGCATGAAAAGAAAGAAAAGACAACTTTCCGACGATCAGCGGTAAACACAAGCCCCCCCCCCCCCCCCTCCCCGCCGTGAAGGAAGGAAAACAAAAAATAGGCCATTCCAGGCGAAGAAACACGTGCCTGACTCTGGTCCCTTGTCTGGGGCTGAAGACGTCTATGTCCAGATGGGTGTTGTGGAGGTAAACAGCACTCTGCATTTTCAGCGGCGGAATTGTTTTGTCTTTTTCTTCCCCTGTTTCGTCTTTTTCTTCCCCTGTTGTCGACGTGGAAGCCTTCTCTCTATGTGCGTCTCCATTTACGATGATAACACTGGATTACGTATTCACGCGCGCGCAAGTACTCGCGCGCGCGCGCGCGCTAGCGCACTTGTCCACAAAAGAGAGGCGGAAGAATGCAAGACAGGACGGGCTCTTGTTGTCCCCAACCGGTGTGCATTTATGAACGCCAAGACAGGAAAATCTGATGAACAGGAAGACGAAGGAAATCTGTTAATGAATGGATGGATAGAACGATGGATGGGTGGATGGATGAATGAACGGAAATTAGGGAAATCAGAGCGCGCG
>CM065715.1:115420481-115422981 GCA_033310375.1 Conus canariensis | reverse complement strand
AGATTCGCTACAGGTTGGCGCAACAGGCGGAAAGAACTCCCATGCAAAAACCCCCTTTGGCACTTTTTTCGCCCCAGCCGCTGCACTTCGCCTTAATATTGTTGACATTCGAGGGCAGGGGTGGAGTCGAGATGGGGGGGGGGGGGGGGGGTGGTGAAGTAGTCGACTCCCTAGCGGTTTTCTGCCCGAAAGAAAAATCCGGCAGGTATTTTTTCAGACTTTAATGTTTTGATTTCGGGATGGGAAGAGATGGGGGATGGGGGGAAACAAATCGATTTTTACTGTTGTCTGCATTTTTTTAGCAGAGCAGTGTGTGTGTGTGTGTGTGTGTGTGTGTGTGTGTGTGTGTGTGTGTGTGTGTGTGTGTCCTTCATTTCATGTCTATCCACTATTCGTGATATTAGACAAGTGTGTGTGTGTGTGTGTGTGTGTGTGTGTGTGTGTGTGTGTGTGTGTGTGTGTGTGTGTGTGTGTGTGTGTGTCTGTGTCTGTGAGAGAGAGAGAGAGAGAGATTGAGAGAGAGGGAGAGAGACAGACAGACAGATAGGCAGACGGACTGACAGACACGCAGTCGGACAAAGACGGAGACAGAGAGGAGAAATACGATTCCCTCACCACACCACCCTCCACTCCCGCTCGGAGAGGTGGTGTAGAAATTGCTCTGCTTTCTTTAAGGTTCGTTCCGCTGCTCGGTTTGCTCTGACGCTTATGAGGTGTGTCTTAAGTCCCTTCCTTACTTTGATGCGTGTGGTTCGTTAAAACAAATAACGCACAATTAAAAACAAAACAAAACCCAGACCATAGTAAAAGAGAGTTGGATCTGGGCTGATAAATGCTGACTTCAACACAAAATAACGGAGTTGCAACATAATTTATCAATTTGTAAACAAATTGTTCTTGACCAGTTTTTGCAGCAGATTTTCGTTCATTGATTGAAACAGACCCTGGTTAGAAAACGGGGTTACTGACAGAATCCTCACACCTAGGTAACAACCAGAAGAGAAGGCACAGATACATCCTCCGTGCAAAGCTTTCAAACTCTCTCGACTGGATTCAAACATTTTATAGGCACGCTGAATATTATGACTGCGCAACAAGGGTTTCGCACCAGCAGGAAAGCGGCGAGGGCATCATCTGGGAATGGAGCCATGAATACGGTTGGTTTTTGTTGGTTTTATTTTCCCAAACTGCAGACGTATTTTGCTGAAGACGTCGTCTTCTAGTCGACAGCGTCAAGCGTCCTTCTTTGAAGATATTGCTCTGGTGTGACGCGATTAGAACGTAGGTATTTCTCCTGCGCGCAAAAAACACATTGAACCACAAGGAACTGCCTTCCATCCTGTCAATTTTTTGCAGGATCAAGACATATCTTAACCGCAAATCAAGTTGTGAGAACTCTGGGTTCAAAAACGGTAGAAATGAGTCAGGGAAAACCCGTTGGGAAACGAGGCTGAATGAGAGGACGTCATTTTCTTTCGTGGGAGAAAAGGCTTCAGGACGCAAGGTCTACATCCTTTTCGTGAAACAACACCCTCGTTTATTTTATTTCCGATCGATTCGTACCGGTCTCAAATAACGCCCTCTTTTTGAGGCCCACCGGCCACCTGAAGTAACGCGCTCGTTTGCGGCTCCCACCTGAAACGATGCGCTCGTTTAGCCGACACTTGAACCGTAAGTGGGCCATTGAAGGCGACATATATACCATTCACTGACCAATATGGACAGTCGTTGAAGGGAGCCGGTCAGGTTTTCTTTCCGCAAGGAACATCCATTCAGTCTATTGACAGCATCTCGTAGCCTTTTTTTTTATTTCAAATCTTTGCCAAATCATTACTATAATGACCTGCACTTGTTTTCCCCCCACTACTTAATTGTTCAGCCTCTTGTAGCCTGTCAGCACTTCGGCCAGACGTTACTAGATGTGGCTGTTGTGGGAGTCGAGAGGAGGAGAGTAAGGATTGTGGGGGGGGGGGGGGGGAGGGCTTGAGAACGCCAGCTGGGAGAGGAACATAAGATGGGTCCGGGAAAGAAAAGTGGACAAAGCATCTACAGAACAATGGAACATTGTTTTCACACGGTCCTGATAGGACAGGGACCAGCTTTCCCGTTCGTTTATGTAGTGTGTGTGTGTGTGTGTGTGTGTGTGTGTGTGTGTGTGTGTGTGTGCGTGTGTGTGTGTAGGCCAGTCTCCCTATACTCTCTCTATGTTCATTAGACACCATGTCTATTGGACACCATGTTAATTGGACACTAGTCTATTGGACACCATGTTTATGGACACCATGTCTATTGGACACCATGTCTATTTACTGATAAACCCTGTCTAATCTATTGGACACATGTTATTGGACACCATGTCTATAGGACACCATGTCTATTGACACCATGTCTAATCTATGGACACCATGTCTATTCTATTGGACACCATGTCTATTGGACACCATGTCTATAGGACATATGTCTATAGGACACCATGTCTGTTGGACACCATGTCTATGGA
>CM065715.1:115402981-115410481 GCA_033310375.1 Conus canariensis | reverse complement strand
ACATGGAATTTGAAGGGGAAAAGAGAGAGAGAGAGAGAGAGAGAGAGAGAGAGAGAGAGAGACAGAGACAGAGACAGAGACAGAGACAGAGACAGAAAGACACAGAGAGAGACAGAACTGGAGAGAATCAATGAATAAATAAAACGGAAACCACTCATAGAAAAGATCATGTTAAAGACAAACACGTTAATAATATGAGCAATATAACACAGGAAAGAGCTGACTAAAATAATGAAACAATACATATCATCATTATATGAGCAAAATCATGATAAGGAGATGAGACAAGGAGAGCATGTACTTGAAGGCGCTTGTGTGCAAGAGAGAGAGGAGGAGAGGAGAGAGAAGGGGAGACAGACAGACAGACAGACAGACAGACAGACAGACAGACAGACAGACAGACAGACGGACAGACAGACAGACAGGACAGACAGACAGACAGAGACAAAGACAGAAGACAGAGACAGAGAGACGCAGAAGCGAAAGGAGTGCGGGGAAGGGCGATAGAGAGAGAGAGGGAGAGAGGGAGAAAAAGGCGAGAGTGGGTGCGGGAAAGAGCATGTTTAGAACAATCTGACAATCAAAAAACACCAAAGAGATGTAAGAGAGAGAGAGAGGCAAACAGACAAACAGACAGAACGAAAGAAAGATACAGAGACAGAGAGACAGATAGACAGACAGACAGAAAGACAGACAAAGAGACAGACAAACAGACAGATAGAGTTATCTTTACAGGCTGCTATTCCCAAACAACCTACAATTCTCCATATCCTCTGCAGGCCGCTATACCGCCCAGTCTACATTATGTAAATAGAAATCGTGCTCTCTTTTATTGCCTGTAATAGAAAAAAAAAAGTTTCCCCATACTCATCTTGTTATCAGTTTTTGTGTGATTTTTTTACTGTAGGCCTCTACTCATTTTCCATTCTGATAAGAGAATCCCCATCTGAGTTGTCTTCAAAGTCACTTAAGCGACTATGGCGACTTAAACAAATCCATTTGAAGGTTTTTATCGACATTTTTCAAAGGCAGAAAGAGAGCGATGGAGTAACAGACGGCGGACTAGGTGTGGAAGACTGGGGGTGGAGACGTAAGAGTGACAGACAGACAGACAGACAGATAGACAGGCAGACATATAGACAGACAGACATGAGGAGGAATTAAAGAATGTGCTTTGCTTATGTAGAACACTGGTCGTTGAATCTGACCAAAGAAACAACAGGAAATAAACGTGTTCAAAATCTTAATCATCTACATAGTTACAATTTTGTGAAAGAAATTCTGTAGCAAAGAGGGTTTCGTTTTATCGCATTCAAAAAAATATCTGGCATGGAGACAATGCTTAACAAATACATCGGACGTCTGAACAATCATTTGTCCCGAATGATTTGCATCGAAGTCCGTGTGCTATAGTTACAAGAAACATGTCAGATGGCAAAGCTTGCCTGCCACAAGTTAATTTAAGCGGACGTATATTTGCAGGTCCGATTAAACAGTTTTTTGGGTTTTTTTTAAAATTATAACATTTTCTCACATGATGAGGGGCAAAGTAATTCAGTGTTGTAGACAAAATCTCACCCATCCCACCCTCTATTTGTATGTTTGTTTAATCAAAGAAAGCCAATCCACTGTGAGAAAGTGTCAAAAATGATAGAAGACTTTTTCAATCTGGAGACCGTACCAAGAGAATGTAATCTTGAACATAAAATCTCTCTTTATTTTTTTTCCTAAATGATGAGACTTTTAATGTTCAGAATTTGTACAGTAAAAGGACATCCTAGTCGAATCGTCAACATACAAAAGCAGATTTCCGTCAAAGTTAAGGCGATGGAGATTGGGAAAAGTCATCGTCGTACAAAGAGAGAATAATGATGATGCTTGGTGCGTGTGGGACGCGTAATACCGACGTCGCCTGCCACACCTGAACTACATATGGCTCTGGCAGACAGCGAGGACCGACACAGGACTGCAACAATGCGGAACTAATTATCCTGACTAATTCGGTACACTTCTTTGGCATGTTGACCCTAATTGCCTGCTGGTTTCCCCAGTGCTGAAAATGAGTGTCCGGAGACCCTGCTGACGGATTGGGGCATTGCGTGTCGGTCTGACTAACGACCTACAGGCCGGCTAAAGTTCTGTGTGGTTTGTCAGGTTCGATTCTGCTTGACGAACAATCAAGAGTGGCACGCCACCGACCAGCGCCCAGCTATGGTCCTGGCAGTTAAACCCCCGCACGATTAAGAATCTCCCATTGGCACCACTGAACGCCATCCAAGTGACTCGGCAGCAGAGCGGTGTTTCCCCTGATGGGCTGCCTTAAGACGACTTACATTGATCGCTTCCTGTGCACCGCCCTACTGTGGCTGAGACAGGGCAACTCAGTGTGGTTACGTATGCTGGCTGCGACAGGACAACTGAGTGTGGTTACGTATGGTGACTGCCACAGGACAACTGAGTGTGGTTACGTATGCTGGATGCGACAGGACAACTGAGAGTGGTTACGTATGGTGACTGCGACAGGACAACTGAGAGTTTACGTATGGTGGCTGCCACGGGACAACTGAGTGTGGTTACGTATGGTGACTGCGACAGGACAACTGAGAGTGGTTACGTATGGTGGCTGCCACAGGACAACTGAGAGTGGTTACGATGGTGACTGCGACAGGACAACTGAGAGTTTACGTATGGTGACTGCCACAGGACAACTGAGTGTGGTTACGTATGGTGACTGCGACAGGACAACTGAGAGTGGTTACGTATGGTGACTGCGACAGGACAACTGAGAGTGGTTACGTATGGTGACTGCGACAGGACAACTGAGAGTGGTTACGTATGGTGACTGCGACAGGACAACTGAGAGTGGTTACGTATGGTGACTGCGACAGGACATCTGACAGTGGTTACGTATGGTGACTGCGACAGGAAACTGAGTGTTTACGTATGGTGGCTGCCACAGGACAACTGAGTGTTTACGTATGGTGCCTGCCACAGGACAACTCAGAGTGAGGTTACGTATGGTGACTGCCACAGGACAACTCAGAGTGTGGTTACGTATGCTGACTGCCACAGGACAACTCAGAGTGTGGTTACGTATGGTGACTGCCACAGGACAACTCAGTGTGGTTACGTATGGTGGCTGTGACAGGACAACTCAGTGTGGTTACGTATGGTGGCTGCCACAGGAAACTGAGTGTGTTACGTATGGTGGCTGCCACAGGATAACTCACAGTGTGGTTACGTATGGTGGCTGCCACAGGATAACTCACAGTGTGGTTACGTATGGTGGCTGCCACAGGATAACTCACAGTGTGGTTACGTATGGTGGCTGCCACAGGACAACTGAGTGTGGTTACGTATGGTGGCTGCCACAGGACAACTGAGTGTGGTTACGTGTGGTGGCTGCCACAGGACAACTGAGTGTGGTTACGTATGGTGGCTGCCACAGGACAACTCAGTGTGGTTACGTATGTTGATGCTTGAACGAGCGGGGAGGAAAATGTGCCTTTAAGACGGCACGAGAAATGAGAAGGTTAGGAAACTAATCAAACATTTTTCTGATGCCTAATGATTTTAAACGGGCAGTGATTGTTGGGAGCAGAAACGAATACCGAGGGGGGGGGGGGGGGGGGGGGGGTGGGGGGGGGGGGTGGGGGGCGGGGGAAGAATAAATGACTGCGTCATTCGATGGAAATGTCAACAAGGTCTGAGAGACACTAAAATCAGATGCATGAGTTTCAGGGGCTCCATGCTGAAATTGTGCAATGAAGACGTTGGAGGAGGACTGTGACTGAATCATTCTTTCATTCTGCAAACTCTGTGACGATGCTACCGACCTATATCCCCTAGCAACAAACAAGCAAGTGATTCCTTTTTAAGGATTTCCCCTCGTCCATCTACTCACAGCAACACCGCGGACAGGAAACTACACTAAGGCTTGCAAGAGTGTACTGGACTGACAGCTAGGGATCCCATATGACGTCAGGCTTTACGGAGGCCTGCACCCATCATAATTATGTGAGAAGGGGGAGGGGTTTCAGTTCCCCTATAACATGCCAGGGTCACTTCCTGCAGGCAGAGGTGTCGCTCCATCGCCTTCACCCAGGATTTCTCTCCGCTGTGTTTTCTTTCCATCAAAATCTCGGTGAATTTAATCATAAGCGTTTTAATACACACTGTAAATGACAAATAAACACAGGAGCTGACACGTTTAATGTTTAGACGAATCCGACTTTGATATTTGACACAATCTCTTTCAACGGGAGGTTATCTCATGGGTTTTGACCATGGATTATAAATAACTTCTCTAGGTAGTGTGTGTGTATGTGTGTGTGTGTGTGTGTGTGTGTGTGTGTGTGTGTGTGTGTGTGTGTGTGTCTGTCGGTCTGTCTGTCTGTCTCTGTCTGTGTATGTTTGTGCGTGTGTGTGTGTATGTTTCTGTCTGTGTGTCTGTGTCTGTCCGTGTGTTGCATAGTAGTATTAACAGTGTATTGCACCTGATACACTTCCCAAGAGAACGGACTGACGGGAGAGGCGTCAAAAAGAAAAACAACTGAACAAGCGCGTTTATAACGCCGCTCAGAAACCCTCTGTCCAGAAGGTCCTGTTCAGAAATGACCCTTCGTGGTTCTCTGGGCTTGACCTTGCAACCACACACCTGACGGTCAAGAAGGATGACTTCAGCCGCGGCCAAAACGGGAGGGAAGTGGATGCGATGAGGACAGGAATCATTCTACGAGTGCCAGTGAGGTTATCCAACTAACAACGCTGGCTGCTAAATTAAAGCAGGCCCTGCGGTCAGGGTCTATATAGAATCTACGGACCACCAAACATGAACGTCTTGGTCAACAACTCTCTCTCTCTCTCTCTCTCTCTCTCTCTCTCTCTCTCTCTCTCTCTCTCTCTCTCTCTCTCTCTCTCAGGGTTTTTTTTTTACATTTTTAAGAACTACTATTTTTATTTCTATTTTTAGAACATATGCACGCGCACGTGCATCATCATTTGAACTTTACCCTAGGAAATCCAATTCCATTGGCATTTAGACAAACATTTATAGCTAAGCCCTCTGTGTGTATATATATTGTGTGTGTGTGTGTGTGTGTGTGCGCGCGCGCGCGCGCTTGCGTGCGTGTGTATGTGTTCATTAAACTTACGGCTTCATTTCTCTCTCTCTCTCTCTCTCTCTCTCTCTCCTCTCTCTCTCTCGTGGTGTATGTGGGAAAGATGGGAGGGGGCCCTTCTCTCTCTCTCTCTCTCTCCTCTCTCTCTCTCTCTCTCTCTCTCTCCTCTCATGGGTGTGTGTATGGTGGGAGGGATGGGAAGATAATGTGTAGTGGGGGAGGGGGGGGGCAGACAGAGGACAGAGAGAGAGAGAAAGAGAGACAGACAGAGCGAGACAGACAGACAGACAGACAGAGACAGATAGAAAGAGTGAGAGAAAGAGAGAGAGAGAAAGAGAGAGAGAGAGAGAGAAGAGAGAGAGAGAAGAAAGAAAGAGAGAGAGAAGACAGAGAGACAGAGAGAGACAGAGAGAAAGAGAGCGCACGAGCGCATGTGCCGAAGTGGAGGGAGAGCTGGAAGAGATGCACCCTGACCCTTCCACCCACCTTGGACAAACAGGGAAACACGACCTGCCCCGATAGTTCTCCTCTTGCACTGGTAATCGCACCTGCAGGGGTCGATTCTGACCCATTCAGGGCCAGGTCGGCTCATTGATCCCACATGAAGGAAGTGGGAAATAGGAAGATGGGGGGTGAGAGTAGGGGGTGGAGGGGGGATCGAGGGGGTGGAGGGATAACAGGGAATGAGGAGTTGAGGTGGTAAAACGGTGTAGCTCGGCAAACAACTCCGCTCAAAAGGCGATCAGTTCTAAAAACAAATAGCCTGCCACTTTCATTTTACATACACACTCAAGCACGCACGCACTCAAGCACGCACGCATGCACGCACACACGCACGCACGCGCACACACACACACACACACACACACACACAGTGCACGCACGTACACACACACACACACACACACACACACACACACACACACACACACACACACACACACACACACACGCACAAACACACACAAACACGCGCATCGACAGAGAAAGAGATTAGGCGGACATACACTGACTGAGCCAGAGAGACAGACACAGATTTGTACCGTATTAACAGTTGCTTATAGTGTATAAGAACAGTGTGTCCGTAAAGTACGAGAAATGTTATCATGAATGCAAGCATACTGTGTTGTACGTGATTTGGTTGTCTCTGTTGTCCTTGTTCCGGTATTTGCCTCTACTTCATGTCCTGAGTCCTATGCTTTGCGTGAGTCTCATCGTATTTCATTGTTTATGTTTTTACAGGAAGTAAGTTATAAATACTCTTTCTACACTTCCATGCTGTTTTCTGTACGAGCTTGAGCACATATACAGTTCTTCGTATCTGTCGCATTTGTAAAGGAGCACGCGCGCGCGCGTGCATGTGTGTGTGTGTGTGTGCGCGCGCGCGCACGCGCGTGTGTGTGTGTGTGGGCGCGCACGCATGTGTGTGTGTGTGTGTGTGCGCGCGCGAGGGCGCGCGCGCGCGTGATTACGTTAAATGTATGCTTTTTCCTGGAAAAGCTAACATTCATAACAATGAGCATTTTGATACAAAGGCTGTCATATCGTTTCAATTTAAACTTAATGAATAAAGGTAAAACCACCGGACATCGTAAAACCGAGTTCTTGGCATCCAAAGAAAGATGGTTATACGTCAGAGTTACAATGCCTATGGTTTCAAGTATGTGGGAATATGGGTACACGTTTGAGTTAGCAGAGTCAAAATATTTTCCAGTGAAAGAATGTTACTGCTTAATCACACTTCACTGAAAAGTAGAATGGGTTTTCTTTTTTAAGATATCGGGTTCAAGTGTACCATTACACATTACAGTTCGCTGCTCATCGTGAATGTGCAAAAATAAATTTGCTTTAACGAACACTTACTGATTTTGTCTAAGGCAAAACAGGCAGATACACAGTATGTATCATTCCGTACACAAGATACTGGTTTCAACTGCTGCAGTTGGAAGACTACTGCATATCAAGTAAAATCTGTAAAATGTGTGGATTAGACCGAAGGGTGTCAAGTATATCTGTTTGTTGGAACACGGTTTGACGAGATGGTGGTAAGACAAAAGAACTTTTCAATGTTTTTCGACAACGTTTGATTGTAAGTGGCTCTGATAACACTATAACGTTGATATCAGCGGTAGATTTGACATTATAAGAATTGTTGTAGCACACGCAAAGTTAAATCTCTTTTTATGTCGAACACGGGCCACACCTTCAACAGACACTGACAAGAGCAAGGTCTTCTCCAGATTAAATCTATATAAAGAACTGTAACAAGATGAACGCACGTTTGGTCCTGCTGTAAGCAAAGCCAAACAGATTCGTTCACTTCGAAGACATATTATTGAAATCCATGCCTTCCAAACTGTGTTTCCTGATGTCATCCCCA
>CM065715.1:115385481-115397981 GCA_033310375.1 Conus canariensis | reverse complement strand
ATTGGTCTTTGGGCTGCATTGCATCCTTCCACTAAGGTTTGTTCCAATCGGTACAGTGGTGTTTTTTTTTTTCATCTTCCACAGAGAGAGGAGAGAGAGAGAGAGGAGAGAGAGAGAGAGAGAGAGAGAGAGAGAGATAGCGACAGAGACAAAGATACAGAGAGAGGCGGAAGTAATAAATGTCTGCCGTAAGGACAAAGAAAAAGACGTCAGAAAACAAAGACGACAAGGGGAAGACGGAAGGGCGTCACACGCTTATTGGACCTGGAGTGAAGAACAGTGTGGACTTCTACAGACGGTTTCCGTCACTACCAGTGACCTTTTCCATTATATTTCCGTTGATATACTCAGCACAAAAAGTTAAGCAACAATAACGACTGAATTAGGCCAGACGGCACCGCTAATGGCGCCTGCGTGAGTGGCGTCGCGTTTTCTTCACTGACGTACACTTATTTGCAGTGGATTATAACGACAGAGTGTGGAGACAACGTGAACAGTCTGCAGTCACTGAACAAGACAGTTGTGGCGGTGTCATGGTGTCCGCAGGTATCTGGAAAAGTGGTTGTACCGACCATGTGTTTTTACAGAGGGGCACTGCAAATGTCCATCGGTACCTCAACGTCGTCACATCTCACGTCATCCCCCGAGAAGGCAGCCAGCAGCGGGATTTATGCTGGTGGAGGATCATGCCACGATTCACTAGGCACCTGCCGTCAGGAATGCAGTTCGGGCAAACAATGTCGTCCACCTGCACTGACCAGCCTAATTACCGGACCTTCATCCGACAGGCCAGGTATGGACCATGGCTGGACGAGCCGTGGAGGGAAGAACGTTCTGAACGTTCTGTAATCACCCAGGTCCGAAGTCACGTCCTGGCCGGGGAGAAAGGACACGCACCCAAACTCACCCACCCGTTTTGTTCTAATATCTACTCCCCTCTTTAACAATGCACCCGGCGTTGGGGGGGGGGGGATTGTGGGGGGTTGATTTTGGACTTGAGCCAGAGCTCCCCTGCATTCTGTGCAAACACACTCCCCGGTGAGTGGTTTGGGGCATGGTCCAAAAACACCCATGGAGTGACTCCAAACACGTGTCTAAACTTACCCGCCCTCTGTGACAGGGGAGGTGGATATGTGCACGTGTCTACATCAATCTACAGCATGTGTCTGCATCATGCCACTACTGGGGTAGTTTTTGGAACAGGGCAGGCGAATACTTCTATCTCAGGTCCAGAATCACTCTCCTCCCCTCTCAAATCCAGGCGCAACCTGCTTTGGTTGATGTGCGTTGTCGGCTGGGAGCACTGAGGATATGATGGAGGGAAGTGATTTTTTAAACAAAGGGTAATGTCGGTGTGGAACTGCTCACTGAGAGGTGGTTTTGGGCATCCTCCTCCGCCGGGGAGTGATTCGGGCTTGGAGTGAGTACGGAACGTTACACTGGGATTTGTGGACGCACGACCATTCCATCGACAGCTCGCCCAAGCATGTCCTATTGATATTGTACCGGCTCAAGGCCCGGGCATCGGGCTGGACAGTCCAGGCCAGTCACGTTGTTGATCTGCACTGCGTTGCTGGCGGCCACTGAGCTGAGAATTGGGGGGCCCAGAACAGATTCAGTTGGTAAAGCGCCGGACTCGTAATTCAGGTGATCCTGGGGTTGCGACTGGAAATATCCGCCGGACCTTTTCGGTACAGGGGGATTTTCCCCATGGTTTTGACTCCATTTCCCAGAAAGTCCTTCGAGTGAGACTATAAACCGAGGTTGCGTGTGAATGCACGCGGAACATCTTCCACGCACGTAATAATCTCATCACCAGTTTTCGGAGCAGATGGCCATTTGGCCGTTTGTATGGATGACACGTTTATACATAGCATGCTCTCTGTGAAAAATCGACAGAATGAAGAGGGGGGGGGGGGGGCTGGCCGAGTGACTGATAGTGACTAAATGACGTCGGAAACGTGTGAATGTACAGCCAGCATGCAGCTCTTTAGTCGGCTCCACCAAGGTAGGCAGCCCGTTGTGTAAATGGGATGTGGATTGTGGCGCGCTTAGAGCTTGGTCTCTATCCGAAGATAGGCGCTATATAAGTATTCTTTACAATGATGATGAGGATGAATCGGGGTTCTGCCATCCATAGATATGAACCTTGTTTTTCACCATCTTGTAAGGCGGACTACGCAAGTTGTTGTGACGGGCTGACTGTGTGTATTGCAAGGCGAATCAATGAATGCATGTCTATAGACCAATGAAAATCACACAAGACACTGAAAAGAGAAAATGTGTTGGAATCGTGTTCAATTTCACATTAACTATTTGTACATGACCCATACTGCGGAGAACATTTGACCAAATAAGATTATTGTGGCATTTGAGTTTCTTAGGTTTGACAGATTAATGAATAAAAAAAAATCAAATTGCATAACGCTAAATTTTCCATGATTTCTTTTTTTATTGCGACGTCATAAAACATTCCGATACTGTTGTTTGACGTGTGGTGGGCAGTATATGTGGAATAGTGGGCCGCTGTGTTGGAAGACCTGGCGCTCACTGTGCAGAAGGGTTTAAGTGTTTGCTGGTGCTTTTAGTAGCTAGGAACCAACACGTGCGGCCTTTAGCCTTTTAACTTCTACACTTCCGATGCTGAAGTACGGAAATAATAGGCTTTGCTCTGACCACCCGTGTCCCACCCCTCACCCCTTGCTCCCTCGCACACTCATACACACTCTTCCTCCCACCCCCATCTCTCTCTCTCTCTCTCTCTCTCTCTCTCTCTCTCTCTCTCTCTCTCTCTCTCTCTCTCTCTCAAGAAGAAACCGAAATACATTTTCTTCTAAAATGTCCAAGTTACAAAAAATTACGAGAAAAATATATTCATAAACACTATAAAGATAGCTTTCCGGTCCAGTTGAAGACACTATTGGAAAACGAAAATGCTGTCATAATGAGAGATGTTGCTATGTTCGTACATTACGCTTGACGTTTTAGAGAGGAACAGTTGAAATGTGATAAACCTAAGTTTGTTACTTTTGTTATCGCCAAATGAGCATCCTTCTTTTTGACAAATGTTTCTATATAAATCATTCATTTTCAATAGCATAAACAATACTGTGTTACGTGGATAGACTGGAGGCCTCACATTAAAGTCACGAATTCTCTCTCTCTCTCTCTCTCTCTCTCTCTCTCTCCCCATCTCTCTCTCTCTCTCTTCTCTCTCTCTCTCTCTCTCTCTCTCTCTCTCTTCTCTCTCGTCTCTCAAGGATGGGAGGGATAAAGGCCGTTGGAATGGAAATATGAACACAATGCCGGAAATCACTGATCCCGGCTGATCCCTTGCACAGACCGAAACAGGCAGACAGCCTGAGAGCCGCTCGCTCCCTACACTCGCCTTCTTGTCGTGCTGAGCAGGCCAGCCGTCTTCGACAACAGCGTGGGCGGCTGGGGGGATCAGAGACGGGCCGCATTCATTATTCACCGGCCACTGAGCAGCCAAGTGCGTGTCACTCATCAGCTTAATGTTGTTGACAATTGGCTAAGTGTGTGTGTGTGTGTGTGTGTGTGTGTGTGTGTGTGTGTGTGTGTGTGTGTGTGTGTGTGTGTGTGTGAGTGTGTGTGTGTGTTAGAGAGAGAGAGATGAAGAGGGTGTGTGTAGGGAGGAGAGGGGGGTGGGAGGAGAGAGACGGTTCCGATAGCGACAGCGCTGAAAGGGAAAGAGTTCTGGCATGGATCTACTAAAAGGCGAAGGTCTTTACGTGGCCGTTATCACCCACGGCAGCTTATCTGAAGACTTGTAGAAGAACGTTGAAAAGGTTCTGCTGCTGACAAAAAAAGAGAGAAAAAAACAATACGGAACCGGTTCTCCTTCTCTCTCTCTCTCTCTCTCTCTCTCTCTCTCTCTCTTCTCTCTCTCTCTCTCTCTCTCTCTCTCTCTCTCCAAATTATTTGTGCATGCACACGCAGATGTCCTAGAAAGACGCAAATAGTTTTCTCCCCAATCTTCAGAAAAACAATGACAAAACTTTCAGGCTTTACACCAATTTAAAAATACAACAAAATTAAGTTTAGATTCTGTTGTCTCCAACACTTTTCTGAGGAGGGGGGGGGGTATTCTTATAGACTCGACAAAGTGGGAAAGTTGAGATGCAAAGAGGACTTTTCTATTGCAGGTGATACGAAATAACTATTCTAATTTCCACTCTCCTAAAATGAGAACCATTGCAGAATATTACTCCTCGTGCTAGGAAATGTTTTCAATCCTTTCCTCTTCTGATACTGTTTAACATGCCAACTTCTTGCTGCAGTTTGGCGACAGAGTGGAAGCACGTTCCAGAAGGACACCAGCCGTCGATTCTGCAGCGTCCATTTAGTATTATGGGATACTGAAATGCGCTGTTCCCATATACTGTTATTTTCATCTTTAATAGTTTACAGCACCTTTTGCATCCGCGGGTGATAAGCTCAGCGGAATGGCAAGCAGACTCGCAATGGGTCAATGGTACACGCTCTACGGATGTTAATAGTTTACCTATTGTGTATTTTAAGAACAATTGTAGAGGATCTGTTCTTTTTATTTTTTTTATTTTTCTTTAGAACAGAACTTTTTTTCTCTTTTTAATAACAGCCTTGAAAGGACCTTGTGTAGTAGGTTGGGCTATGATAAAAACTGAAACTTTTTTTTTCAGTCATGCGGTGTATGTTTCTTCTGTTGAAGTACAGGGACGATGGCGGACGATTATTGGTAAAGTGCGCTTCTTGTCATGACGTTTTTGTTCCGGTTCCATTTTCTGCTACCACCACAACACAGACTCCAGTACAGTGGCACTAATTTTTCTAAATTGTTTTCATGGTATAATAGTATTTTTTTTCTTCCAATACGAGGGTTTGATCTGTCATCCCCCTCTCATGGTCAATAGTGAGTTACGAAGATCATAAACTGTTGCAACTGTAAATGACCGGAAGTGAAGTTCTGGAAGTTCTTGGGGGGGGGGGGTGCTCATTTGTTTATTTGTTGTTGTTTCAGTCTCTTGAAGAGACACATCATAATCTCTTGGAGAGACCTATACCGCCAGACCACTTATTATTTGTTGACTGTAGGAAACGTGAAGCATTAGTCTTATACCAGTCAAGACACAGAGCCCAGGATCTCCCTGCAAAGACAGGGAGCTCTCTCTGGAGGGTCATCATCATTTCGCCAGAAACGTGTTTGATTGAAAGACCAGCAAGGCACCAACCTCCTGAAGGCCTTGTTGCATGTGACCTAACTGACGGCTAGTAGTTCACCAGGTCCTCCATATCATCATCCACTGAAGTGACCTAACTGACGGCTAGTAGTTCACCAGGTCCTCCATATCATCATCCACTGAAGTGACCTAGCTGACGGCTAGTAGTTCACCAGGTCCTCCATAGCATCATCCACTGAAGTGACCTAACTGATGGCTAGTAGTTCACCAGGTCCTCCACATCATCATCCACTGAAGTGACCTAACTGATGGCTAGTAGTTCACCAGGTCCTCCATAAGCATCATCCACTTAAGCAGAATGCCTTATGCCAGCATCTTCAATGGTGCTTTTTGTTGTTGTTGTCCTCCTCAGTATACCCAGTGTCACAGCCCACGTCCAGTGGACCAACCAACAGCTCAAGAGTTCAGTCGTGTTGAGGAAAATCAGCGTAGATAGCAAAATATCCAGTAGATTATCGAAAGACTCGGCAGGGTTAATCAGGGAGAAAGGGAGGAGAGGAAGGAGGCGGGAGGGGAAGAGAGGAAGACATGGAAATCATGGAACCGAACAGTCGTGCTGTTTTACTCACTAACCTACGACAAGAACTTGCGCCGCCCGATGAGAGTGCTGTCGGCAGTGCAAGAGCACTCGGTTGTGACTAAGAGCTGTATTCAGCAAATGGCTTTCGACGTTTCTGAGGTTTCTTGATTTTCCTTTTAAATCGTTCTTTTAGCCATGTGATTAGAATCTCCGAGCTTTTACTCTGAGCTGGAGTACTGATCATTCAGCCATACTCCACGCACCTCACCACACACACCACTCTGAGCTGGACACCACACACACCACTCTGAGCTGGACACCACACACACTACTCTGAGCTGGACACCACACACACCACTCTGAGCTGGACACCACACACACCACTCTGAGCTGGAGTACTGATCATTCAGCCATACTCCACGCACCTCACCACACACACCACTCTGAGCTGGACACCACACACACTACTCTGAGCTGGACACCACACACACCACTCTGAGCTGGAGTACTGATCATTCAGCCATACTCCACGCACCTCACCACACACACCACTCTGAGCTGGAGTACTGATCATTTAGCCATACTCCACGCACCTCACCACACACACCACTCTGAGCTGGAGTACTGACCATTCAGCCATACTCCACGCACCTCACCACACACAGTACTCTTAGCTGGACACCACACACACTACTCTGAGCTGGACACCACACACACTACTCTGAGCTGGACACCACACACTACTCTGAGCTGGACACCACACACACCACTCTGAGCTCGACACCACACACACTACTCTGAGCTGGACACCACACACCACTCTGAGCTGGACACCACACACACCACTCTGAGCTGGACACCACACACTACTCTGAGCTGGACACCACACACACTACTCTGAGCTGGACACCACACACACTACTCTGAGCTGGACACCACACACTACTCTGAGCTGGACACCACCCACACCACTCTGAGCTGGACACCACACACACTACTCTGAGCTGGACACCACACACACCACTCTGAGCTGGACACCACACACACTACTCTGAGCTGGACACCACACACACACACTGAGCTGGACACCACACACACTACTCTGAGCTGGACACCACACACTACTCTGAGCTGGACACCACACACTACTCTGAGCTGGACACCACACACACTACTCTGAGCTGGACACCACACACACTACTCTGAGCTGGACACCACACACACTACTCTGAGCTGGACACCACACACTACTCTGAGCTGGACACCACACACACTACTCTGAGCTGGACACCACACACTACTCTGAGCTGGACACCACACACACTACTCTGAGCTGGACACCACACACACTACTCTGAGCTGGACACCACACACACTACTCTGAGCTGGACACCACACACTACTCTGAGCTGGACACCACACACTACTCTGACTGGGTGCGACCACACACATCACCCCTGACTGACACCACACACATCACTCTTGAGTGGACACGCTACACACTACTCTGAGCTGGACACCACTTGTCACTAACTGAGCTGGGAAACCACACACATACTTGAATGGAACCACACATACTCTGAGCTGGACACCACACACACTACTCTGAGCTGGACACCACACACACTACTCTGAGCTGGACACCACACACACTACTCTGAGCTGGACACCACACACACCACTCTGAGCTGGACACCACACACATCACTCTGAGCTGAACACCACAAACACTACTCTGAGCTGGACACCACACACACTACTCTGAGCTGGACACCACACACACCACTCTGAGCTGGACACCACACACACTACTCTGAGCTGGACACCACACACTACTCTGAGCTGGACACCACACACACTATTCTGAGCTGGAGTGCTGACCATTCAGCCATAATCCACGCACCTTACCACACACACTCGGATGCCAGGCGGTGTTGCAGGTAGTGACCTGGCTATCATAAGGAGACGTAGCAGGTAACCGAGCTTTTGGTCACCGGCAGGACTGCTGGGGCAGAAAAGTTCAGTTTCATATTGGCACATGAGAGACATGGAATGGGAATGTCGTCTGACAGAACACTTCACCAGATTTGTTAAACTGACAAACTTTGAAAGATAGTCAAATCGGTGTGCGTGGTAGAGTGTGTGTGTGTGTGTGTGAGTGAGTGTGTGTGCGTGCGTGCTTGCGTGCTTGCGTGCGTGTGTGTGTGTGTGTGTGTGTGTGTGTGTGTGTGTGGTGTGTGTGTGTGTGTGTGTGTGTACAAGGCACTTGTCTGCGTGGTACTGTAATTTCTCAGTTTAACTGTGCAGGTATTTTCTTCTCTTTTTTTTTCCAAGTATCCACTCAACAAAATTAATTCCGGCGCTCAGTCGGCAATTTGTTTCCAGCTGTGATACCAAGTGGGGAAACTAAACACAATCACGAATAGAAGTGCCAGAGAGAGTGGTGAAAAGGGGAAAAAACGAACAAAGAACAAAAGCTGTGAACTAATCAAATGCCTTTTCTTCTGGGTGACAGATGATTTGGGGCCCGCAGCCTTCCTCAAGGCGAAGTCCCTAGGCTGTGAGCGTTCCCGTTATCTAAACACACCTTGACACTGGCGCGCAAAATTTATGCACGCAAAAACAAACAACTTTTTCTCTTTTTGCCATGATGGCTATCATTCATTGTCACCCAAACATGGCGTCGGCATGAGCGCTACACGTTTACCACTGCTGCGTGAGTGTGTGTTCCAGAATAGAATGTGATGGCTGACCCCTGGGGACTTCACTTCTTCCTTCTGCAGGACGTTATGAGGCTGTTGAAAGAGCAGGCTTGATGGGCTTCAAGGCGGCTTTTTCCAGCATCTGGCTTTAATGATTAAGAAGTGCAGCTGCTAGGCTCGACGTACAAGGCAAAAAAATCGCGAAGGATCTCGTCCTTTGGTTCCCTAGTCAGGAACTGGACCGTTAACGAGGAATCTGTTCAACGAGATCATTCGCGCAGCCCGTCCTTCCATTTAAAACTGACTTGTTGATGCTGATTTGATAAACCTTGCATGGCAATCTCGCTGTAGATGTACAGTCTACCTCTCTGATACCAAAGAAAGGAATCCTTAAATAAGACAGGGGATAACGAGCAAGTAGGTGAACTTATTGACTACACGCCCTTATCTCCCAACGAATGCTGCTTACGACATCAAATCGCCTGGCAGAGCACACGATCAAAGAAGGAAACACACACACACACACACACACACACACACACACACACACACACACTCCATCCCGCCTCTATCCCCTACCCCCACCCCACACCCCACTCCATCTTTCAGCCACTGTAACGTTTCAAGTGTGTGAAATGACTCCGCATTCCTATGCCAGTTGATTCGCCTTTCATCGACAGCCTTACAAAGCGGAACAGGAAACGAAGAGCAGAGTTCAGAAAATGGATGAAAGGTGTCCAGACAATAGGAGAGCTGAAATACTTTGAATCAACAAGGTTCTAGTTTAAGCCGACTTCAAACCACATGCCTCTGAACCCGTCGCTTACGCCGGTCTCACCAAACATGCGCAAGCTTTTCAAAGTAGACCTAGACTTCAAAGGATTAGTGATGATTCTATGTAAAGAATCAGATCTAGGTCATTCAGAAATATATGATTCAACTTTGGAAAGCCAAACACTTAATAATGATAATAAATAACGGTATTAAATGAAAATTTACCAAACTATAGACAACAATTGTGCTTTCTTCCCCCGTGGATGTTTTCATTTCCATGCACTGAGAGGGAAATTAATTCCTGCAGGACAGGATGCAAATTGGGCGAACACTGAGACACTCAGTGAAGAGTCACAACAACCAATGACGGATCATAATGCAATATCCAAAATGGAGTTTGCCGGGTATAGGGTTCACGGGCAGCCCAGACCCCTATCCCCGAAGAACGCCAGAAATGGACAACAGTAGTTCAGCAAAGCGTGATGGACGTGCTCCAGGCCCCCGCTTCTTTGTCGGCCAATAGATCAGGGTCCACAGGGACAGCGATCATTATGTCACCCAGACCTGGCTCCCCGGGGACACAGTCCATCATGTCACCTGCCTCAGCCAGGGATTGGCAGCTGCCCTTTTCTCCCGCCAAACCACGGACTTCGATTCTATACGACCACCGACACGGCTCCCGCCATGCTGGTGGTGCAGCAATCGTCCACAGCGACTTGGACACTGGATGGCCATCGGGGTTGATAGTCCGTGTGATTCTCTTCAAACGGCTTCAATGCTGAACTGCCAGAAATGATAACCCGCCTGGGGCGTTCCTCGGAATGGTGCTCGCCTGCAATCAATTCGGTTGACTTGCTGGGTTGTAAATACTGTCAATGGAGTGGATGCACCGGGGGAGATGGAAGCGGTGTGAGTCACGGGGCACAATATTTCCGACGGCTGTTTACACCGCGCCCAGACCTTCAGCCGTGAATGGGTTTGGTGGGCGGTGTGACTGGTCTGTTGAGTGGTTGATTAATCGACTTCATCGGTTATTTCCCGCGCTTTTTTTTCCATAGCGAAGACAAGTTGATCCTTAAAGAAGAGTGGTTTTCTTCCCAGCAAACAAGGTGCACACAGCCAAGCAACTGCGCAGGCGTACACCAAGTCGTTTTTGCCCTTGTTTCTGGCAGAGCTTGGCACATCGAGACGCATCCTATTTCTGTAACCACGCCTCTGCACATTTTGCTGAATGATTAATGTGGCCACTATCTGCAAGGTAGTTTTGCGGGTCAGTATCTGAAAGGGGTTTGTAGGGTCAGTATCTACAGGGTGGTTTAGGGGTTGGGGGGGGGGGCTGGGGTCAGAATCTGCAGGGTGATTTACAGGGTCAGTCTCTACAGGGTGGTTTACAGGGTAAGTATCTACTAGGTGGTTTACAGAGTCAGTAATTACAGGGCCGTTTACGGGGTCAGTAGCTACAGTGTGGTTTACAGGATTAGTAGCTACAGGACGGTTTACAGAGTCAGTAGCTGCAGGGCGGTTTATAGAGTCAGTAGCTACTGAGTGGTTAACAGAGTCAGTGCCCACATAGTAGTTTACATAGTCAGTGTCTACGAAGTACTTTACAGAGTCAGTATCTACAGGGCGGTTTCCAGGGTCAGGATCTGCAGGGTACTTTACAGAATCAGCATCTTCAGGATGATTAACAGAGTCAGTGTCTACAGGTTGGTTTACATGTTCAATATCTGCAGGGTGGTTTACAGGGTCAATGTGTACGAGGTGGTTTACAAAGTCGGTATCAATAGGATCAGCATCAGCCCGATGCTTTACATGGTCAATATCCGCAGGGCGGTTTTCATGATCAATACCTGGAAGTGGCTCCATTTTTAGGCCTTAAGTGCAGACCTGACGACCTACCTACAGAAAAGGCGCGCACTGAGTTTGCGTGGCTCTGTCGGATCGTTGAGCCGAAATGGCGTTTCCTGCAACTTTCCCCTTCCCTTGGACTATCTTTTCACTTCCCTTTTACTTTTCTTCTTCCTTCGATTTTCAATCAAAATCCCTTTTCTCTTTTTCTTTTTTCTTTCTCCTGTAACCTTCTTTTTCACTCTGTCTTCCAATTCAGCTTTTTCCCCCTTACTGTAACCTTCCTTTGTCCAGTGACTTTCCTTTCAACTCAAGGAGTCTGAAACCGTTCCCATAACGGACTTAGTTACTCTAATCTTTGTTAGTACTTCCACTGTTAAGTCAACAATTGTCCGAAGACTGTCATGCTCACATCAGTACGACAAATGATCAAATAGATAAACACATTTTGACAAATACTGTCCATGTACTCATTATGAATTACTATTTGTAATTAAGCTTTTTCTGATCATGATTGCGCAATCTCTTTTAAAACAAATATTGTCCATGTGCTCATTATAGATTACTATTTGTATTTAAGCTTTTTCTGATTATGATTGCGCAATCTCTTTAAAACTTGCGAGCTGTGGAATATAAAAAAGGCTTCTCTTTCTACTTCACCCTTTTCGTTGCTGTCGTTGGATGTTTGTTAAGTGGGGGGGGGGGGGGGTAAGAATACTGACTGTGTAATCTAAAGAGACGGGACGGTGTGGTACTTACTTTTCTAAACGTCACAATGAAAGGCATTGTTGTCGCTTTCCTGACTGGTCAGAGACCGTGAAAGTACTGAACCATTTTCTCCCAGAACTTACTGAATGGAGCCTTCTCCCCAGGCCCACCCCAACACAATGTTTTCTTTGTAGCCATTCAAAGTTTCATCCCATTAGATATTCTGAATAATCCATACCCATTCTGGGAATCTCTGAACCCAAGCGTATTATCGATTTCCCAGGATCGCTGGACCTACGCGTATAATGGACAGGAATATTTCCTTGCCGTCTTTTATTTCCTTTCTCTGAACACAAAAAAAATGGGGATGGCTTTAGATGGTCCAGCTCGCGGTGGGATTTACTTCTCCAATGATCTATTCCCCCTGTATGACACTATTGACTGGCGTGGAATGCGGCATCCATGTGATGGGGACATTTCTTTTCAAGACTACATCAGTTCTACCATCGACATCCGTGTTGTCAATCCAGCCATCGACGTCCCATTCACGGGACAGTAGACGGCCACCGGACGTATTAGGGGGGCGGTTCCAGAAATTCTCGTCCCTACGTCGCCACCCACCACCCGGCTCACGCCACAGTTCACAGCAGAGAGGCCGCGCTAAAAAGTAAAGAGCGCACGAGGGCGCGAGCTCTCTCACTTGTACGC
>CM065715.1:115370481-115377981 GCA_033310375.1 Conus canariensis | reverse complement strand
GGATGAAGAATACCCTCTATCTACCCCATGCCTAACGTGTTGAACTGTCCTAATACTTATCTGGGGATGAAACATACCCTCTATCTACCCCGCGTCTAACGGTTGAACTGTCCTAATGCTTATCTGGGGGTGAAGAATGCCCTCTATCTACCCCGTGTCTAACGTGTTGAACTGTCCTAATACTTATCTGGGGGATGAAGAATACCCGTCTGTCTACTCCGTGTCTAACGTGTTTAACTGTCCTAATACTTATCTGGGCGATGAAGAATACCCGTCTATCTACCCCGTGTCTAACGTGTTGCACTGTCCTAATACTTATCTGGGGGATGAAGAATACCGGTCTGTCTACTCCGTGTCTAACGTGTTGAACTGTCCTAATACTTATCTGAGGGGGGGGGGGGGGTTGAAGAAAACCCTCTATCTACCCCGTGTCTAACGTGTTGAACTGTCTTAATATTTATCTGGGGGATGAAGAATACCCGTCTGTCTACTCCGTGTCTAACATGTTTAACTGTCCTAATACTTATCTGGGGGATGAAGAATACCCGTCTATCTATCCCGTGTCTAACGTGTTGAACTGTCCTAATACTTATCTGGGGGATGAAGAATACCCGTCTGTCTACTCCGTGTCTAACGTTTTTAACTGTCCTAATACTTATCTCTAAGTCCCAGTGTCTAAAGTCATCGTGTCCGTAATACCTTGTGTCTAGACACCTCTGTCCCCCAGTCTACACGTTCTTGTGTCTGTTGTAGCCGCTCTGTTTACTTTGTGTTGTTGTTGTTGTTGTTGTTGTTATCATCATCATCATCATCATTATCATTATTATAATTATTATTGTTATCATTATCATTATTATTATTATTATTGTATTTTATCTGTCTACGAAGATCTGTCTTGCGCGAGGGTTGCTTTCCCCGGGGACAGCTCATCTTCAAAGCGCCGCCTAGACACCCCCAACCCCTCCCCGTCTGGGTATGTTCGTGTCCATCAATCAATGCAACGCTTGGAACAGATTGATGCCAGGGACAGCCCTCCTGTTGTCGCGGGCTCTTTGACCTGCGCTGAACACGGAGCTTACGTTTATGTTATCGTCTTGCCCGAAAGACTAGCCACTCAGGCCACCAGTGGAGAGAGGAAGGGGAGGGGGGAAGCATGCTTTCAATTAAATTCAAACCAGGGATTTGAGCTTCTGGTCGCTCTCGGTGCTAGCGACTTATCCACATGGCCACGGGTTAAGGGCAAATCGCGAGGTATGATTGGTGGGTTCTACTTCTTCCCCGGCAGCCCCTGTCCTGCTGACAGAAATTAATCAAACAGTTTTTTTCCTGGTGTTGATTTCTCATCGAGTCGCCTCCGGAGGTTTGCAAAGCCGCCCGAAACAACAGCGTACACATAGGATCCAGAAACGAAACTTCGGAACACGTTAAAACTATGTTTGCTGAATCTCTTTCGCCTCGTCATGATCAATTCAATACCCGTCCAAGTTGACTGGCACCTTTGCGGAAACAAATGGCGCTCAAAGAGCGGCTTGTTTGTCGGTTTGTGGTCGGGCAGACCAACTCAGCGTCTATCCAATCGCACAGCTGCAGGGTTGGGCTCCTGGCCTTGTTCTGGGATCGTTTATCAAACACACAGCCTTTATTAAAGCGGATGTCAAACTGCAGGATCGGAGCTGCAGAGTTTAGTGCCCTCTCTCTCTCTCTCTCTCTCTCTCTCTCCTCTCTCTCTCTCTCTCTCTCTCTCTCTCTCTCTCTCTCTGTCATCCGGACAAGGGGTGATGTGTGTGCATTTGTGTGCGTGTGTGCCGTGCGCGTGCGTGTCTGCACGTGTAGGGATAGGGTGATGGTGATGAAGAGAGTATACCAAGCGTGAGGATTTCTTTTCCTTCATTTCGAAAACTCAAATTTGTGAAGGTCGGAGGAACAGGCACGTAACACATGCGCGCCTGAGCGCGCGCACACCCATACCCCCCCCCCCCCCTCCATTCCATCCACCCACCTCACCCCAACACATACACTTTCGTTCAAGAAGGCTACCTACACACACACACACACACACACACACACACACACACACACACACACACACACACACACACACACACCATACACACACACACATTAACCATGGAACAAACGGTCATCGTTTTTAATACAACGGAAATCCCATAAGGCCTGTTACACTCTACCCTCGCCTGTTTGCTACACACTTCTACTGAAACATTCCGAAGTAGGTGACAGTGTTATAACATGCGTAACACCACCTGCGTCTTGATACTGAACACCCCCGTTCTGTCACAGAAGGTTAGGCTGATGAGGGTCCTGCTGACCGAGGGGCTATAGGGGCAAAGCCTGGCTTGGATCAGCCTGCTGATCAGGTCATTCTGCTCACTTCATTGCAGTGTTACAGGCTACGTCAGTACAACCCGATGGCAGAGTCCCTCACTTCATGGCAGTGTTACAGGCTACGTCAGTACAACCCGATGGCAGAGTCCCTCACTTCATGGCAGTGTTACAGGCTACGTCAGTACAACCCGATGGCAGAGTCCCTCACTTCATTGCAGTGTTACAGGCTACGTCAGTACAACCCGATGGCAGAGTCCCTCACTTCATTGCAGTGTTACAGGCTACGTCAGTACAACCCGATGGCAGAGTCCCTCACTTCATGGCAGTGTTACAGGCTACGTCAGTACAACCCGATGGCAGAGTCCCTCACTTCATGGCAGTGTTACAGGCTACGTCAGTACAACCCGATGGCAGAGTCCAGAAGCGGACTCACGAGCGTCGCGCCGATTTCCACCGCAGATGAAAAGATTGGATTTCTGGGAGCCATTTGCCATGTTCGAGTTCCCTGGAAGAAACCCCGTGTTTGTCTGTTTGCTTGTTTGTTTTTTCTGTCTGTCTGTCTGTCTGTCTGCTTGTTTGTTTTTTCTGTATGTCTGTCTGTCTGTTTATCTTTTCCCGAGGAGCTAGCACGGAATGGGCTTCGATGAATTGACCCAGCCCTGAGTTGGCCCCTCGCGGTCGGCTGAGCTATAAACGACATGTACTGAACTCAGCCGACAGATGTTGTCTGTCAGAGTAGAGCCACAAGTTTGTCAACACGACCACTCTGTTACTCCCGCTCCCCACTTTCTCTGGATATCCGGCCAGGGAGATTTGTGTCCGGCTATTTCCCTGTGGCGGTATTCTTCTGAGTCCCGAGTCTTGTTCGTGGAAATGAACCTTTGTCTGGGACCCCTCATACCGCGAACTAATCCGTTCTGATCTGGTGGAACAGGGACAGAAAGAACAGCCTATACAAGATACCCAATCCAGTTCCAGTGCCAGTGGTGTTATACCCCATCTGTCTACACAAGAGCTTTTCTAGGGATGCCATCGCGCAAAGGAAAATATAACTGTCTAATAAAACAGCAACAAACAAAACTGTCGTCAAAATGTTTACATCCAGTCATAACATAACAGCTGAATTGTTCACACCATTAAAGGCAGATGTGTGTTCAGTTTAATTTACCGCTCCAACATTTTAAAAGATTTGATACAGCATAAAGTTAAGCCTACTAGTGCACCAAAAAGTACGTGACATCGCGTGCGGGCGTGTGTGTGACATGTTTGCGTGCGGGCGTGTGTGTGTGCGCGCGCGCGTGTGTGTGTGTGTGTGTGTGTGTGTGTGTGTGTGTGTGTGTGAGAGAGAGAGAGAGAGAGAGAGAGAGAGAGATGCTGTTCTGTTAGCGTGTGTGCGTGCATGCTGCGTGCGTGCGCGCGCGCGCCTCTGTGTGTGTGTGTGTGTGTGTGTGTGTGTGTGTGTGTGTGTGTGTGTGTGTGTGTGTGTGTGTGTTCATTCAGTAAGTAGATATGGAAGTTTTCTGACGATAAATGGCATCGACTTCCACATCATCCAACTGTGACGAAGCAATGAGTATTGTGTAGAAACACACTAAAGAGGGCGTGAACAGTCATTGTCAGTAGCATCTCTACATTGAAGGTTCCATCACATGAAAAGCTCAAAGTACTGAGTTCTCAATCTCTTGTGTTTGCTTTCCTCACTGTGCCACCGATGTCCTAACAAAGAGGATGGCGTGTCAGTCAGATGGTTGTTAATACGTAAGATTCACATGTTTGTGGGGAAATCCCTTGTCTCTGGGCTATTTAGGGGTACTTGAACTCCTCCGCTACTCAGCGCGGCGTTTTTATGTCAAACATTTATAACGACCCATCTCTCTGTCGTTAATGTCTTCAGACTATGCACTGCACGGTCTACGGCGATGCTTCGGCCTTCAATTATTCACCGAGTCCTTGTGCAAGGGAAGAGAAAGAATCGGGTGCCTCTGCCGTGATTTCCCCCGTTTCTTGGCTATTCTGGACAAGACTTGTGAACGTGGGAGTGCAAGACTGCCCCGTTAATGGAAACGATTCACGGCATGTCGCGTGTCGGGCCAAAAACGGCGGATGAAAATTGGTCACATTAGCACAGGAAAGGAAAAGAAAAAACACGGCAGTCGTATATTGTATTCCTCGCCTTTCTGCAGTTTCCGATTGAAGTCTCCGTTCTCACCCCCCAACCCTGTCCCTCTCCCTCTCTCCGAGAATCACGTTTCACATGTTAAGAGATGATGAAGATGAAAGTGCAGTGGGCTTTGTTTTAAACGCAGATCATTTTCAGCTTATCAGAGTGAAGTTTTCCAGCGAACTTTTGTCTCTTTTCTGAAGTCAGATTTATCCACGTTTTCTGACATTTACTAGCAACACACAAACCTTTCTTTTCCTCCAGAGGACAGTGCCACCCTTTCAATGTCTTTTTGTTCGGGAATCCTGACACTTCCCACCTCCAGTTAGTTTTACAGTGACTGTTTCAATGCTTAGAATCTCATCATTTCTGATGCGCTCTTTCCATTCCTTCGCTTATAATAAAGCTATTACGACTGTAGTTTAAATCTTTTTGTTTCTTTTCCCACAAACAATAAACAAGTAGGGTAACTCTTGCTCCCATAAGGAAACCTAACACAGAGTAATTTTTATTCAAGACTGGCACAGCCTTTTAAACTTGAATAAAGTCAGACAAATACAAAGACGAACAATCTAATAGTGGGAGAAAACAAGCGCAGGCCAACAACCCCTTCGTCATCACAGTAATGACTTGGCAAAGATTTGAACTTGAGGGGGGGGGGGGTGTGGAGATGAAGAAAATGGGAGCATAAAATTAAGAAAATATATCATAAATATGAAAACTCTTCACTAGCTGCATGAGGGAACCATAGTATTGAAAAAAAAAAAAGAAAAAAAAAAACCACTCTCAATATTAAAGAAGCACGACTTTGGTAGGTACAGAAAACCAGCTCCAAAGACTTTGGTTGGTACAGAAAACCAGCGCCAAAGAACCACGACTTTGATAGGTACAGAATACCAGCACCAGCGCCGAGTCTTCCTTAGCGTTATTCCCCCAATCACCGAGAACGGTTTAAAAGCAGAAACTGAAACAGACAGAGGAAACTGCACCGACAGAGGAAGAAAAAAAATATTGCAATAAATCAATATACACTCAGCAGATTCACTGTGGGATGCAGAGCAGAACTTTTAAAGTCGTCCACTGTGTTTTCAATTCTAATCGATTGTTTTCATTTCCGGCTTTGGCAGCTTCGTTGCCAGTCGAATGAGACTTCAGCCCGTCTTCCATTCTTGAGGTACTGGCGTTTGAGCGACACAAAAGTCGAATTGTTAAGTCACCGTGCACGTTTGTCGTTTCCGGGCCTATATGTCCTCTGGCGAAGAGATGTGTACTGCTCGAACTTTTGTGTAAAATCTGGTTGTGACGTTGAGTTCGGCCGTAATTCTTTGTTAAAATGACGCCATTTTGTCACGTAAGATACCTTTCATTTTTTTTCAAATGAACTAACTGTTTGGATTCGTAGATTTGCAATATTATTTGTAATGACTGGTCAAAGCTGGGCTATTAGGACCCAGTGCCATGTACGGTGCAGTGCTGTACAATTTTCCTCGCTGTCCTCGTGATCTCTGTTGCTGCTTGCGGTCAGAAAGGTACTGGACCCGAAGGGTACTGGGCTTTTAATACTATCATCGCATGTCATGATGTTCCTGCAAAAACGTCACCAGGCCCACACGTAGAGGCATAATGTCATCAGGTTGGCCCACTCAGTTATCACCGATCAGAAACTAATTATTGCCGGTTAATGTTTGTTGACCAGTCGGTTGACTTTTAGGAGGATAAGGCTTGTTCCTCAGCAATTTTAAAGGTGAGAGCGTGATGTTACTCGCGATCAATACAGACGTTTGATGTCTGTACAGTATGAGTTTTCATGTCCGTTAATTGTTTGGGAATATTTTTAACTGGTGTTTGTAAATATAATACATAAATGCCAAATGGCCAGTAATGTATACGAAGGATAAGTTATTGTGGTGGGGATTTTTTCCCGTCAAAAGCGCTGCACCGATTCCGTTAAGTTTAGGGGTGTTCTTTAGTACACAAGTTAGATTTGAATGGAGCTGTCAAGATGTGGGGACTCACAACATTGGTGCCATCAGCGTTAATTAATCAGCCGACGACCCACTGTGCTAATGCGCATCCACGCGATAAAACTGGCATGGGAATCTACCCTCTGACGTCATTTCGGCAGGCGGTGACAGCTGAAGCCTGGAGCATTTCGACCAATCGCAGGCCACATTACTCAGAGGTCAAGGTCGAACTCTGAGCCGTGCAGTTTGACCGGCCAATCGTTACATGCATTAATCATTAATATCGCACGTGCTCTCCCATGAGTCTCTCTCGACCTCACTGTGCCCTGAAACATAAAGCATAATAAACATATGGCCGGAATCAGTCTGGCGAGCTACCCTACTGTATAATTATGTTCACCCTGAAGTAGCGCTATTCCAAACGCCAATGGTGTAAGCGTTCGCTCACTGATCCGAGGAGCGGAAATCAACGCGGTTGTTCTTCTCCTCATCCTTCCTCCCTTCTCCCCCACCCCTTTGTTTGTCTAAATTCCTATTTGTTCAACGTTCCCTCCACCCCCATCCCCACCCTAACCGCTGAGCTATCTGGGGGTGAAAAAGTGCACTTTTGTTTTAAATGAATGACGTTTTCAAAACATCGATGCATTCTGTGAAGAGGAAGACGCGGGTACGTCGCCCCTGCTCCACCCTACGTCATCGTGGGTACTTGCCGTCCAACAGTGCAATGTTGAGCAACACACAATGAAATGCCACGCCACAATTGAAGACTAAGGTCAAAATGATGACAGTCATTTGTTTTTTACCTGATCACAAGAAGACATTTGTCTGAACCACTGAAATACAACATTGTTCATTTGGTTGATTTTATTTGATACTATGGTTCATTCGCACCGTACACTACATTCTTTTAACAATCTGAGCTTCGGTGGTGTGGTCACGTTGACTCGTTAAAGAACAGATTAGATTTCGGGAGAGAATCTAGACTGTTGCACAACTTAGGCCATATCCGACTGATTAATGAGAGGTTGG
>CM065715.1:115355481-115365481 GCA_033310375.1 Conus canariensis | reverse complement strand
GAAATACAAGTTTGGGTAAAGGTTTGCTTGCGTGCATTTGTGTCAATGCTAAAAAAGAAAAGAAAAAACTAAAATATGTCAAAAGGAGTTTGCACACACCGTTCTCTGTATCACTATCCCATACGTATCATTGTTCTTGAATAGCATAAATAACGGCATGCATCTCATTTCGGTATTCAGTCGTTTCAACTTTAGTCCAGGGTGGAAGGGAAAGAGAGGTGGGGTGATTAAGGGGTTTGTCGAACACTGCACCGATACCCGCGGATCGACAACATGTTATGACGGGCAACCAAAATGCTATCCCACGACACGGCTTCCCATTTATTAATAAAGTTTAATGCGGTGCTGTAATCAACAGAGATGTCCAAGACATTGTTTTTTGCTACTATACACTTTCAATTCCTCTGTCAGATGGTGAAATACAGCGACCGTGTTCTCGGCCGTTTCTGACGGAATGAATTCAATATTGACCAATGCTGTTCTACAGCCCATGTCTAGTGACAGATTTTGCTATTCTTGTTGGATTTCTCTTTCTTTTATTCTTTTTTTTTTTAATCTTTTGTATATTCATATTCCTGGATATGTGTCACGTTTGTGAAGAGGTTTCTTTTTTCTGCAGGGGGTGGGGGAGAGGGGGTAGGGGAAGAGGAGCGGGCAACTTTGACTTTTGTCTTTACATGCCAGAGCTCTCTTGCCTGCCCCGATTCTTCCCAGAATTCCGCAGTGGAAATCGTCGAGCCCTTGATCTGGTAAAAGCCGAGTGGTCCCCCCAGTGCTTGATGTTGTTCACTTGGTTCCCCCAGTCGCCGCAATCCAGTGTGGGGGGTTGCGTGCTAACTGATTTGGTGGCGGCGATAACTGAGTCACTCACTGCGCCAGAGGCACAGGTCCCGGGCCCACCAGTCCGTTTGGCTGTGTTTCCGGCAAGTGCCCCTTGAGCCACTTTTGTTCCACCCGTAATGCACTGTGCTTAATTAATCAAACAGGAGACGCGGGACATCCAATTCTCTCTCTCTCTCTCTCTCTCTCTCTCTCTCTCTCTCTCTCTCTCTCTCTCTCTCTCTCTCTTGCTATCCCACATATTCTTTCTCTCTCTCTTTGTTGCTATTCCCCATATTCTCTCTCTCTCTCTCTCTCTCTCTCTCTCTCTCTCTCTCTCTGCCCTCACCCCTAGTTTCCCATCTCACTGAGCGATTCCCCGAGGGTAGGGGGTGCGGCGAGGCGACAGAGCGTCAGCAGTCACCCCTCCGAGCCCCCACCCCGCTTGCCGTCCTCCCTCCCTCCCTCACACCCCACCAACCCACCCACCCTATCTGCCGCCTTCCAACACGCCGTCTCCCACGCTGGCATCAGCGGCAGGCACCACCACAGCCCGCGGCCCAAGTCAAAGCGGCGACGGGGGCTGCGATGCTGCGTGCTGTAGCCAACGGTACGGACGCTGCGATGGCCAGTCTCCATCCACCTGTCTGTCGCGTTCACCGGCTCCTCCGGCACTGGGCGGACACCGCTTGCCTCACACTCTGAGGAACTCTTAAAGTGGCTTCTCGCTATGTTAGCCGCGAGACTGGAACAAGGCACCGCGGCGAGGGGGGAAACGGGAGGGGGAGGGGGAAGGGGGGGGGGGGACGTGGGTATCTTTTAACTAATCGGGAGCCGATTGCTCGTGAGATCAGTTCGCTGACTCCTAAATGCAGATGAAGACGCTAGAAAAAAAAGGGCACAAGGGAGAGCGAAGACCCCCCGCCAAGGTCGAACGGTGCTCTTCACCTCAATCAAACCCTGCCCGGATCCGTCGCGTTCTCTCTTGGCGTAACGCCAGTCCTACTGCAGAGTTATCGCAACTGAGCGACAGCGAGTTCGTGTCTCAGCTCTTCACATTGATTGTTATTAAGGTTCTGTGCCCTCCCCCTCCCCCCTCCCTCCCCCCCCCTCTGACCCCTCTCTCCTTCATTACCGTCAGAATTTGAATAAGCACACCACCACCACCACCACCACCACCACCACCCTCCTCCCATCCCTATGAATGTCCTTGTGTTCACCGCACCCAGGCTGTAATCCAGATCCGCAACACATCTTCCTAGTTCCCAATACCAATACATCTAATCAGCCTTTCTTCTTTCTTTTTTAACACCGTTGAGAACCAGGCATTGTTTCTTGAGAAAGTTACCTAGATGTTTATTTTTTTTTAAAGTCTCATCGGGCAATGTTAATAAAGATTAAAAAAAAAACGGATCTGACCTCTGATCCGGATCCCGCCAAGGCTTGATGGGACTGTCTTTGCACCCCATTCCGGCTTTTCACCGAGTTTCGTTCAAATCGGTTCTGTGCTGTGGGGTTTATCTTACTGACCAACACACACGCAAACACAAACACACGCGAGGTGAAAACATCACCTTTGTGGCAGAGGTTAAAAAGAAGAAAAACATTTTTTTAAGAAAATGGAGAAGGCGAATGGGGAATTGGACTGGGGTTGTAGGGGTGGGGGGGGGGGGAGAAGAAGGGGTGGTTACTCTAATGTGATTATAAAGCGGTGACTGTGAAATGTGCAATCTTTCCTGAGGCATCCTGGCCGGCTAATTAATTGTATTCGGCTTCTTCCTGAAATCGCAGTTTGACGAGTTCACACACACACACACACACACACACACACACACACACACACACACACACACACACACACACACACACACACACACACACACGGAACAGAGAGAGAGTGAGAGGCGTGTCAGGAACGGAGTAGGGATGCACTTTCTTATTTTATTTTCAAACGATCGATTGACTATCAGTGAATGGATTAAGTTCTTAATTCTTCAGTTTGGGGGCGGTTTCACTTGGCATCACGTTGAGATGACGACTCTCTTCTCTCTCTCTCTCTCTCTCTCTCTCTCTCTCTCTCTCTCTCTCTCTCTCTCTCTCTCTCTCTCTCTCATATCAAACTGAGAATCTACAGTCTGGATCTTCTTGCTCTCCTCCATAACAATAAATATTATCATTATCATTATTGTTATCATCATCATCATCATCATCATCATCATCATCATCACTATTATTATCATTATTAAACTTATCGATGTCTTCTCTCCTTTAATCTCTTCCTCCATATCTACTTTCACTCCTTAGGGTTTTTTTTTTTCAACCGAAGACCACATTTTTCCACTGACATTGAATAGATAAGTGACTGTTCGTCCCTTCTTTATATTGCTTTAGATGTTAGTTGTTCTGCCTGAAGTGTTTTCACTGCTTTAGATGTTAGTTTGTTCTGCCTGAAGTGTTTTCATCGCTTTAGATGTTAGTTGTTCTGCCTGGAGTGTTTTCATTGCTTTAGATGTTAGTTTGTTCTGCCTGAAGTGTTTTCATTGCTTTAGATGTTAGTTGTTCTGCCTGGAGTGTTTTCATTGCTTTAGATGTTAGTTGTTCTGCCTGAAGTGTTTTCATTGCTTTAGATGTTAGTTGTTCTGCCTGGAGTGTTTTCATTGCTTTAGATGTTAGTTGTTCTGCCTGAAGTGTTTTCATTGCTTTAGATGTTAGTTGTTCAGCCTGAAGTGTTTTCATTGCTTTAGATGTTAGTTGTTCAGCCTGAAGTGTTTTCATTGCTTTAGATGTTAGTTGTTCAGCCTGAAGTGTTTTCATTGCTTTATATGTTAGTTTGTTCTGCCTGGAGTTTTTCATCGCTTTAGATGTTAGTTGTTCTGCCTGAAGTGTTTTCATTGCTTTAGATGTTAGTTGTTCTGCCTGGAGTGTTTTCATTGCTTTAGATGTTAGTTGTTCTGCCTGGAGTGTTTTCATTGCTTTAGATGTCAGTTGTTCTGCCTGAAGTGTTTTCATCGCTTTAGATGTCAGTTGTTCTGCCTGGAGTGTTTTCATTGCTTTGGATGTTAGTTGTTCTGCCTGGAGTGTTTTCATTGCTTTAGATGTTAGTTGTTCTGCCTGGAGTGTTTTCATCGCTTTAGATGTCAGTTGTTCTGCCTGGAGTGTTTTCATTGCTTTAGATGTTAGTTGTTCTGCCTGGAGTGTTTTCATTGCTTTAGATGTTAGTTGTTCTGCCTGGAGTGTTTTCATTGCTTTAGATGTTAGTTGTTCTGCCTGGAGTGTTTCATTGCTTTAGATGTTAGTTGTTCTGCCTGGAGTGTTTTCATTGCTTTAGATGTTAGTTGTTCTGCCTGGAGTGTTTTCATTGCTTTAGATGTCAGTTGTTCTGCCTGAAGTGTTTTCATTGCTTTAGATGTTAGTTGTTCTGCCTGGAGTGTTTTCATTGCTTTAGATGTTAGTTGTTCTGCCTGGAGTGTTTTCATTGCTTTAGATGTTAGTTGTTCTGCCTGGAGTGTTTTCATTGCTTTAGATGTTAGTTGTTCTGCCTGGAGTGTTTTCATTGTTTTAGATGTTAGTTGTTCTGTCCAGAGTGTTTCATTGTTTTTAAAGCTATTTTTCCCACCCGAAGTGTGTCATTGTTTTGAATGTTATTTGTCCTATCAGAAGTGTTTTCATTGTTTTGAATGTTATTTGTCTTATCAGAAGTGTTTTCATTGTTTTAAATGTTATTTGTCCTATCAGAAATGTTTTCATTGTTTTGAATGTTATTTGTCCAAACAGAAGTGTTTTCATTGTTTTGAATGTTATTTGTCCTATCAGAAGTGTTTTCATTGTTTTGAATGTTATTTGTCCTATCAGAAATGTTTTCATTGTTTTGAATGTTATTTGTCCAAACAGAAGTGTTTTCATTGTTTTGAATGTTATTTGTCCTATCAGACGTGTTTTCATTGTTTTGAATGTTATTTGTCCTATCAGAAGTGTTTTCATTGTTTTGAATGTTGTTTGTCCTCTCAGAAGTGTTTTTTCATTGTTTTGAATGTTATTTGTCCGCTCAGAAGTGTTTTTACATAGTTTTGAATGTTATTTGTCCTCTCAGAAGTGTTTTTACATTGTTTTGAATGTTATTTGTCCTCTCAGAAGTGTTTTTACATTGTTTTGAATGCTATTTGTCCTTTCAGAAGTGTTTTCATTGTTTTGAATGTTATTTGTCCTATCAGAAGTGTTTTCATTGTTTTGAATGTTATTTGTCCTCTCAGAAGTGTTTTTTCATTGTTTTGAATGTTATTTGTCCTCTCAGAAGTGTTTTTACATAGTTTTGAATGTTATTTGTCCTTTCAGAAGTGTTTTCATTGTTTTGAATGTTATTTGTCCTGCCTGTCTCTGTGTTGTAGTTTGTTCGTCCAATTTGCTGGGTGGCCCATCAGTTCTACTTTTGCTCTTAAACCTGAATCACAATACAATCCTTTTAATTACTGCAACTAGAATGCGAGTGCAAACCACTCAAGTTTAGCAATTTACACCATTTCCGCCACTGCCGCCACCCCGTCTTTCTCTCTCTCTCTCTCTCTCTCTCTCTCTCTCTCTCTCTCTCTCTCTCTCTCTCTCTCTCTCTCCTCCTGTGCACGTTAGCACGCGCATTCGCATGTTCCTGTAGAAATGTGCGTGCTTCATCAAATGAAATGAATCAACTTTCAAATACTGCTGACAAGAAGTCGAGGATTTTGAAATTGACCTGGAAAAACACAGGACAAGATCAAACTGGCAGTTCAAACAACCATACCATCTTGAAGGTCTGTAACTGCCCAGTGTTGTCGTGTGGTGTGTTTTCATTCTATCTGCGCGTGGAATGCTGATGGCCGTGACAGTACATGTAGGTTCCACTGTCCATTTTACGTGGTCAGTTTCTCACGAAAAATACATGCAGTTTGGTTGCTGTGCACAGTTCACAACGCATACAGGTACAAAACGTTGGCCAAAGCTGAAGAGATCGGTCTGGTGATACTGCATGCTTGCCAGACGACCAGAGATGGATGGACATTGAAATACTGCAGATCGGACACTCGCTAGTGCATGTGGCCCAATATCTGCCTGTTTCCCAGTCTGTTGGGAGCTGGCTTTGGATTCAATACCAAGGTCACGGTACCGTGTCTGAATGGCCTCTCAAGATGGCCCATGAGCAACTACATATCACCAGGACCGACAAGTGTGTGATCTAGCCGTCAGGTCAGAAATTGAACCCAGAATGCCTCACAGTTCCAACAACGGCTACCTCAGACTGCTGAGGTCCAGGTCTTCACTCAGACTGTGTGCAACCGCATCCATGACCGGAACTTCGTTGCCTACAGACCCTACACCCTCTTGCCTGTGACACCACAGAGGTGGTGAGACCAATGAACAGTGGGCCATGTCTTTGTGTCAAACTCCAAAACATTAAGATCAGCAAATGAATGTCTATCTGTTAGAGAACGCACAGACAATGCGTGGTGAGTATGAGTGAATCTCAGAAGAAAAAATGACAGTGGGGAAAAAATAGGAGGGTGGAGGCCCCACTGTCAAAAAAAGAAAGAAAGAAAGAAAAGAACAAAGAAAAAAAGGAAAAAGCCATGAAAAAAGTGGAAAAAATTGGAGGTTGTAGGACAAAAAAAAACAGTGGGTCATGGTTATGTCCTCTGATGAGTCCTGCTACAAACTGAACTTCCGTGAATAGCACGCTTACGTATTCTTCAGCGTTGTTGAACTCTTTGTGAAACTGAAATACAAAGACACACCCTGCGATTCATCTGGCGCTTTTTGTACTCCCAGTTTTTATAGAACAGAGAGTACTTTACAATGGGAACGAAGAATTGCTGTCTGTGTGTCTGTCTGTTTGTCTGTCCATGGTCAGATTGTGTTCCACTCGCTCCAGACAAAACTTCTGGGCCGATCTTTCTGGAAATTTGTAGGTATGTTCATCATGGGTCAGGGATGATTCCTGATGTTTTATTTTACCATAATAGCCGCTGCTAACAGCTATAAATGATTTTTTTAAATCAAGTCCGATAAGGGAAATAAACACCGCGCTGTCGAGTTTTTTTCTTCCACTAACTGGAAATTGTCTCCCTTCTTGTAATAACGGTTTATAATTTTATGTGTAACCAAACTTTGTAAGCTCCTCTCTAGTATAGTGGTTAGTATCCCCGCCTGTCACGCGGGAGACCGGAGTTCTATTCGCCGCCGGGGTGGGCAACATTTTTTTTCTTTTCTTTGACATACAAAATTTTTACCACCAAACTGGGAGTACGTTTATGTGCTTTGCATCTTCTTTTTTATCCCATGAGCCGGAAAAGGAGCACTCTGCACAGTGTTATCTCTATGCACTTTTTCAATATCCCCTCCACCTTGCGAGCTGTATACAACGTTACAAAGTCCTCGTTGATTGCACATGTGAAGCCTTTCATCTTGCTATCAGTCAACCTAATTTCACCGGCAAACACCCCTCTCCCCCTCTCCCCTCTGCGCCCCTCCCCCTTCATTAACCCCTTCCCCTCTTCCTCCTCCCCGAGGCCCGGGCTACAGCCTGTGAAGACAGACAGCAGTCAGCATGCAAATAAAGCCTTTGATCGTGACAATGAGGCCATAGCTCCACGCTTGAACAGCTGTGATGTTGGGCACGGAGAACAAGTAAGTCTGTTTGATCCTCCTGTTGTGGACCCGAATGTTAATGACTGTCTCACCATGGGCGCAACGAACAAACAAACACAAACTAGCATTCACATCATACGGCTGTGTGAGTGGCGGCTAGCCGTTCGGTGTTTTGTTCCCAGTTCTTTACGGTTCAAAAAGATTCAGATTGATTGCACAGAGGTTGATGTTGACTCCTGCTGCAGTTAAAAGATAATAAAGAGCAAAATGAACGAATTGCTGTTCCCTGATCTGAGTTTTAAAGTAATCAAATTCTTGTACTCTTGCGATGCGTGGTGCCCGATTTGTCCTCTCTCTCGAATAGACGTTTGGATAATCATGCCCGTGCCCGAACACCCACTCCTGTGTACAGGCATAGACAGCAGATGAAATGCAGACATCGACAGACACAATTATCCCAGTGAAGCATTTAGCAGAATGTGGAAACTTCAACAACAACAAAAGAAAAGAAAAAAGAAAGAAAGAAAAAAGAAGCACCGCGGCCACAACTTTCCTGGGAGAAGAGACAGACAGCACCAGACACATGTGAGGGAGGGTAGTGGCTTTGGCGGTGTGCCTACAACTAAAAGCTTCTTGAGATCATGACCAGAACATGAACATGAAATTCGGCAACTCTTCGGTCACGTGACCGGCAAAAACGGTCTGAAACTACAGAGACGGAAAGAAGCATCACACTGATCCCTCCTACCCAATAATATCGCCAGTCATGTGACAAATCGTTAAATGAAAGATTCAGTCTTCTCCTACCCTGTGATCTCCTATGACGCTGTGCTCACTGTTCATGTCGCTAAAATCAATGACGGAATCATCGCTGCCGATCTCCTGGAGTCAACATGGGGTAACCAGGAGATGAAGGGGGCAGGGTGGCTGAAGACATGGGGTAACCAGGAGATGAAGGGGGCAGGGTGGATGAAGACATGGGGTAACCAGGAGATGAATGGGGCAGGGTGGATGAAGACATGGGGTAACCAGGAGATGAAGGGGGCAGGGTGGCTGAAGACATGGGGTAACCAGGAGATGAAGGGGGCAGGGTGGATGAAGACATGGGGTAACCAGGAGATGAAGGGGGCAGGGTGGATGAAGACACGGGGTAACCAGGAGATGAAGGGGGCAGGGTGGATGAAGACACGGGGCAACCAGGAGATGAAGGGGGCAGGGTGGATGAAGACATAGGGTAACCAGGAGATGAAGGGGGCAGGGTGGATGAAGACATGGGGTAACCAGGAGATGAAGGGGGCAGGGTGGATGAAGACATGGGGTAACCAGGAGATGAAGGGGGCAGGGTGGCTGAAGACATGGGGTAACCAGGAGATGAAGGGGGCAGGGTGGATGAAGACATGGGGTAACCAGGAGATGAAGGGGCAGGGTGGATGAAGACACGGGGTAACCAGGAGATGAAGGGGGCAGGGTGGATGAAGACACGGGGCAACCAGGAGATGAAGGGGGCAGGGTGGCTGAAGACTTGGGGTAACCAGGAGATGAAGGGGGCAGGGTGGATGAAGACATGGGGTAACCAGGAGATGAAGGGGGCAGGGTGGATGAAGACATGGGGTAACCAGGAGATGAAGGGGACAGGGGGGATGAAGACATGGGGTAACCAGGAGATGAAGGGGGTGGCTGAAGACATGGGGTAACCAGGAGATGAAGGGGGCAGGGTGGATGAAGACACGGGGTAACCAGGAGATGAAGGGGCAGGGTGGATGAAGACATAGGGTAACCAGGAGATGAAGGGGCAGGGTGGATGAAGACATAGGGTAACCAGGAGATGAAGGGGCAGGGTGGATGAAGACACGGGGTAACCAGGAGATGAAGGGGGTGGATGAAGACATAGGGTAACCAGGAGATGAAGGGGGCAGGGTGGATGAAGACATGGGGTAACCAGGAGATGAAGGGGGCAGGGTGGATGAAGACATGGGGTAACCAGGAGATGAAGGGGGCAGGGTGGATGAAGACATGGGGTAACCAGGAGATGAAGGGGGCAGGGTGGCTGAAGACATGGGGTAACCAGGAGATGAAGGGGGCAGGGTGGATGAAGACATGGGGTAACCAGGAGATGAAAGGGGCAGGGTGGATGAAGACATGGGGTAACCAGGAGATGAAGGGGGCAGGGTGGCTGAAGACATAGGGTAACCAGGAGATGAAGGGGGCAGGGTGGATGAAGACATGGGGTAACCAGGAGATGAAGGGGGTGGCTGAAGACATGGGGTAACCAGGAGATGAAGGGGGCAGGGTGGCTGAAGACTTGGGGTAACCAGGAGATGAAGGGGACAGGGTGGCTGAAGACATAGGGTAACCAGGAGATGAAGGGGGTGGCTGAAGACATGGGGTAACCAGGAGATGAAGGGGGCAGGGTGGATGAAGACATGGGGTAACAGGAGATGAAGGGGGTGGATGAAGACATAGGGTAACCAGGAGATGAAGGGGGCAGGGTGGATGAAGACATGGGGTAACCAGGAGATGAAGGGGGCAGGGTGGATGAAGAGAGGGCAGTTCAACCTTTGACTGA
>CM065715.1:115302981-115350481 GCA_033310375.1 Conus canariensis | reverse complement strand
ACCTCATACAGTTCACAGTCCCCCGCGGCCATTGCGCGACGGGGGCTGAGGAACACATTTAGTAACAATCAGCAATTTCTATAAAATGGTTTTGGCACTTAGTAACGATCACATTTACTGGTTTTGGACACATTTAGTAACGATCAGCAATTTCTATCAAATGTTTTGGACACATTTAGTAACGATCAGCAATTTCTATAAAATGGTTTTGGACACATTTAGTAACGATCAGCAATTTCTATAAAATGGTTTTGGGCACATATAGTAACAGTGAGCAATTTCTATAAAATGTTTTGGACACATTTAGAAACAATCAGCAATTTCTTAAATGGTGTTTTTGACACATGTGGTGATAGTAATCAGTTTATTTGGAACCAATGCTGGCAGATTTATTGATACTGAACTATTTATTTAGAATAACTTCTGACATATTTACGACAGTAATAAACTTCTTTAAAACGACTACTGAGGAAATTTGGTGATTAAAAAAACAGGTTCTTTAGAATGAACACTGACGTATTCAGTTACAGTTTGTAGCACTCCATGTTATCAGATTGCCCACTGACACGTTTCGTGACGATTCTCAGTTTCTTCAGAATGGCTATCGGTACACTTAGATATAACACTCAATTTCATCAGAATGGCTGGTGACACGATTGGTCCTGACAAACAAAATTCAATTTATAACACATTACGTGTCAGTAATTACTTACTTTAGAATGACTATTGAGAAACTGAGTCATTTGCAACTGGGAACACATGTAGTGACGAAAGTCGATTTCTTTAAAACTGCAGACTCACTTTGTGACAGGAGTTAATTTCCTTGCAATGACCACTGACACACTTTATAACCGTAGACTATTCACGCACTTTATCAGTTTCCCCCGAAAGCTACTAACATATTCGGTGACAGTTGTCAGTTTCTTTAGACTACTGATATACTTAGTGACAGTTAAGAATTTCTCAGGAACGACTATTGTCAGAATTAATGAGAACAATAATTATCTTTAAATTATTGACACGTTCAGTGACAGCTTCTTCAGAATGATTGCTGACACACACTTTCTTTCGAATGGTTATTGAAGCTCAGCAACTTTTGCTTGGTATGACCAGAGCTGTAGGCATGTCATGGACCTTTCACATAATACCTTACACATGATGATCAAGTGAATTGCTAGTTACGTCCTCAGCTCATTCTTTGTAAAACTTTTGTTTTTCATTCCTGTGTGGCATATTTATTTTAGTATCACTTTCTACATACTGAAAACGTACTACTTAGGGGAGTGAGAGAGAGGGGGGGTAGAGAAAGAGAATGAGAGAGAGAGAGAGGTGTGGAGAGACAGAGACAGAGAGTGAAAGAGACGGAGAGAGTGAGAACAATGAGGAAAGGAATTGTGGAGGGAAAAAAGTGACCCAATATCCATTTTATTAATGTGAAGGTGAATATGTTAATTAGGGGGAAATCGGAAGATAATCAGTAGATTATCTTTCATATCAGTTACATACACACCATGAAGGCCTGAGTGGACTTTCCTTCATGTTTTTTGTTTTTTTATCTTTCTTCTCTGTGTGCCTTTCTCGTCAAGGCCTTCGGGTGATTTAAAGTCGCATTGTGTGTTACTGGTTCTCAGACCATTTTTTTCCCTGTTCCCGATGAACCGAAATTTAATTACAGCGGGAGTGGAGCCCGCCGTCCCTGTTCACACAGTTCTTAACTGGAGCATAATGTCCGACAACCTGCTAGTCTGGGACTCGCACTCCCTCCACTACGCCACTCGCGCGTTCCTGGAAATTTCCATTTCCTCACTGTCGTCTTCCACCCCCCGCGACTACACTCACACACACACACACACACACACACACACACACACACACACACACACACACACACACATACACTCACACACACACACACAGGCACACACACACACGCACACACACACACACACACACACACACACACACACACACACACACACACACCACACACACACACACACACACACACACACACACACACACACACACACACACACTCACTCACTCACACACACACACACACACACACACACACACACACACACCACTCACTCACACTCACTCACTCACACACACACACACACACACACACACACAACACACACACACACACACACACATATACACACACACACCTGTTCGCGCGCTCTCATGCGTGCACGCACGCGCTGACATACACACGCGCGCGCGCGCACACACACACACACACACACACACACACACACACACACACACACACAGGCGCGCCCGTGCGCGCGCGTTTCTTATGTTCACCTTGGGCAGATAATGGCGATCTCCGTGCCCCAAGCCTCTGTTACTCTTTGTGAACGAAGCGCGAGCACCTCATGATGAAGACTTCGCTTGTTGGTTTTGTGTTGTGTTTTTTTTTTCCATAAATCATTTGGGATGGGGTCGCCATTGTCACTCCACTAAGACGTTCTTGTTTGTACAGGGAATCTGAAGGCTGAATGACGAACGAACTCCGTGTCTATGAATGGCATTTCTGTCCGTCTCCTCTTCCCATCTCACAATCATTCTCTTGCACGCAATCAGCAGCGCTGCCTGAAATTAAAATGCTATTTTCTTTTGCCGCTCTGTGATGATGTGGCTACTGGTCGTAACTTCAAAGGAAAGATCACAGCTTTGTGTGTTTCTTACCCAAAGACAACAGACCGGTGGATCACAGGTGCCCGAATAACAACATTCTTCTGAAAACTGTTCGCAAGCAACAGCAAAATCGGGGCCAACTGTGGTCTCAATGTACGAATGGTGATTTTTTTTTTTTCGCGCACATGTCAATAAATGCAAAAAATACATATTAGAACATGGGCAAGCATTGAAGACATCTGCGCTAAATGCATAAAATATCTCATGTTATTTAGAAGTGAAAAGTGTTTCTCTCTCTCTCTCCTCTCTCTCTCTCTCTCTCTCTCTCTCTCTCTCTCTCTCTCTCTCTCTCTCTCTCTCTTTCATTTGTTCACGCACATGTCAATAAATGCAAAAAAATACACATTAGAACATGGGCAAGCATTAAAGACATCTGCGCTAGATACATAAAATATCACGTGTGATTTAAATATGAAAACAGTATCCTCTCTCTCTCTCTCTCTCCTCTCTCTCTCTCTCTCCTCTCTTTCTCTCTCTCTCTCTCTCTCTCTCTCTCTCTCTCTCTCTCTCTCTTCTCTACTCTCTCTCTCTCTCTCTCTCTCTCTCTCTCTCTCTCTCTCTCTCTCTTCTCCTCTCTCGTCATCTTTTGTTCTATTTTCTAAATACACTCCTTCCGACCAGACTACACAACATGCACACATAGCAACGATTCCATATGACAGCAATCATTGTCACATGGTCGCATGCACTCCAACTGACTTCCTCTGCTTCTACTCGTCTCTATCCCATCTGTAATCGTCCCTATCCCATCTGTAATCGTCCCTATCCCATCTGTAATCGTCCCTATCCCATCTGTAATCGTCCCTATCCCATCTGTAATCGTCCCTATCCCATCTGTAATCGTCCCCATCCCATCACCTCATGTCACCCTATCCCATCTGTAATCGTCCCTATCCCATCTGTTAATCGTCCCTATCCCACTTCTCATCGACTTATCCATCTCTGAACGTCCCTATCCCATCTGTAATCGTCCCTATCCCATCTGTAATCGTCCCTATCCCATCTGTAATCGTCCCTATCCCATCTGTAATCGTCCCTATCCCATCTGTAATCGTCCCTATCCCACTCCTCACTCGACCTTATCCCATCTCTGAACGTCCCTATCCCATCTGTAATCGTCCCTATCCCATCTGTAATCGTCCCTATCCATCTGTAATCGTCCCCATCCCACTCCTCAGTCCACCCTATCCCATCTCTGAACGTCCCTATCCCATCTGTAATCGTCCCTATCCCATCTGTAATCGTCCCTATCCCATCTGTAATCGTCCCTATCCCATCTGTAATCGTCCCCATCCCACTCCTCAGTCCACCCTATCCCATCTGTAATCGTCCCTATCCCATCTGTACATCGTCCCTATCCCACTCCTCAGTCACATCGCCTATCCCATCTGTAATCGTCCCTATCCCATCTGTAATCGTCCCTATCCCACTCCTCACTCGACCTATCCCATCTGTAATCGTCCCTATCCCACTCCTCACTCGACCTTATCCCATCTCTGAACGTCCCTATCCCACTCCTCACTCGACCCTATCCCATCTGTAATCGTCCCTATCCCACTCCTCACTCGACCTATCCCATCTCTGAACGTCCCTATCCCACTCCTCACTCGACCCTATCCCATCTGTAATCGTCCCTATCCCACTCCTCACTCGACCTTATCCCATCTCTGAACGTCCCTATCCCACTCCTCACTCGACCTTATCCCATCTGAACGTCCCTATCCCACTCCTCACTCGACCTTATCCCATCTCTGAACGTCCCTATCCCACTCCTCACTCGACCTTATCCCATCTCTGAACGTCCCTATCCCACTCCTCACTCGACCTTATCCCATCTCTGAACGTCCCTATCCCACTCCTCACTCGACCTTATCCCATCTCTGAACGTCCTATCCCACTCCTCACTCGACCTTATCCCATCTCTGAACGTCCCTATCCACTACTCAGTCGACCCTATCACGTGTGGTGTGTGTGTGTGTGTGTGTGTGTGTGTGTGTGTGTGTGTGTGTGTGTGTGTGTGTGTGTGTGTGTGTGTGTGTGGATACAGAGAGAGAGAGAGAGAGAGAGAGAGAGAGAGAGAGGGAGAGATAGAGAGAAATGCGTTAGAAATGTCTACATCACAATTCATCAAAAAAGTGATATTAAGTGAAAACGACTTTGTTGATCTGATTTTCTTCCGGCGAAAAAAAAGAAATCACTAGCACAAAGGCAAGGACGGAAGCGCACACCCACACCACAGACACAATGCAGATGCTTTTTTCTTTCTTCTCTCTCCATTTTCTCCCTTCTTTTTTTTCAAATAAGAATTTATTTCTCAGTCCCTTCCTGGTTTCCGGTCCATTCTGCGCCCGGCAGGCTGCCTCCGAGGAATCCGGACATTACGGTGCGGCCAGACAATGAAACGGACTCTCTCATGGCGGCAAAAGCCAGGCGCAGAAAGCCAGGGATTGTATCACCCACCTCCCACAGTGCAGACCAAGACCCTAGTCAAAACCCGAGCTGGGAAACCACCGTTGGCCGCCAACCCCCACCCCCATCCCCCTAACCCCCCACCCCACCCCCACCTTCACCCGCTACTCTTCTCTCCCCCTCTGCCCTTTCCTCGGCTTGATTAACTTTACAGCTGCAATTTTCTCAACTGCGTCCATGACAATCACATTGCGAGCAGGAAACGAAATCGCTTTTTAACCCTGAAGGTGGCCGCTGCTCTTGCTCCGGGCAGATTCTGCTGCTGTCTAAACGCGCGGAAAGTGAATTGAACCTGCTGCCTTTTTCTTTCTTTTTTTTCTCCTCTTCCTTGAGTATTTTCTGGAGTATTGGCCCTGCGACAGTCGAGAGAAGAGGGGTGGGAGTTAGTTAGAAGGTGGCGGGATGGGGGCGGTGTTGGTGAGGGATGGGACGGGAAGGATAGGCAAGGAGCGCGCCATGCTTCATTTCAACAGCAATTACGGCATTAAGCCGGCGCGTTACAGAGGAAGGGTGTGGACCGTTAAATGCTATTTCTGACGGCCCGTTAAGCTGTTAAGGGGATGTGGCGAGATGCCCTGCGCAGGATCAATACAGCGCACATTGTTTCGGGCGCATTTATGTGGCGGTGAAGATCATTTCCTTCCCACGACTGCAACCCAAGTCGTGTTCTACAAGATGTTTGATGTAGCATCCACACGCACCGGAGGACACAACTGCACCCGATACACCCCCTACCCTTTCCAAACTCCTCGCCCGATACACCCCCTACCCTTTCCAAACTCCTCCTTCTTGTACTACACCTACCAGGGGATGGTGACGTGCCAGAGCGCGCGTGGGGCGGTGTTTTGACGCACGAGCTGCCTGACCTGCCACTCACTGCCCTTTCCGACCACCGAAATGTCCTGGCAGAATACGCTGGCAGAACGGCGCGTTTTATGGCAGCGCTAGGAACGCGGAAGAGTGGTTCAGAAATGGAAATGTCAGAGGATTATTGCCGTGGTCGGGGCGCCCAGGCGCCGGGCTGATCAGGGCGTTGTCGATCAAGCGCGGCGGGTCAGTCGTTACAGGGAGCGACTCGCCGCGGTCTGCATCCACTGAAACCTGTCATAACATCTGACCCCGTCATCATCACACAGGATGGCGGGGGGGGGGGGTGGGGGCGTCTCTGTGTGTGTGTGTGTGTGTGTGTGTGTGTGTGTGTGTGTGTGTGTGTGTGTGTGTGTGTGTGTGACAGACAGACAGACAGATAGACAGACAGACAGCGACAGATACAGACAGAGACAGAGTAAAACGCAGACAGAGAGAGAAAGAGACAGGCATTAAGACAGACAGGGTTTTAGTCTTCCATCAAGGACAACAACAAAAAAGACTGTCAACGCTTTTGTGCCAAATGATGCAATTAGCTATTGTAAGTTTTGGGTGTAAGGAAAAGTGTCTCCTTTGAAACTCTATTCTCATCATTTCTGAGAAGCGCTGCAACTCTATTTTCGCCGCATCTGAGAAGCGCTGCAACTCTATTTTCGCCGCATCTGAGAAGCGCTGCAACTCTATTTTCGCCGCATCTGAGGAGCCCTGCAACTTCATTTTCACCGCATCTTAGAAGCACTGAAGTGAAGAAGACTAGTATTCAGACCAAGAACGTTTCCTGACACTGATCACAGTCCTGACGCATCACGTCAATCGCTCCAATCAACATACTGTAAACACTGCGACGGATCACTTCAGACAGTGATCTTAGCATAAATAGCAACGATACTTGAAGCAGACCAAGGGTCACGCTTAGACACATCACCGAAATGTTGAAAAGAGTCTGACCATTTTGTCTGAAAAAAATAACATCAATGAAACAGTACTGTACTCATGATTTGGGTAATTTGAGAAGTCGGTTATATTTATCATACATGTTTGAAAAAAAAAAATACAATATAGTCAGCTACCACAATTTTACAATTTCAGTTATCAAGATTTGCACAACAGTATGTCCCAGATGACTGGCAATAGTGTTTCAAGTTTTGAGGTCCACCTTGTTTATTCCAAGGCTGCCACTGATGATAGTGCTCGCCAGTTAATCACTATAGCATCAGTGTAGTGAGACGCGGCAAACAGATCAGATCACCGCAAACAGTTTATCCTGTCATATGACACTAGCTGAATTTCCTCAGGCAAAGGAATTATACCTTTCTAATCTGCACAAAGTCCATTTATTCTACTTGAAATCTGTTCAAATTCTTCTTCTTTCAACAAGTTCAGCAGACAAGGCGGTTAAAGTTAGTCACACACGTACCATCTTGATTAAGGTTTTCAACAAAGCCAGGTTTTATTCTAATGCCTTTCTATTAACTATCAAACCTGTGCGCTCATATATTATTATAATCATGACTTTGCTATTCCATTTTGTTTGTGTTGCCACTCCGTTCTATGTTCTCCTATAGCAGCTCGAAAATAAATTTCTTTTCGCAAGTCCATTCTATACTTACAACAACAACAAAAAAATATTGCTTATATGGTTGCCAATCAATGCAATACGAAAAAAACATGGCGAACGATTTGCAAACCAGCGCTAAAACAAGAACAAGGACAACTACGCCACCAACAACATTGAGAACACCATTAAAATCTCGATGGAATTTGAATAAGCACGTTGAGCAACTTGCAAAACACTGATGTAAAAAAATAATGTTGAGAACGCCGTTGAAATTCCTCCACTTGAAAATGCTTTGTGGAGTGCCCTTAACCATTTCTGCAGTTAGCAAGGAAGTGTGTGACACACTTAAGACGAACACACTGAGAACTCTCAGTAAGTTTTGAAATGAACACAGAAATGTGAAATCCACATGAAAAGAAAACCTCGAGGACTGTTAATAATGTCCACTGTTATCAGAGAAGTGTGTGTTCCACAGAAGTGAAAATTGCTGATAACTTCTATTCATGATTTGGGGAACAAAATTATTATTAAATGCATTAACTCTAATAAGACATTGTAAGACACGAAAATACTGAATCAGTCATGTCATTATTGTTTCCTGAAACGCATCTTATTCCCCACATTCAGGAATGTGAAAGAAACGTCCAAGGACACCTAAATGCGAACACATTCTTTCAGCTTTGTTTCACCAAAAGGAATTCTAAAAGGTGAGACGAAGCAAGCAGACTGCACACGATTCGTCAGTCTGTTTGCGATTGTTACGATCTGAAAAGTTTCATAGCTGCGTTCCCGAAAGCGAGTCCCTTGGTCTGAAATATGACTGTATGGAAATAGGGATTTGTGCACAAAAGAGAACCATTCACATCCCTGTTATTCATGAAGTGAGCTAAGCTTAAGTGTGTGTGTGTGGGGGGGGGGGGGGAATCGGACAGCATTCGTTACATGTGATATCGTTCGGATGTTGGGTTGGTTGTTTGGTGTTGTTGTTGTGACTGTTGTTCATGTTGTTGCTGTTGTTATGTGTATGCATGTATGTATGCATGTATGCATGTATGATGTGTGTGTCTATATATATATATATATATATATATATATATATATATATATTTATGCGCGCATACACACACACACACACACACACACACACACACACACACACACACACACACACACACTTGATTTGGGTGGGAGGTTTGTTTGTTTTGTCTCTCCCCCCCCCCCCCCTCTCTCTCTCTCTCTCTCTCTCCCCCCCATCTTCACTATTATTCATGTGTTATTCATTGAATACAAAATAAATCGTGTTTCTGATCATTCGAACTCGGTAAGGCACGCGATTGTAAAACACACTATTGGTCATAAATTCGAAGTGGCAAGTGGTGCACTACGCCACACTGGATCATGACCAGGCAACAACGACTGCACACAATACACTTCAGCCTCTGTGGATCGTTACCGGGCGGAGAGGGTCCAATCAGCTTACTGGAAACAATCGTTTCCACTTTGTCGTTCCACATTGGTGGCTCAACAAAATGCCCCAACTCAGTGCCGCCTTTGAGGCGAGCTTTCATGATATCCGCGCAGTGCTCCAAAGCAGGCATGAAGGATTTCCGTTGTTTATGGCGGAGTTTTGTTTTGTTTTGTTTTGTTTTTGTTTTTGTTTTACTGTGCTGGCTTGTTTGTCGAAAATTGCATCAACAATGCATAACTCATGTTTGCTTTCTGGGACTATGAATTGCTTTCATCTGCGATACTGGCCCGGTTTTGGGGGAGGGGGGTTGTTTTGTTTTGTGGGTTTTTTTTTTTAAGGGGAGGGTGTGTTTTTTTAAACTACAAAATGCTGTTAGGCGTCACTGATGACGTCAGATGCTGGGTGGAAAATGATTTGGCTGTATTCCAAAAGATGGCCGCAGACAAGCGGACTCTATTCCCCCTATCGGAGAGTCTCTGCCATGCCGTCTGTCGCTGTCCCCGGGGAAAGCTTGTCAGGGTTCTGATTGCTCCGAGTGCGGTCGAGATGAGTCGACAAGCCAGGAGGATGACTGTGTGTGCAACAGAAATGGCTCGGTGCGCGGGGAACATGACTGGGCACACACCGTGGAGATGATTATGATACTATCTTGGGCTGGAGGTTCCACTCGTGTTTCAAAAGAGGCGAGTCGGCCTGAGGGATGATGTGATGTCTCAAGAGTATGTCTGATTCGTTAATGACTATTTCCACATAAAAAAAACGCATACGGCGAATACCGTTTGCCCACAAAAAAGGACAACTGGTTGCAAGTTTTGCCGATATGTTAGTGGTTTTGAAACACCTTTTTGTTTACTTTCTAGTGGTACAGTTGGAAAACAAGTAGGATGTTTGCAATTTCAGGGATGTTTTGATTCATTTTATCCAATGAGATGTAGTTTTGCCAGTCAACGGTCTTGCTGGCCAAATGCTATGATTTTCATATTGACCGTTTAGTATCCTTCTTTCTCCTCATGACATTGTGTTCAATGATGTACTTTTAGCTGTTTGTAGTATACTTTTTGCTGATCGTCCCATGAGTTGCATCTTTGTTACTTCATAGTTTTTTTAACGGTCTTTTTAAGGGAGAAGGGGGGAGAGTTTATTACTTCCCAAGTTGCATTTTTGTCATCTAATCTCAGTTTGGCTGATCGTGTCCCTAAAAACAGTGTGTCAAATCTAGTCCATTGTTCAATTCGTCGAGTAACACACACATACACACACACACACACACACACACACACACACACACACACACACACACACACACACACACTACACTTTCAAATGGCAAACTACCATACTACAACACTTACTGATACGCGGTGCAACAGAAGAGCCTCAGAAAAAAAAATGCTACTTGTTTTCTAAGACTGAACAACGCGTGCATGGAGGGGGTTTGGAACTTGTAGAAATTAGAACTGCTGTGATACTGAGAGCTGCTAATGATAAAGTTGTGCTGGTTATCATAAAGCAATGCTGACTATGATGAAGTCTTGATAAAGCAGAGCTGGTTATGAGATGTAGTGTTTGGTTGTGATCAAGTGGTGCTGGGTGTGGTAAAGTTATCATCGTGATGAAGCAGAGCTGGTTATGATAAGCAGTGTTTGGTTGTGATCAAGTGGTGCTGGGTGTGGTAAAGTTATCATCGTGATGAAGCAGAGCTGGTTATGATAAGCAGTGTTTGGTTGTGATCAAGTGGTGCTGGGTGTGGTAATAAAGTGTTAGATGCAGTAATTAGCAAACATAGGTATCATTTACTCAAACCGGATGTGATGAAACGTACTGGCTGCGGTAACTTAGTGTAGGCTTTAACAGAGTAACGCTTTCTGTAACAATGAAGTGCTTACTACGCTAACGAAGAGCGGAACTCGCTGTGATTAAAAAAAAGTGATGAGCAGTATAAGTAATGTTCACCGTGATGAAACAATGATCACTGTAATAAAGTTGTGCTGGTTGTAACAAATTAATACTCACCGTGATGAAACGATGGTCACTGTAATAAAGTAGTGCTGGTTGTAACAAATCAATACTCAACCGTGATAAAACAATGGTGACTGCAAAAAAAAGTAGTGCTGGTTGTAACAAATTAATGCTCACCGCGATAAAACGATGGTCACTGTAATAAAGTAGTGCTGGTTGTCACGAATTAATACTCACCATGATAAAACGATGGTCACTGTAATAAAGTAGTGCTGGTTGTAACGAATTAATCCTCACCGTGATAAAACAATGGTCACTGTAATAAAGTAGTGCTGGTTGTCACGAATTAATACTCACCATGATAAAACGATGGTCACTGTAATAAAGTAGTGCTGGTTGTCACGAATTAATACTCACCATGATAAAACGATGGTCACTGTAATAAAGTAGTGCTGGTTGTAACGAATTAATCCTCACCGTGATAAAACAATGGTCACTGCAATAAAGCAGTGCTGGTTGTAACAAATTAATCCTCACCGTGATAAAACAATGGTCAATGCGATACATTAGTGCCGGTTGTAACAAATATAATACTCACCGTGATGAAACAATGGCCACTGCAATAAAGTAGCGCTGGTTGTAATGAAATAGGGCTGGGTGTCATGAAATAGGGCTGGGTGTCATGAAATAGGGCTGGGTGTCATGAAATAGGGCTGGGTGTCATGAAGTGGTGCCGGCTACGATGAGATAGTGCTGGTTAAGACGGAACACTCTGGACTATGACTGAAAAATCTGACTGTGATGAGAGTGTTCACTGTCATAAAACAGTTCTGAGTTTAATATAATAATGCTGCCTGTGACACAATAATACTGGCTGTAATACAATAATACTGGCTGTAATACAATAATGCTAGCTGTAATACAATCCTGCTAGCTGTAATACAATCATGCTGCCTATGATACAAAAATGCTGGCTGTAATACAAGAATGCTGGCTGAAATACAATAATACTGGTTGTAATACAATCATGCTAGCTGTAATGCAATAATGCTGCCTATGATACAATCATGCTGGCTGTAATACAATAATGCTTCCTATGATACGAAGGATGCTGGCTGCAATACAATGATACTGGTTGTAATACAACAATGCCAGCTGTAATACAATAATGCTGCCTATGATACAATCATGCTGGCCGTAATACAATAATGCTGCCTGTCATAGTATTGACTGAAAGAATGTAGTGTTGACCGCAATGAAATAGTTTGCTTATGATAGTATTGACTGAAAGAATGTAGTGATGACAGTAATGAAATAGTGTTAGCTATGATAGTATTGACTGAAAGAATGTAGTGATGACAGTAATGAAATAGTGTTGCTTATGATAGTATTGACTGAAAGAATGTAGTGATGACAGTAATGAAATAGTGTTAGCTATGATAGTATTGACTGAAAGAATGTAGTGATGACAGTAATGAAATAGTGTTGGTTATGATAGTATTGACTGAAAGAATGTAGTGATAACAGTAATACAATAGTGCTGGCTGTGATAGCACTGACTGTAATAAAGAAGTGCTGATTATAATAATTGTGATAATGTTTTATTGGCTGTAATAAAGCAGTGATGTTTGCGATACAATAGCGCTGACTGTGATAAAGTACGGCTAATGGTCATAAAGTAGCACTGGCTGTAATAAAGTAGTGCTGGCCGTAACAAAGTAGCGCTGGCTGTAACAAAGTACTGCTGGCTGTAATAAAGTAGTAGAGTTGTAACAAAGTAGCGCTGGCTGTAATAAAGTAGTGCTGGCTGTAATAAAGTAGTGCTGGATGTAATAAAGTAGTGCTGGATGTAATAAAGTAGCGCTGGCTGTAATAAAGTAGTGCTGGATGTAATAAAGTAGCGCTGGCTGTAATAAAGTAGTGCTGGATGTAATAAAGTAGCGCTGGCTGTAATAAAGTAGCGCTGGCTGTAATAAAGTAGTGCTGGCCGTAAAAAAGTAGCGCTGGCTGTAATAAAGTAGTGCTGGCTGTAATAAAGTAGTGCTGGCCGTAACAAAGTAGCGCTGGCTGTAATAAAGTAGTGCTGGCTGTAATAAAGTAGCAGAGTTGTAATAAAGTAGTGCTGGCTGTAATAAAGTAGTGCTGGCCGTAACAAAGTAGCGCTGGCTGTAACAAAGTAGTGCTGGATGTAATAAAGTAGCAGAGTTGTAATAAAGTAGTGCTGGCTGTAATAAAGTAGTGCTGGCCGTAACAAAGTAGCGCTGGCTGTAACAAAGTAGCGCTGGCTGTAATAAAGTAGTGCTGGTTGTAACAAAGTAGTGCTGGCTGTAATAAAGTAGCAGAGTTGTAATAAAGTAGTGCTGGCTGTAATAAAGTAGTAGACTTGTAATAAAGTAGTGCTGGCTGTAATAAAGTAGTGCTGGCTGTAATAAAGTAGTGCTGGTTGTAATAAAGTAGTGCTGGCTGTAATAAAGTAGTGCTGGCTGTAATAAAGTAGTGCTGTTTGTAATAAAGTATAGTAGTGCTGGCTGTAATAAAGTAGTGCTGGCTGTAATAAAGTAGTGCTGGCAGCAGTAAAGTAGTATTGGCTGTAATAAAGTAGTACTGACTGTAATACAGTAGTGCTGGCTGTAATAAAATAGTGCTAGCTATAATAAAGTAGTACCGGCAGTAATAAAGTAGTGCTGGTTGTAATAAAGTAGTGCTGGCAGTAATAAAGTAGTGCTGGCTGTGATGAAGTAGTGCTGGCTGTAATAAAGTAGTGCTGGTTTTGATGAAGTAGTGCTAGCTGTATTAAAGTAGTGCAGGCCAGAATAAAGTAGTACTGGCTGTAATAAAGTAGTGCTGCTGTAGTAAAGTAGTGCTGGCTGTAATAAAGTGGTGCTGGTTGTAATAAAGTAGTACTGGCAGCAGTAAAGTAGTGCTGGCTGTTATAAAGTAGTGGATGTGAAGTAGTGCTGGCGCTGTAATAAAGTAGTGCTGGCAGTAATAAAGTAGTGCTGGTTGTAATAAAGTAGTGCTCGATGTAACAAAGTAGTGCTGGTTGTAATAACGTAGTGCTGGTTGTAATAAAGTAGTGCTTGTTGTAATAAAGTAGTGCTGGGTGTAATAAAGTAGTGCTTGTTGTAACAAAGTAGTGCTGGTTGTAATAAAGTAGTGCTGGTTGTAATAAAGTAGTGCTGGTTGTAACAAAGTAGTGATGGTTGTAACAAAGTAGTGATGGCTGTAATAAAGTAGTGCTGGCTGTAATAAAGTAGTGCTGGCAGTAATAAAGAAGTGCTGGCAGTAATAAAGTAGTGCTGTTTGTAATAAAGTAGTGCTGGCTGTAATAAAGTAGTGCTGGCTGTAATAAAGTAGTGCTGGCAGTAATGAAGAAGTGCTGGTTGTAATAAAGTAGTGCTGGTTGTAACAAAGTAGTGATGGCTGTAATAAAGTAGTGCTGGCTGTAATAAAGTAGTGCTGTTTGTAATAAAGTAGTGCTGGCTGTAATAAAGTAGTGCTTTTTGTAATAAAGTAGTGCTGGCTGTAATAAAGTAGTGCTTGCTGTAATAAAGTAATGCTGGCTGTAATAAAGTATTGTTGGCTATGAGTGCTGGCAGCAGTGAAGTAGGGCTGGCTGTACTAATACAGTGATGGCTGCAATAAAGCTGTTTGACTATAATGCAATAGTAGCTGTGACGAAGCAGTGCTGGCTATCATAAAGTGGTGCTGGCTATAGTGAATTAGCGTTTGTTGCAGTTAAGTAGCGTCGGCTTAAATCAAGTAGTGCTCCCTGTAATAAGGGAGTGAGAACTGTGACGAAGGAGTGCCGACCGCGATGAACGATTGCCGACTGAACGCCTCTACGACCTAGCTCTAGCATCGTGTACGATCGTAGCAGCATTTCAGGCGCTGCCTTCAGGACATGAAGAAGTACAGTATCTGACGACGGCAGGCGTTAAGACTGCAACTTCACCAACTTTGAGAATGTTCAGCTTTATGGTAAAGGGCGACCAGAAGGTGGACGTCGATGATCGCGGTGCACGATCTTTTCACAGCCTGAGAAAAGATGGAAATCACCTGCAGAAATCTGCCTCGTTTGCTACGATTCTACTGTCTTTGAGTGCGAGCTCTTCTACTTCCCGGAGGCCTGGAAACCTGTTCCTGAACGAGGTTTGCCGTCTCTGGCGAGGTCCCAAAGATCTCTTTTAAACTAGCATGCCTTCGACTGCTCTCGCGAAGGACACAGAAATAGGTCCGTAATCTTTCAGTGGCAGCACTTGCATGAGTCGATCAGAACTTGCAGGGGCTGCGCAGAGTGCGAATCTTTTCTCTCTCTCTCTCTCTCTCTCTCTCTCTCTCTCTCTCTCTCTCTCTCTCTCTCTCTCTCTCTCTCTCTCTCTCTCTCTCACGCACGCACGCGCATACGCGCGCACACAGAGAGAGTGAGAGGAGAGAGAGAGAGAGGAAGACACACACACACACACACACACACACACACACACACACACACACACACACACTGCAAGCGCGCGCGCGTTTGACTGATCAAACCTCGGGACTGTCATGTCTGCACGGGGAAAAAATAAAAGTCACTGACTTTTCAAATCCAAAGTACTTTTGTCATATCGTTGAAGGGAACAGATAAAATTAATGTTTTCGTTGGAGGGAATTAATAAAATTCAGTTTTCTTTTCGTTACACACGTAATGGTCTATCTGCAAATGTACTAAGCAAACCGAACTCAAGTTTGGAAATAAATTTCCAACAATATGGAGCTCAGCTGTTTAACGATTTTGTCAAGGCTCTTAATTCACCCGCGTTTGTCCGTTTCTTTCTTTCTTCCTCATCCGGATAATGCAAAAACTACTGAGTCTATTTATGCCACATTTTGTCAAAGGATGGAAAGTGACCCCAAAACGAGCTCATGAAACTGCTAAGAGGATTTCTGGTGCGGATCCGACTGTACAGCGGATCCTGGATCGTTCTGCAAGATTAAAAGTAACTCCTTCGATCCGGATAAGTAATTACTTTCCTAACGATCAAACGGCGGATCTAGATTCTGTTCATATTATTGATCAAATTGTTGCAAACTGTCTGTTGAAATAGAATATTGTGCTGTTACAAATTGATAACTATCTGATAAGTAATACATTTCCCTGGCATATTAGATGTTCCTAGAGGTATTAACGCTGATATTTCAGGTTTTGCATGAGCTGTTTATTTCGCATGAGCTGTTTATTTTGGTTGTTTATTCTGGAGAGTAAACCATTTCTCTGGAACATTAAATCGAGGGCTGACTGCCAGAACCCAGTATCTCATATATATATATATATATATATATATATATATTGTAGTGTGTGTGTGTGGGGGGGGGGTGAGAGAGAGAGAGAGAGAGAGAGAGAGAGAGAGAGAGAGAGAGAGAGAGAGGGATACTAGGTTCTGGCAGTCAACCCTCGAAATGCTCTTAAGTGAAATAAACGCTGATATTTCTGGTTGCGCATATGCTGTGAATATTCGTTTGTTTGTTGTGGAAAGTGATACATTTCCCTGGAACATGAAATGCTCCTAGACATATAAACGCCGATATTGGAGGTTTTGCACGTGCTGTCACTTTCGCTTGTTTGATGTGTTTTCAGAGTGAAGCAGCGTCCAGACCGACACAGCCATGATGCGAACCTCTCTGGTGCTACTCGCCTTGTTAGTGCTGGCCCTCGGCCACGCCCTGCCCGCAAAGAGCCTCAGCCGTCAGAAACGGGGCTTTCGGGTCAACTCGGCCAGCCGGGTGGCGCATGGATACGGCAAGAGACAGTTTGACTCGTGGGGAGCCGATCCGCAGAAAAGTCTAGCTTCCAGGTGAGTTCCCTTCGGTAGTTGCTCCATTGCTTAAAAGATGTCTCCTCTGAGTTCTGTGGATCGCTTAGCCATGTGTGATTTTTAAGAACTGGGAATGGACGAAAACCCGTAGGTTTTTTTTCACATGATGCTACAAGAATTCAGCGCAAGATAGTTCATAGTGGAATGCCCCAGTCCGTCATAAAAGCTGGATTACTACCAAAAGCGTGTTTTGAATTAAAATGTGAACCAGTCTGTGGAACACATTTCCAGTGATATCCGTGTAATACCTTTTTATTGAAAAGAATGGAACGTTCGCTGTGGAATGGAGGAGACAAAAACAGAGCAAACTTCATTTCACTTAAAACATGCAGTTCCAGTTCTTGATAGCAGTCGCCTCGAGATGAATCATCAGCTGGTAGCAATTTTTCCATTGGATCCTGCCACTTGCTGTCCCTGTTTATCGGCATGATGCAGTGGAATCTCGAAATAGCTTCCTGGTGTTTCTGCGTGTGAGCAGTCTTTGTTTCACTTCTGGCTGTTAAAAAAACCCCAGGCGGTTGCTTCCTTCCTGGGCTCGGATCAGATCCACTTGTTGACAGTTGCCATGGAGTTTGTCCCGTATCTCAGCATCAAAGGCGCTTATCCCTATGGCTCAATTAAAAAGGGATGAGGGGAGGAGAGAGAGAGAGAGAGAGAGAGAGAGAGAGAGGAGAGGGGGGAGGGAGAGACAGGCAAACAGACAGACAAAACAGACAGACAGACATAGAAATCAACGGATTATTACCTCACGAATAGAGAGTCGATGATTTCAAGACAACTTCGGGGGGTGAGTTTCTTTGTGTCTATTTGTCCTAATCCCAGGCCTTGCGCCGCTTCATCCTGTTGTTTGTCAACACTACAGAGCTTACACCCTGCACGCTGATCACATCTGTTTGCCATCCTTGTCTCCTCAATCACCGATTTCCCAGTACAGTAATACCTGCCACTGGCATGCTCCCCTCCCTCTTCCGCTTTATCCTCACTAATCCCCCCACCCCTTCCCTTCCATCCCTCCCGAATCCTCCCCCTCCCATCTCCTCCAACCCGCCCCTTCATACACAGACACACAGAGAGAGAGAGAGGGGGGGAGGCAGGGAAGAGAGAGAGAGAGAGAGACAGACAGACAGACAGACAGACAGACAGACAACAGAGACAGACAGACAACAGAACAAGACAGACAAAGACACATAGAGAGAGAGAGAGAGAGAGAGAGAGAGAGAGAGAACATTTAGTTATTCGTTTGCAGATTTAGCTTCTTTCAAGCGCGCGTGGATGTCCCATGTTCCTGCCAGATATCTTCGTGTTTAGTTCGGGTGTTGCGGTGCCACCTTCACGACGCTCATCCTGACTCTCCAAGGCACAGCGAGGTCTAAGCTCGTCTCCCACCACACTCACAACCCCCAGGGAGCTGTCAAGAACAGATCATTACGAGGTCACCCACCGTAGTGAGCACTGCACGGCGGCTCGGTCTCCCCTCCGCCGTGCTCCACAGTGCCTGTTCTGTTGTAGGACACACAGGACACTGCTCACACTGCCAGTCAGTAACGACCATCAAGCTCCTTTGTCTCGGAGCTGCTCTTAGCGATCGACCTCTAACAGAAAGGCATCCGCCGCCCGGTCCATCCATAGACAGTTCTCACGAACCCGCCGACGTCGAGGACTCGGACATGACCTAACCATACTGATGCGGATTAGAAATCGAGTTAGTTTTAGCGAAACTTGTAAAGTCTGGCATGAAGGAACGCCTGTTGCAACAACATTTGCTTGATCTTATAATAGTCCATGAGGATGATACTGCGGGGTTCCTATTCTGGCTTGAGACTACATGTTAGGGGTTGCAGTCTGCTCTTCCTACATGATGTATCCCGACATCATCCAAGTCTGGGAGAAGCACAGACCTGCTGTGTTGGTCAGGAAACTTGAGCAAGAGGCTCAGAGGCGCACTTGTTGTGAGTGTGAAAGCTGACTGGGTGGTTCCAGTCTATCTATTGAAGCCGAACAACGGCCAACGAGTTTGACTAGAAGCTGATCAGTAGCAGAAACACCACCACCCCCTCCCCCCCACCCCACCCCCTAACCTCCCAGCCGCAGTCTTGACGGAGTTTGCATTTATGCTCATCATTTTTAATTGAACGCCCTCTTTCTTTCGCTCTCTCTCTCTGTCTCTCTGTCTCTCTCTCTGTCTCTCTCTCTGTCTCTCCCTCTCCCTCTCCCTCTCTCTCTCCTCTCTCTCTCTCTCTCTCTCTCTCTCTCTCTCTCTCTCTCTCTCTCTCTCCCTACCCCGCCTTACACTTTAAGGAGACATAATTCACGGAATTAAGATGTACAGAAACATACACACACACACACACACACACACACACACACACACACACACACACACACACACACACACACACACACACGCAAAGAGAGAGAGAGAGAGAGTCGTTCGACCAATCAAGCTATTCAGGCGTTCACACACGGAACGTCGGTTTATAGTCTCATTGGACAAGACTTTTTCGAGAAATGGAGTCAGAGCCAACATGAACTCCGTGGGGAAAACGTCCCCGCACATTACGTGTGTAACGTCTTTTCATTTACATCTATATTACATCAAAAACCACTAGCACTTCATCAAACACCTCGATGTAAAGATCCCGAATTGATTTGGTCTTTGGATGCTAAGGCTTCCTAAAATCCACTTCGGTCGATTCGGTGTGTCCTCATTTACCGAAAAGCCTTATCAGACTTATCAGGAATCTTAGAGCAATCAAAACTCTTGTTTTGCCACATGCATAAATCATATCCTAGATAACAAAAAGTTACGTGCGCAAACTCGACTTCTTGATTGACATGGCTGATGGAAAATTAAATAAAAAAGGGCTGTAATGTTCAGTTGGATAATCACGTCTGTGTGCGAGTGTGTGTGTGTGTGTGTGTGTGTGTGTGTGTGTGTGTGTGTGTGTGTGTGTGTGGTGTGTGTTAACGGAAAGCTTCATAATATCAACGTCGGTCGACTCGGTGCGTTTTGGTTCACTGATTCTTTGTAACTTTTGTGATCAGCGGAAGACAAATTAAGGAGAATGGCTTACGTTTTCAGCATAGCCTGGTTTAGCTGACCTACGCGTATCATTAAATGTTCATGCTATAAGCAAGTAGTATGTGCTTGTTATTGATTGTTAAAAACTTTTTCACAATGTTTTTATAGCCATGAAAAGACCTGTGGTCGGCTGAACTACAACGATAAAAGTGACTCTGTGTTTATATATGCGTGTGTGTGTGTGTGTGTGCGTGTGTGTGTGTGTGTGTGTGTGTGTGTGTGTGTGTGTGTGTGTGTGTGTGTGTGTGCGCGTGCGTTAGTGCGTGCGTGCATGCGTGCGTGCGTGAGTTCGTGTAAACAACAGGTATACATCATCATAATCCACTGAACAAGAGGAAAGTTCTTTCTTTTCAGACATCTTGTCTTTGTTTTTTCCCTATGAAAAGACAAAAGTTTCTAGTCCGTGAAAAAGAAAGAAAAACTATACGCTCGCATTTTATAGACGTTTCTAGAGAAACACGCACACACAAATTGAAGCACATATGATCTGCTTTCGCAAGTCAATCCCTTTTCGCTGGCGATCACAGTTTCCATCTCCAGTCCTGAGTCATGCCATTGTGGAGCTAATTTCAAAGTCTTCACTGCTGCTCATTTCAAAGTCTTCACTGCTGGCTCATTTCAAAGTCTCCACTGCTGGCTCATTTCAAAGTCTCACTGCTGGCTCATTTCAAAGTCTTCACTGCTGACTCATTTCAAAGTCTCCACTGCTGGCTCATTTCAAAGTCTTCACTGCTGGCTCATTTCAAAGTCTCCACTGCTGGCTCATTTCAAAGTCTTCACTGCTGGCTCATTTCAAAGTCTCCACTGCTGGCTCATTTCAAAGTCTTCACTGCTGGCTCATTTCAAAGTCTCCACTGCTGACTTATTTCAAAGTCTTCACTGCTGACTTATTTCAAAGTCTTCACTGCTGGCTCATTTCAAAGTCTTCACTGCTGGCTCATTTCAAAGTCTTCACTTTCACTGCTGGCTCATTTCAAAGTCTTCACTGCTGGCTCATTTCAAAGTCTTCACTGCTGGCTCATTTCAAAGTCTTCACTGCTGGCTCATTTCAAAGTCTCCACTGCTGGCTCATTTCAAAGTCTCCACTGCTGGCTCATTTCAAAGTCTTCACTGCTGGCTCATTTCAAAGTCTTCACTGCTGGCTCATTTCAAAGTCTTCACTGCTGGCTCATTTCAAAGTCTTCACTGCTGACTCATTTCAAAGTCTTCACTTTCACTGCTGGCTCATTTCAAAGTCTTCACTTTCACTGCTGGCTCATTTCAAAGTCTCCACTGCTGGGTCATTTCAAAGTCTTTACTTTCACTGCTGGCTCATTTCAAAGTCTTTACTTTCACTGCTGGCTCATTTCAAAGTCTTCACTGCTGGCTCATTTCAAAGTCTTCACTGCTGGCTCATTTCAAGTCTTCACTGCTGGCTCATTTCAAAGTCTTCACTTTCACTGCTGGCTCATTTCAAAGTTTTCACTGCTGGCTCATTTCAAAGTCTTCACTTTCACTGCTGGCTCATTTCAAAGTCTTCACTGCTGACTCATTTCAAAGTCTTCACTTTCACTGCTGGCTCATTTCAAAGTGTTCACTGCTGGCTCATTTCAAAGTCTTCACTGCTGGCTCATTTCAAGGTCTTCACTGCTGGCTCATTTCAAAGTGTTCACTGCTGGCTCATTTCAAAGTCTTCACTGCTGGCTCATTTCAAAGTCTCCACTGCTGGCTCATTTCAAAGTCTTCACTGCTGGCTCATTTCAGTCTCCACTGCTGGCTCATTTCAAAGTCTTCACTGCTGACCCATTTCAAAGTCTTCACTGCTGACTCATTTCAAAGTCTTCACTTTCACTGCTGGCTCATTTCAAAGTCTTCACTGCTGACTCATTTCAAAGTCTTCACTTTCACTGCTGGCTCATTTCAAAGTCTTCACTGCTGGCTCATTTCAAAGTCTTCACTGCTGGCTCATTTCAAAGTCTTCACTGCTGGCTCATTTCAAAGTCTTCACTGCTGGCTCATTTCAAAGTCTTCACTGCTGGCTCATTTCAAAGTCTTCACTGCTGGCTCATTTCAAAGTCTTCACTGCTGGCTCATTTCAAAGTCTTCACTGTTGGCGCATTACCAGGGACTGCCATCAAAAGGACGCAATAATGGTAGCCCCAGCTCAAAGCGTCTGTTGCCGTGAAAAGGGAAATGGTTCTCGCAAGGGGTCTTTACCAATTGGTGTTCTGTTTATATCAACAAAAACTGGCACTACTGATACCACCGAACTGGCCCTGGACCAGCCCTGTATGGTTGGCCGGGCTGTAAAGCTATAGGCAATATAAACTACTGCCCCTACGCAACGCAGAGTCTTCTCTGGTTGACGGCTGTATGACGGCGGATATTCCTAGTTGCCAGTGACACTGTGTGGCTGTCAATGCTGCCCTGGGACTGCGATGGAGAGGACTACGCGGGAATGGCTTTCTAGCACTGTTAGCATCCTGGGTGTGGGGGAAAATGTCACTAGCATGATTGAAAAGATGGGTCAAGAAGACATCATGTATATCTGGAAGAATCTGGTGGCATATCATGGAGATTATGACGGATTTGATAAATAATGCGTCTCGTGTCTCTTCAAGGAGAGAGAGAGAGAGAGAGAGAGAGAGAGAGAGAGAGAGAGAGAGAGAGAGAGAGAGAGAGAGAGACCACACTTTTTGTTGACTCAAACACAAAACCAAACAAAGATCACCTCCAAAATCAGAATTAGATCACCTAGAAGGAAAATCAGAAGCTGGTCACGTGGAAGAAAATAAGAAGCAGATAACCTTGGGGGAGAAACTGATTTATTGAAACATGCAAGGATCACCCCAGACAACATGTCAGATGATATATCATTTCCAGTGACATGTCGGAAATGCTTATGCCGTCAGAAAGCGAGGATTTAGTTGTCTTGTCGACTGAACAGTGTTTGGACGTGGCGGGAGACAGCGTGACATGGCAAGAGACAGTGTTACACCTCTGAAGACATGACGAGAGATGGTCTTACACGTATGAGATTATGCGAAGAGGCGCTGTAACCTACGAAGACATGGCAAGAGACTGTGTACCGTACGTGAAGACGTGTTAATGGACGCTGTCATTCATGTGAGCGCGAACGCAAGAGACAATCTAACACAGGCGAGGACACAAGAAAAAACGGTGTCGTGTGCATGAGGACAGGACAAGAAGCGGTGTAGCAATGTGGGGACATGGTAAAAGACGTAAGTGGGGATAATGCCAAAGACAGTCTGACATACAGGCAGAGCCATCTGCTGAAGTAAGAAGGTCATCTTCCAAGTGAGCCTCTCTTCATGGTAGCCCTACTTCCGAGGGTGGCCTTCTATATGATGTGATTTACGTGGGTAAGACAGCCACTAATATGCTATTATTCAAGCTGAAAGAAACTCGATGATCACCGTAAAGTCGCGTTTCACGCTCAAGCTCACAAGAAAGCCACATGGGCCTGTAAACGTTAACCACGTGTTAACCGAATCTAACTGTACGAAACTTGTTATTTACTACACACCTTGTTCTTGTCAGGTGGAAAATGGAGCGTGATCGTGTACGCTCTCTCTCTCTCTCTCTCTCTCTCTCTCGTGTGTGTGTGTGTGTGTGTGTGTGTGTGTGTGTGTGTGTGTGTGTGTGTGTGTGTGTGTGACACACACACACACACACGCACGCACGCACGCACACACACCAACCGTCTTCCCCTTCCACACTTAATCGACCCCCCCCCCCCCCCCCGTTTCTCCCCCCCTCCCCCCACATTCCTCTTACCCTACCCCCGTCCCCTTACTCTTTCCCCTGTATTCTTTTCACTGGTCCCCCACTCCCCCTTTTGCCTTATACCCGCTTTGAACGTGGTGAAGACAAAATGGGGGACAGGGCTGGAAAACACGATTGAACCGATATCTTCAGGTCTTCAGAATGTCGCTCCTCCAATGAACGCTTCAGCTTATAGTGAACAGTGTTTGTAATCTATTTGCACGCCAGTTGCGAGACAAGTTTGATCAACTTCGAATCTCTACATCGTTTCGTTTTGACGTTCACTTTAAAAATGCAGCTAATGTGACTGTCAATAACATATGCGATTGGCTCTTGATCTGTCTGGTATGTTAATGAATCGTCATGCGAAATTTAGAGAACAGATGAAAATTTAGGATTTATCCAGGAAGCAAGAAGACAGCCACACAGCACCACACGAATGTAACCTGCCCTGTATATTAGATGTATGTATGCACACACCACACACACACACACACACACACACACACACACACACACACACACACACACACCTAAACTGAGAGGATGGAGGGTATAGGAGGGTGGAAGAACTCAGGAGAGTGAGGAGGGATTCAAACGACAGCTATGACCCGCCCTCTGAGAATCTCCACGTAGAAATGAAGATCTCAGTTCCCGCCCAGCTATTCTGACGGATCAACTGAATGTCCTGGTCCTCCCTGGGGACGATCGGCAACGTTTTTGATCTGACTGTCCCACACCACGTGCGCCGTGGAATAGTGGACCGATCGGTGAGGAGATCATCCGGTTTTGTCACACACACACACACTCACACACACACACCCTTCCTGCTGTCCGCATATTTGTTCCTCTTGGAATAGATGCACCCCTATCTTTTTGCCTATTTTCCCATTTACAGAGTAGCAAACGCACTGACGACATGTACTTCCTTACAAACGGCTAGATGTCTCTTTCCTCATAATGGGTTTCAGTTCAAATACTTTATGCAGTATAACTCTACCTGTCCGAGGGAATGTTACGGCTGAAGATTAGAGGCACGTTATTATTATTATTATCATTATTATTATTATTATTTGTGGTGTTGTTATTACCATTATCATTATTGTGGCTGTTGCTTTGCTGATGACGTTAGATTTATCATTACCATTGACAGTTGATGTTGTCCCCCCCCCCCCCCCCCCCCGCACCATCCCCCCTCACCTCCACTCCCACCCCCACCCCCAATAGGTACATAACGTAACATTGACTGTTCAGCTGACTGTGAAAGTCATCACCGAAATGCAGTTAGAACTGTGGAACACCTCTACTCCAACTGACCCACACGGACTTTTCGCGGCTGTTCTCGCCTAAAAGAGAACATATCTTGAAAGGGCTTTTGAAGAAAAGGTTCACAACCTTTTAAGAAAGGGTAACAACATTATGCACATGCGATTAATGACATGGTACCTATACTGTTGTTCGTCCGTCGAGTCGACGAGAACCACTTCAGTCATCTTGGGGTTGAGGAGGGGGGGGGGATGAGATGTTTTGTGGATACGCAGGTGGCTGATCAAGCCGATGCGTGCACGGAATGTGCGGTGTCAGCTTGGACAGACATTGTGGGAGACCTGTTCTTGCTTGCTGGCGTGGGCGGCATTCCTTGCCTGCCGCCTTTGTTGAGCTGCAGCCGTCCTCCTTTCTTCGCATAAATTACCTTTGTTAACAGAGCAACGCCATCCAGTTCGATCTATAGCAGTTTGTTCCCATGTGTCAGGGTTGGTGTTAAAGGGATTTTAAAGAAAAGGTTCACAGCCTTTAAAACGAAAAGGTAACAACAAACGTACATTCGATTAATGACATGGTAGCTGTGCTACTGATATCCTGTAGGCGGGTAAGACTAAGCCGTGCTGACAATGCCCTCCATTCTGTGTCATTTATCACTCTCAGGTTTAAAAGAATTCGTTAAATAAAAAACAATTGACAGCGATGAAAAGAAAATACATAAAAAGGTCGTGCAGGCAAATCAGACATCGCAGAATGGAGGGCTGTTGTGAAAGTGTGGACAGTGCGGACGTCGTCGCCGTCTAATCACCAGATGACAACCAAAAAAGCCGGCAGGGGAAAAAAGGTGAATGAATTTCCAGAACAAAGAGACTGGGTCACAAAGCCTGAAAACCAGTAGACAGCGGGGAAATGGAAGACTAGACAGCGGGGAAATGGAAGACTAGACAGCGGGAAAATGGAAGACTAGATAGCGGGGAAATGGAAGACTAGACAGCGGGGAAATGGAAGACTGGAAGACTAGACAGCGGGGAAATGGAAGACTAGACAGCGGGAAAATGGAAGACTAGACAGCGGGAAAATGGAAGACTAGACAGCGGGGAAATGGAAGACTGGAAGACTAGACAGCGGGAAAATGGAAGACTGGAAGACTAGACAGCGGGAAAATGGAAGACTGGAAGACTAGACAGCGGGGAAAATGGAAGACTGGAAGACTAGACAGCGGGAAAATGGAAGACTTGAAGACTAGACAGCGGGAAAATGGAAGACTAGACAGCGGGGAAATGGAAGACTGGAAGACTAGACAGCGGGAAAATGGAAGATAGACAGCGGAAATGGAAGACTGAAGACTAGACAGCAGGAAAATGGAAGACTGGAAGACTGACAGCGGGAAAAATGGAAAAGTGGAAGACTAGACAGCGAGAAAATGGAAGACTGGAAGACTAACGGGGAAATGGAAGACTTGGAGACTAGACAGCGGGGAAATGGAAGACTGGAAGACTAGACAGCGGGGACATGGAAGACTGGAAGACTATAGAGAATGACAGACAAGAGGAAGCTATCAGCACAGAACTTGCCAAACGAGGGGCTCCCCATCCCCATCCTTGGTAACCCAGTGTGGACTTCCAGCCCTGACAATATGTCTGCAATTAACAGGCCCATGCCTGCTCATCCTCTTGACAATATGTCTGCCATTAACAGGACCATGCCTGCTCATCCTCTTTGTCGCTTGACAACATGGCTGCCATTAACAGGGCCATGCCTGCTCATCCTCTTTGTCGCTTGACAACATGTCTGCCATTAACAGGGCCATGCCTGCTCATCCTCTTTGTCGCTTGACAATATGTCTGCCATTAACAGGGCCATGCCTGCTCATCCTCTTTGTCGCTTGACAACATGTCTGCCATTAACATGGCCATGCCTGCTCATCCTCTTTGTCGCTTGACAACATGTCTGCCATTAACAGGGCCATGCCTGCTCATCCTCTTTGTCGCTTGACAATATGTCTGCCATTAACAGGGCCATGCCTGCTCATCCTCTTTGTCGCTTGACAATATGTCTGCCATTAACAGGGCCATGCCTGGCCATCCTCTTTGTCGCTTGACAATATGTCTGCCATTAACAGGGCCATGCCTGCTCATCCTCTTTGTCGCTTGACAACATGTCTGCCATTACAGGGCCATGCCTGCTCATCCTCTTTGTCGCTTGGCAATATGTCTGCCATTAAAGGGCCATGCCTGGCCATCCTCTTTGTCGCTTGACAATATGTCTGCCATTAACAGGGCCATGCCTGGCCATCCTCTTTGTCGCTTGACAACATGTCTGCCATTAACAGGGCCATGCCTGCTCATCCTCTTTGTCGCTTGACAACATGTCTGCCATTAACAGGGCCATGCCTGCTCATCCTCTTTGTCGCTTGACAATATGTCTGCCATTAACATGGCCATGCCTGCTCATCCTCTTTGTCGCTTGACAACATGTCTGCCATTAACAGGGCCATGCCTGCTCATCCTCTTTGTCGCTTGACAACATGTCTGCCATTAACAGGGCCATGCCTGCTCATCCTCTTTGTCGCTTGACAACATGTCTGCCATTAACAGGGCCATGCCTGCTCATCCTCTTTGTCGCTTGACAATATGTCTGCCATTAACAGGGCCATGCCTGGCCATCCTCTTTGTCGCTTGACAACATGTCTGCCATTAACAGGGCCATGTCTGGCCATCCTCTTTGTCACTTGACAATATGTCTGCCATTAACATGGCCATGCCTGCTCATCCTCTTTGTCGAGGGCCTGAACCTTAAGACGTCAGCAAACTTAACACTATCAGTGAATACTTTGAATATTCTCCAGGACCTGATTCGAATAATTTTGTAACAATAACAAAGGTAATGGTGAAAAAGAAATCATTTTCATAAGCATTAAACCAGACTAGATCACAAAACAAACCCCAAAGTAAGAAATAAGCTAAATGGTCAGTATAAATCGGTTCAGCACGAATCCAGATGCAGCCAAACCCTGAAGCCACCAGTCAGTAGGAAGGAACTCTCGGGAGAGTTTGAGAGTAGAAGGTGATCAGAGATCCCCCCCCCCCTCCCCTTTCCATTTCACCTTACCCTATCCCCATACAAGTGTTTCGGCCCTGAAGTTCTTACACTCTGATGGGGCTGGCCGCTTCTGTGTCATAACTTCTAGATGCCCTTCCGCTGCCAGAATTTGTTTTCCTTCCTAGCGGTGCGGAGATTCGAACCAGCGACCTCTGGATGGGTGGGTATCTCAAGGCGTAGCCTTTTCAGACAGATCGCTATCGGACATCTGCTTGCCGGTATCGCCAAACCCAGAAGCAAGCTCTGTGTGTTCAAGACGTTACAGAGATAAAACTCAGTGAGTGAAGAATCGTTGTAAACGCGTTTTAAGACAACATTGCCCTGAACACGTCAACAGGAGTTAAAGACACGACACCTTAAACAATTCTTAACGAGAAGCACTTAATACAAAAACAGCTTCTCCTCGGATTACAATCTGATCAAATGGAAACCGTCCAAATCCCGTAAAAATACAAAGATCGCATCACTGGAAACAATATTCGCTGGCAGTCCGGCAAAAACGATCACACTTTGGAATAAACATATCAGAGGATTTCAATTCACCAGACTTAGAGTGGAAGGGAAATAAACTTGTTTGTTGTTGTGTTCGGGGTGTGTGTGTGTGTGTGTGTGTGTGTGTGTGTGTGTGTGTGTGTGTGTGTGTGTGTGTGTGTGTGTGTGTGTGCTGTCCATTGTCTTCTTACTGTTGGACGCAATACCCAGAAATTGACCTTGCTGTGCCATAAAAATGTAAACAGCAATTCAACCGCCGACAAAGGTTTCAATTCTACCAAGTGGCTGAATTATGTTCGGCCTCCACTTGAGTTACGAAAAGAACCTTTTCGGAAGGATGCAAGTCTGCTCCCAAAAGGAAAAATACAGTGACTCCATTTTTGAAAGCTTCAAGGCAATCGTGTTTTCTTTTTCTTTTTTTTCTTTTTTTTTTCTTTTTTTTTTTTGTTTGTTTGTTTTTTCACTAATGATATTATAACTCTACAATTATTGCTTGTTTACTAAAGTCCTGTTACGTCATGATAACTGTGAAGAATCTACTTACTACAGAATACGTTTTGACGTGCAAGTACATATTTGTTAGGAGATATTTTAAAAAAGAATGGAGTTATTGTGCTTTACCTTGCGTTCAAAGAAAACAAACGAAAGGACAGAAACCCCAGTGACAGCAGTTGTTTTGTTATGGCTGCCACTTTCCCACGCTACAACACAGAACAGCAAACTCCAAACACTAGAATGACTGTTTTGGTACGTATAGTTCCCAAAATACAGGACAGTAAGCCTCCCATGTGTGTGTATGCGTGTGTGTGTGTGTGTGTGTGTGTGTGTGTGTGTGTGTGTGTGTGTGTGTGTGTGTGTGTGTGTGAGTGTGTGTGTGTGTGTGTCTGTGTGTCTGTGTGTGCGTGTATGTGTCTGTGTGTGCGCGCGCGCTTATGAGCACGCTTAGATAAGAATTGCAGAGAGAGAAAGCGACAGAGAGCAAGGGAGGGAGGGAGGGGTTGGCAAGAAGCAGTCTCTTCCGTCAAGTTTCAGTTCTGCCGTATCAGTTCCTACATTACACGATCACATCTATGGATCTGAACGCCTCTATGCCTTAATCCGTCACTGTATAAAACTGCCTTTCTTTCAGGCTGTCATCATGCTGCTGTGAAAAGACTGGCTTAAAGCAGACTGAATCAATGAAAGACCAGGTTTAAGCTTCCAACTAGTCGTTACGTATACTGTCAGTTCTGCGGTAAACATCTCTCCAAATTACACAGTTCCAGCTAGTCGTTACGTATACTGTCAGTTCTGCGGTAAACATCTCTCCAAATTACACAGTTCCAGCTAGCACCAAATCCGTTCTACTAGGTTGAAGATGTGGCGATTAACGGACACGGCATGAATGATGTAAAAGTTTTTAAAGTTATCCGCTATGCTGCCTGCAGCAAAGTTGCACCTGTGCGCCTGATCAGTCACTTGTAGTCACAGACTTGCCGAGGGCTTTCTGATTGGATAACACATTTAACAGTGTTCTACCAGGAAAATTTCAAGTTTCACCGAAAGCACGTAACGGCTAGGCACTGCCCTCAAAGGACAAAGGAAGTGGAGCTATTGTGTTTTACCGGATTTTTCCTGAATTTTCGTGGAATTACTTTTTCGTAATTCAGCTCTTACTTGCTTGTTTGCTATCGACCTTGAAGTTTTCAAATTTACATGTGATACGTTGAGAAGCATACGTGCACTAAAAATATCATGTTTGGGGGGGGGGGGGTTACTGTGTTTTACCCTGTGGGGACAGAAATGTAAACATGTCGTGTGTCTGCTGCCTCCTGTTCCTGTACTACACTCTATCCTTTTTCAACATGTTCCCCACCACCCTGACAACTGGCACTGGCTCCCGCGTGGTCAGCAGCTCTTCAGAACAGGCTGATCTCCGGAAAGAACCGATTAGCTACAGGCGGTAGCTGGAGCAAACTGGAAGTTTCTTTTCAACCGCTGAACTGAAGGTGCCAGGTACAAGACGGGCAGATCCTTGTTTCCACATGCAAGATGAATGAAATCAACAAAGACAGTCGGACATGCGCAGTGAGGGCCTTCGTTTTCAGGGTTCGAGCAGCGTGGAAGACCCCAGGCTCCAAATCTGTAAAACGCATGTAACACAAATAATGGAAACTCTCACACTGATAACACACACACTCCTTCAGATCCTTCCGGATTAGCAGGATTTTCTTTCGGTTGTCTTTTACATAATCACGACGAGATTGCTGTGTTTTGCAGGACGTGCCTGCGTGCGTGCGTGCGTGCGTGCGTGCGTGCGTGTGTGTATGTGTGTGTGTGTGTGTGTGTGTGTGTGTGCCATCTCATTATCCCCCATTCTGGCCACTGAAAGGTGACCAGGTTCCTGGTATGTACCCTGTGTAGGCGTCATTCCTTTCTCCTTCATTACTGGGATCTGAGAAGTTTCTAGGATATATGCACTGCTGTGTTTGTGTCATCTTGTCATTTTAATGGCGTGGAGGTATGTCTGTCAATTTCTTTAATTCAATGCTCTGGTCAACTGTGAGGAAAATACTGTCATGGTACGTGTCCCGCCATGTGTGATCATCCCTTTCTGACGCCTTCTGAATGACGTGCTCACTCTGTTTCTATTCCTTCAATGATCGAAAGGTTCCGTGTCACATACCCTACAGTGCGTGTGTCACTCCTTTCTTATTCTTATTTTGTGAGAGGTAGAACCATGTTCATTGTATTACCCTGCAATGCATGTCACTCAAATACGTATTTGAAAGTGTTAGAAAAGGACTAGAGTTTAGAGTGTGGACCGTGCACTGTGTGTATCCTTCGTTCCTGACCCTTTACTACCATCTAACGAGGGAGACTGGCTTCATTGTTTCTGTCCTGCGACGCGAGTGTCGCTCCTTTTTCTATCGTTTCTTACAGACACAGTGGTGTGGTTCATTCAAAGTCATCCATTCTTGCCGTCTGAAAGGGTACAATTTGTGACGTGTGTTTTATACAGTCTGGCCATCTTAGTGATGAGATCATTTTGTCGTTTTCCATAAGGGTTTCATGACACTCACCTTGAGACGTGTCTCTCACTCCTTTTCATCCACTCCTGACTGCTGTCAATCAGATCGTTCCGACGGGTAGAAAGTTTAACATGCAGCCTGTAATGCGTGAGTGTGTCATTCTTCTTTCATCATTCTTACGATTTGAATGGCGTGGATCACTCCGGTTTCATTCATGATCTTGACATCTGAGTGGTGATAATGCTTCGTGGTGAGTCCCAATTAAAGATGGTCTTTGGGGGTGCTGGAGTTTACACAGCCCCGTTAGACACATTTTCTTGTTGGTTTTTCCTCTTTTTTTTTAAAGGTAGACATGTTTGTGATGCTTCATCATTCATTTCTGATTTCTTGAGGGATGAGAACAGTTTTCGTTTATCGGAAATGAAATGAGGCAGGGAAGAGTAAACGATAAACAGTAAATAAGTGGGGTATTTTTTGCTCCCATAAGAAAACCGAACACAGAGTACCTTTTATTCAAGACTGGCACAGCCTTTTAAACTTGAATAAAGTCAGACAAATACATAGACGAACAATCTAATAGAGGGGGGAAAAGACAAGCGCAGGCCAACAACTGAACTGTCTCCATAGTAATGACTTGGCAAAGATTTGGACTTAAGGAGGGGGGGGGGGGGGGAATTTGAAGATGGAGAAACTGGGAACATGAAATTAAGAAAATATGTTACAGATATGAAAACTCTTCACTAGCTGCATAAGGGAACCATCGCAATCCCTTTTGAAGGCAGATATATTTGTATTGCCTGCTCCGAGGCCTTTCGTCCGCTGGGTCGGAACTCATCAGGGAGACACGGCTGGTTGTGTCAAAGATTGTCCCCTACATTTTATACTATTTGCATAATGTCTTTAGTTTTTCAGCAACTTTTTTCCTCCCCACACTTTCGTTTGGTTTCATTTACTACTCTTCGCTGGCTGCTTTGGGGGTGCTATTGGATTCTTTTTTGCACCCTTGGTGGTGAGAACACCCCAGTACTATGGACTGTGGTGTGTCTCTATTTGACGCCAGGAGCGCAGACACAACCAGCCGTGTCTCCCTGATGAGTTCCGACCCAGTGGACGAAAGGCCTCGGAGCAGGCAATACAAATATATCTGCCTTCAAAAGGGATTGCGATGGTTCCCTTATGCAGCTAGTGAAGAGTTTTCATATCTGTAACATATTTTCTTAATTTCATGTTCCCAGTTTCTCCATCTTCAAATCCCCCCCCCCTCCTTAAGTCCAAATCTTTGCCAAGTCATTACTATGGAGACAGTTCAGTTGTTGGCCTGCGCTTGTCTTTTCCCCCCTCTTTAGATTGTTCGTCTATGTATTTGTCTGACTTTATTCAAGTTTAAAAGGCTGTGCCAGTCTTGAATAAAAGGTACTCTGTGTTCGGTTTTCTTATGGGAGCAAAAAATACCCCACTTATTTACTGTTTATCGTTTACTCTTCCCTGCCTCATTTCATTTCCGATTTCGTTTTGATTAAATTGAAGTTATTTGTATTTGTTTCTGTCCGTCTGTGTGTTTGTCTTTTGATTTCCCTTGCATCTTTGGGTGGATCCTCAGGCGTAGGCTCAAAGATTGTCCCCTACATTTTATACTATTTGCATAATGTCTTTAGTTTTTCAGCAACTTTTTTCCTCCCCCCACTTTCGTTTGGTTTCATTTACTACTCTTCGCTGGCTGCTTTGGGGGTGCTATTGGATTCTTTTTTGCACCCTTGGTGGTGAGAACACCACAGAATTATGGACTGTGGTGTGTCTCTATTTGACGCCAGGAGCGCAGACACAACCAGCCGTGTCTCGCTGATGAGTTCCGACCCAGTGGACGAAAGGCCTCGGAGCAGGCAATACAAATATATCTGCCTTCAAAAGGGATTGCGATGGTTCCCTTATGCAGCTGGTGAAGAGTTTTCATATCTGTAACATATTTTCTTAATTTCATGTTCCCAGTTTCTCCATCTTCAAATCCCCCCCCCCCCCCCCCCCCCTCCTTAAGTCCAAATCTTTGCCAAGTCATTACTATGGAGACAGTTCAGTTGTTGGCCTGCGCTTGTCTTTTCCCCCCTCTATTAGATTGTTCGTCTATGTATTTGTCTGACTTTATTCAAGTTTAAAAGGCTGTGTCAGTCTTGAATAAAAGGTACTCTGTGTTCGGTTTTCTTATGGGAGCAAAAAATACCCCACTTATTTACAGTTTTCGTTTAATCGGAATATGGCTGCGATCTGAGGAGAACAGTTTTATGCTTTGCTGTCGTTGTTGTTATTGTTGTTGTTGTTGTTGTTCTTGCTGCTGTTGAATGAAAGGTCAAAGGAAGACGCATTTCTCGAAAATTCGCTCGTCTGTTCGTATTGTATCTGAAACAAGTGTTATTCCGCTCTCTGTTTGCGGCTTTTTTTTCATTTGTATTTTTGCCAAACTTGTATGTGCAGTCGTCTCCCATCTCTCTCTCTCTCTCTCTCTCTCTCTCTCTCTTTCTTTCTCTCTCTCTCTCTCTCTCTCTCCTCTCTCCCTCTCTCTCTCTCTCTCTCTCCGGACTACACAAACAGATTTTCACAGCAATGATTTGGGAGTGTTTCCAGCATTTGTGTTTGTTTTGTTTTTGCTATTTTTAAATGATCGTAAAAAATCTGCGATGAGCACACTGGACGGTTATCCAGGGACCCAGTGTTCCCCCAGGATGATTGGGGAGGGGGGGAGGGGGGGGGCACATGAAAATGACTCATCTCCACTCTTCCACATTCTCTGTGACCAGGTCTTCATCAAGTAGAGCTGGCATATCACTGACTGATAAGGGTTTCATTCTAGTTTTTTTTTCCCCGCATTAATTTAATCTTTACCACGAGTTTCATCATTTATCATTCCCCGTGCGGTTCCTGATAGTGTTGTTATCGTGTTGTCCTTCTGCTTCTAGTGCTGATGTTAAAATGGACGAAGAGATTTATCCACAAGCCCAAGCACAGCCCGGAAATGACCCCATGCTGATGTGACCACTTCGTAAATCAACGTTTCTACAGTTACAGTTACACAAATACTTTTACAATAACAGAATATTAGAATTCAGTTATTTCCTATTTATCGTGCAGCATCTAGTCTCGTTGATAGAAAAAAGAATACGAAGCGAGAATAAATGTCAAATGTCACCTTACCGATTCAAGTGAACCATGGAGATTTTAAGCCTTCCTTACCCGAAAATCCCACCGACAATGGACAAATGTCAGAATAACACTCATTCCCTAGTACTCCTAGTTTTTTTTTTCCACAGCAAACCTTGATCATTCTTTCATTTGTAACAATCAGAACGGGATTTCCAGACGCGCGTGTAATCCGGCAATTAGCCGTTGCTCTGTTTAAACGTATGAGGTGTTTTCCAAAAAAACAATGATATACGCCTTTACGCATCAGACTCGTGTTTTGCACAAAATGTCTTACACCGAAAACGTTTCACCAGAAAACCCATGTACATGCAAAATGCATTATGTCTCTGATATAATATGTAAATCAAAGCACCTGGGGAAACGTCACAGAATTCGGAAAATCTCGCAGTTTAAACACATACATTGACTATGTCAATAAAAGGGGCACGAATAACAACGTTTTAACCAACTTACATCAGACTCAACATTTTTTCTGTTTAAAACCGACTTCATCTTTCGATAGGAACCATATACATGTCTCGCAGGGCTTGAGGTCAGGTGGGAAATTTTTTCTAATTGTGTTATGCTTTTTTTCTTTTTTTTTTTTCTTTTTTTCTTTTTGTGGTGGTGGGGGGGGGGGGGGGTCGCACTCTCAACAGTAACGTCGTCTGAGTGGTAGGCAATTGTAACTTCAGTTCTTACTCTCAACAATTACAGCAGTTCAGTCCGTGGTGCTTTGAGCTGTCTGATCTGCGCGTGTGGTCAACTGACTGGTCTGTCTGTGAGTGTTTAACTGACTGGTTTGTCTGTGCGTGTGTTTAACTCACTGGTCTGTGAGTGTGTTTAACTGTCTGGTCTGTCTGTGAGTGTGTTCAACTGACTGGTCTGTGAGTGTGTTTTAACTGATTGGTCTGTGAGTGTTTAACTCACTGGTCTGTGAGTGTGTTTAACCGTCTGGTCTGTGCGTGTGTTTAACTGACTGGTCTGTTTGTGAGTGTGTTTAACTGACTGGTCTGTGAGTATGTTTTAACTGATTGGTCTGTGAGTGTTTAACTCACTGGTCTGTGAGTGTGTTTAACTGTCTGGTCTGTGCGTGTGTTTGACTGGTCTGTTTCTGAGTGTGTTTAACTGACTGGTCTGTGAGTGTGTTTTAACTGATTGGTCTGTGAGTGTGTTTATCTAACTGGTCTGTGAGTGTGTTTAACTGACTGGTCTGTGAGTGTGTTTAACTGGCTGGTCTGTGAGTGTGTTCAACTGACTGGTCTATGAGTGTGTTTAACTAACTGGTCTGTGAGTGTTTAACTGACTGTCGTGTGTGGTTTACTGACTGGTCTGTGAGTGTGTTCAACTGACTGGTCTGTGAGTGTATTCAACTGACTGGTCTGTGAGTGTGTTTAACTGACTGCTCTGTGAGTGTGTTTAACTGACGGTCTGTGAGTGTGTTTAACTCACTGGTCTGTGAGTGTTTAACTGACTGGTCTGTGAGTGTGTTTAACTAACTGGTCTGTGAGTGTGTTCAAATGACTGGTCTGTGAGTGTGTTTCAACTGACTGTTCTGTGAGTGTGTTTAACTCACTGGTCTGTGAGTGTGTTTAACTCACTGGTCTGTGAGTGTGTTCAACTGACTGGTCTGTGAGTGTGTTCAACTGACTGGTCTGTGAGTGTGTTTAACTGACTGGTCTGTAAGTGTGTTCAACTGACTGGTCTGTGAGTGTGTTTAACTCACTGGTCTGTGAGTGTGTTTAACTGACTGTGCCTGTGTTCAACTGACTGGTCTGAGAGTGACTGACTGGTCTGTGAGCGTGTTCAACTGACTGGTCTGTGAGCGTGTTCAACTGACTGGTCTGTAAGTGTGTTTAACTGACTGGTCTGTCTGTGAGTGTTTAACTGACTGGTCTGTGAGTGTGTTCAACTGACTGGTCTGTGAGTGTGTTCAACTGACTGGTCTGTGAGTGTGTTCAACTGACTGGTCTGTGAGTGTGTTTAACTGACTGGTCTGTCTGTGAGTCTGTTTAACTGACTGGTCTGTGAGTGTGTTTAACTGACTGGTCTGTGCGTGTGTTCAACAAGTGTATTCTATATGAGTATGAAACGGAGCATGACGGCGCCTGCGTGGTTTTTTCCGTGGAAGTGGGCGAGTCTAGTTACCAATAATGATGCCACGTGTGAACACTTTCCGTCATTGTGCCACCAGCCAGGCGTTTCCTTGGGTCAGAAAGACGACACAATGTGTCTTATGTCTAGTGCCTGCACACAGCACATCTAGATCCATGGTGTCGGCGTCACTGTTGATTTAAACACCCTAATTAAGTTGAGCAATTATGAAAAAAAAATGAACAGAAATAAGAACTTTTCTCTTTTGACCGAACATTTTCTTGGAATGAATTATCCCACACAGTGCCACGTCTCTTTTTCTGGTTCAGATTTTTTAGCGAGATGCACGGTGCGTTCATTAACTCTTCTCCTAACACCTCCAAACCACAGTGTTTTTAAATAAATACAATGATAGTCATACACCGTAATAAGATGGGAACTGACGAGCCTAATTTTTTTTATTATTATTATTAAACTAGTGTGTCGATGATGTCTACAGATTTATTAAACTTGAGTTGATGTTGAAAGAAATCTACTTTAAAGCATGTGTACGTGCTTGCACGCGTGTGTGCGCGCGTGCATCCTTATATTCTCAGATGCCATCGTTTATACGATACAGGTACACGTTATGCAAACGGCACACAAACCAGGCGTGGATCACATGGTTTGGGGAGGCAGGTTTGTGGAAATGTTTCAGGAATTATTGAAGCACAAGGGTGGGGATGGGGGTAGGACCACATCCTAATGCACTGTTCTCAGCGTTTTGAGCAAATTCTTCAGGGACAATACAGCGTTGTTTCCGGCCTTTCAGACGTCCACCACAACCACAACCGCCCACCCCAAAAAAGAAAAAGTGTGATCCAAAAACCAAGACACAGTAGTCTGGGGCAACATGAGCCAAGTTTTTACCCCTGATACACTCCATCATAATGCAAAGACAAAACCAATACCATAATGTCATGACAACGAAAGTTTTATTTTTCAAATTTCGTTCCTTCTTTGTCTCCTTTTTTCTGTTACTGATGAGGATGGGGGGGGCTCTGAAACCCTGCCCTCCCTCCCCCTCCCTCCAGGTTCCGCCCTTTCAAACCATGCGCGTTCATACCATCCCTGCCCAAATGAAGAATGCGTTTCTCTTGGACATTTCTTATGAACTCACCTGCGAACGGTTTCGTTCATGATTTTGTCAGTGCTGTACCAAGAGACCCTCAAATTTTAACCAGTTTTAAGTTTTATTGTTATTATTATAATCCAGCCGGCCACAAGGCCCTTCTAGGGCGGGCTCCACAAAAGGGGAAGGGGGGGGGGCGGAAGAGGAAGACCTGTCCTAAAACTCTCTCTCTCTCTCTCTCTCTCTCTCTCTCTCTTACTCACACACACACACACACACACACACACACACACACACACACACACACAACACACACACACACACACTAGCTACAAATAATACACACTGAATTCACCGCAGACAAAACTAAGCCGTACCGGGAGCGTCAGGCATTCCCCTGAATTTTTCAGTCCTGGTCTCAATAGTTAAAAACAGATACTGGAAAGCATTTTAAGGCCACGAAAATCGCACAAAAACCCATGTGGGCAAATAAAAACTGTAAGTCAGGGAGATAGCGTCCTCTCGGAGCAGTACGATCTCCTTATCTAGACTTCAGAGTAAAAACACAAAACACGGCACGTTATGAATGTGAGCGGGTGGGATGGGGGTGGGGAGGGAAGCAGCCACTGTCAAATTTCTCGCACAAGAACAAGAACGTGGACCACAAAGGAAAAAGAACTGTGTAACGTCAGTAAAGAAAGATAGATTTTAAAAACAAAAGAAAGAAAGGCAGTGAAGAAAAAAAGAGAAAAAAAGGCATAGTCAAAGAAAGAAAGAAAGGCAGAGTCGAAGAAACAAACAAAGAATGGCAGAGTCAAAAAAGAAAGAAAGAAAGAAAGGCAGAGTGGAAGATACTGACCGAAAACGGAAATCACCAGAGCGGAATGTCCAGAGACTTTATTATCCCACAGAGGCAACTTGCAGACACTATCCCTCCACACAGTGCCCTAAAACTCGGTGGAGATTCGCTAACGTGTCCGAGTCATTTTGCGGGCAGAAGAACAGACAAGCAGACAGACAGGCAGGACCGAAGACAACAAACTGCTTCCCAGGATTTCGCCTCTGGGTCAGAGGGGGATCTAAAAGTTACCTTTTCACGGTTGAAGCGATTCGGCAGAATGGTTCCTGAATACAGAGAACCAGAGCATGGAGATGCAGAAAGAACTAAGAAAAAAATCCAGCTGAAACTCATCGTGGAAGAACAAAAGTAAACTTTGTGAGGCTTAAGGGTTGGGGGGGGAGCCTATTCATAAATAAAAGTAACGAGAATAGCTAAATTTTAAATTTGTATTCAAACTAGCGCATGATAACTGTGGAAAATGGGAAGAACTAGGTGGTTCCATGTGGAGTTTATGTTAGTTTTATGTCAACACACTCTGAAATAGAGAAGTGTAGAATGAAATCATAGAATGAGAGTCAACCATACGGCAGACGTTCCAAGCAAAAAAAAATAACGCAAGAATGAGACGAAAATCACATTTACTGAAAACACGACGATTTCTTCGTCTGAAAAAAAATACAGTTTGGGCCTCCGTCACGCATAAAAACTATACACAATGACACACATAGGCCTACGTCAAAACTGAGCAATCAGAATGTCCTGATATCTTGTATGCACACCCACAGTACACAAAAACAAGAGAAAAAAACACCAACAACAACAAAATCCATACGGTCCCAAGCAAAATTTTAGGTTTATGAAGGTAATGCTACCATTACACGCAGTCGAGGGAAGCAGACAACACATCCTTCCCCATCGAAGCAACATCATACACGGCGCAGCTTGCAGCGTCGCATCTAAACTTGTTCCATCGATAAATAACGAAGCAGTAGGATAACTCTTGCTCCCATGATGAAATAATTACACGGCCCATAACTCCAACCGAATGTTGCTTACAATACCTAATTGCCTGGCGGAAATGCCAAGAGACAGCGCACAGAACAAACAAGGAGACATTAATTTCTGCTGCTTTCCTCTTTCTGGCCGCGTGTTCCCTGTATTTCAAAACTGTCGTTCTTCGCTCACAGCAGATACAAAAGCTGGAAACTGCTCCGTGGTTCGCAAAACAACGCGTGTTTTGAAATGTTTGCTCCGCTGTGGGGTACGGGGTCGATCGGTTTCAAATTTGTACAACATGATTATCAAATCAAGTCAGTTTGCATGAAAATGGTGTTTTTGATATTGCGTTGGCGATTCAACAAAAGCTCAGCGATAAGTAATAAGTAAAAGTAAAGAACGAAATTGTGTGCGACATCGCGAATGGATACCCTGCTCTAAAGTATGACCGGGTGTCCTGTTTTTACACATAGGCGTCCTTTTTAAATTTCCAAACTGAAAAAAAAAATAGGATATCGAAGTAGTTCAGATATCTGTCCCAAAGCGCTGAATGATTCTGGTGGCGTGGGTTCTAATCTGGGCAACAGCAAAAGAAAAGCAGAGAAGAACGAAAAAGAAAGGAAAGGAAAGAAAAAGGCGATTGCTGAAAGCTTCCAATGATGACTTCAATGCGGCCTGGTCTCTTTAAAGCGTAAGGAGATGAGGGCCAAAATTTTGCGCGAATGGTCGTTTCTTCCGAAGAGCTGCCGTCCATCTCTCGACAGAGTTTCTTCCTTTTCGTGACGGGGCGACAAACTGTTCACTTCTCATTCTATGGCAGTCAACATGACTTTTAGCCGACTTGATCCTTGTGCGGCAGTCTAGAACAAAATAACGCTGCAGGGACATGATGATAATAGTGAGTAAATCGCCTGTGGCGAAGCGTGATCGTCATAGTGTCCACGGCCTCGAGAAACCGCTTCCTGCTGTTGTTGCTGTCTTTGTGTTCATCACAGTATTTGAGCTGTCGTTGGAAAAACATGGCGGATCCCTTTCCTCTTAAACTAAAAGAAAATGAAAATAAAATAAAACCAGCAAACAACCAACCACATTTCTGGCTCGAATCACGCGTATAGCTGGGCTTTTTCTTCCGTTCTTCCCTCTATTCAGTACTGATCCTTTGGCTTTTTCTTCCGTTCTTCTTCCCTCTATTCAGTACTGATCCTTTGGCTTTTTCTTCCGTTCTTCTTTCCTCTATTCAGTACTGATTCTTTGGCTTTTTCTTCCGTTCTTCTTCCCTCTATTCAGTACTGATCCTTTGGCTTTTTCTTCCGTTCTTCTTCCCTCTATTCAGTACTGATCCTTTGGCTTTTTCTTCCGTTCTTCTTCCCTCTATTCAGTACTGATTCTTTGGCTTGTTCTTCCGTTCTTCTTCCCTCTATTCAGTACTGATTCTTTGGCTTGTTCTTCCGTTCTTCTTCCCTCTATTCAGTACTGATCCTTTGGCTTTTTCTTCCGTTCTTCTTTCCTCTATCCAGTACTGATTGTTGATCTGGGTGAAAGTCGGGGGGGAGGACACCAGATCCAGGTCCAGTCGGTTTTTTTTTTTTTCTTTTTTTTTTTTTTGACAAAAATTCTTTAATAGTTTATTTGAACTGATAAGCATGCACGCACAAGGCGACATCTAAGCGCACATGGACAGAGAGAAAGAGATGGCGAGTTAACCTATCAACATTCCGTGGACACGCAACAAGACTTGAACCCCTACTAAAAGGAAATGAAATGCAAATGCAAAAATAAAATCAAGTACAATGCAGTAGTACAAACACCCGAATCAAAGTGAAAGTTGCTGCTATCATTCTGAAATATGTCATTCCACAGAAAAGATCCACGACACTGTTCACAATAAAACACACGTTTTAATTCAGCATTTCGTTTGATGGGCGATTTTTGAGAAGCTTTAACGTAGTTCAGAGACAATCGACAGCGTCAGGGCAGAGAAAGGGACGTACTGGTCACAGTCAAGTTCTCGCTTCCAGCCAAAAGAACAACACTGAACACTAGGAACACAGGCGTAAAATAAACACCGGACAGGATGCCAGAACTTTCAGGAAAGACATGAAAAGCCAATTAAGAGACGGACGTGCAGATTTGAACAAAGGTCAGACCACAATGTGCGGCATGAATACACCCGGTTCTCTAGAGATTTCAGTGACTTGAACGCCAAGCCAAAAGAAGAGGAGGAAGTCCACTGACAACGTAAAAGCTGTTTCAAAGCCAGTTCCTGGGTCTTGTTTCCAATAGTTCAGGCCTTGACAGAGAAAGGTCAGCAGAGAATTACTGCCGCAGATAAAGACTTGAAGGGAAAAGCACGACAGTGAACACTGTGTTGAGTGTGCCGGACGATTGAGGTGACTGGATTCTTAAGGATTTTTTTTTTAAGAAAAAAAATTATGCTTGCCACTAGTACACACAACCATATAGACTGAACTTTGTACCCACGCTGCTCAGTCACCCATATAAGACCCAGTCATAACACAAAATCGAAATACATTTTTTGACATATGTGTTCACACGCTTTGCTCAAGCGTTTCAAATAATACATGAATTTGGAAACTTTTGTAGTTTACATTAAAAATTTTGCTAATTTATACTACAAAAGAATTGCTGACAAAAATAATACAGAATATTCATTTATTGGATACATTGAAAACTGAATGACATTATTTTTCAGAAAATGTTTTTGATTTTTTTTTCAAGCGCACACCCCCCCCCCCAACACGCACACACGCGCGCACGCACGCACACCCCACACACACACACACACACACACACACACACACACACACACACACACACCACACACAGAGTCTTCGCTGGGTATCCTGTTTCTAAGAAAATCGGTTTATCAGAACTAAGCTGAAAAGTAGTTTAATGCCAAAGACAGATAATCTGCGCGCCATGCAGCTCAACAAAAAATACATGTATTTTGCTGATATGATCGTTTGACAGTTAGTCATGTGGGACTAACCCACAGCAATGATGTAGGAACTAATCTTTCACGAAGTTTTCTTGTGTCTTTTATTCTCTACAATTCCATTTGCCCTTGTGACCTACACTTTTCTCGATGTTTTCGGACTCTCTCTCTCTCTCTCTCTCTCTCTCTCTCTCTCTCTCTCTCTCTCTCTCTCTCTCTCTCTCTCTCCCTCCCTCTCTCTCTCCCTCTCTCTCTCCCCCCCTCTCTCTCTCTCTCTCTATCTTCTCGAATATGATGTCTAGTGAAAACCTCCCCCTCCTACACTGTGTGTGAAACACAGTGCTAGTGTCCCAAAGAGCTGGACGGGTCACAGTACCTCTGCCTGGTCACGCATGACTGAGGACAGAAGGTCGAGGAGATTCCTGACTGGCCATGCGACCATCGCTGCACCCCTCTAACGTTCAATCATCAGACAATGCCAATAAAGATTGTTTTATTCACTTACCACTTATTCTTGGTCCCGTCTCGAAGCCAGGGCAAAACGTTCGATAAAAAAAAGCATCTGTTTTTACGTTACCTTCTCCCTCTCTATCTGTCTGTCTGTCTGTCTGTCTGTCTGTCTGCCTCTCTCTCTCTCTCTCTCTCTCTCTCCTCCCTCCTCTCTCTCTCTCTCTCTCTCTCTCTCTCTCTCTCTCTCTCTCTCTCTCTCTTCCACCCCTTTCGTGCAGAGTTTTCATTCTGCCTTTGCCACACATTGCTAAATCTTCATGATGCAGTATCTGATGGATGCTCAGTAATCCTTTATGCTATGAAGCACTGAAGCTTTGCTGAAGATGACTGGTATACACAAACCTACTCAGTTTTTAGTGTGAAGGGACAAAACAAACGCTAGTATACATCGTGCTTGTTTCCTATTCATTAATACTCTCTCTCTCTCTCTCTCTCTCTCTCTCTCTCCTCTCCTCTCTCTCTCTCTCTCTCTCTCTCTCTCTCTCTCTCGTGATTCTGTTATCCAGCGAAACCCATCCCCTTCTCCGAAGTGTATGAAATGTATTCTTATTATCCTAAATATCTGGACGGGTCACAGAGAGCTTGGTGAGCCTGTAATTCGAACTGCTTCGTTAACAAGGGTACAACATTTCTGGACAGTAGTTTGACAACCAACTAAATCATGATTCGAGAGCTTAGAGTGTCAGACATTTCGCACTCACGATCCAAGACAAAGATGACATGCAACTTAACATTACTTCCCTGAATCTCCAAAGGGAAGGTAAAATTTATGTTAGAAGGGGGACAACTGAATGGAACAAGCACATTACAACGCGAAAAGTGACGCGTTTTGACCACTGATGTATACAGGCAAGGTAAAAAGACGCTACAAACGACAAGAAACAAAAAAAGACATCAAGAACTTAGTCTGTTCAGCTGTCATTTTGAAAACCCTGGAGCGGCTTGCATTATTTGGCTGGGCAGTAAATGATATCACATTATACTGGTTTTGAAGGATGGCCCCCGTCTAAATTCTGCTGTCTGTGGAAATGGGAGGGCAGGAGAGAGAGGATGAGCAAGGTGGGGAAAGGGAGGGGTCTGGCCGTTCCCAGCAGCTTCTCGTGTGGAAGCAGACACAGAATACTCCCGTTGGAGCCCCCAGAACAAACCTGATCCACCCTATTTCTGACCTTTTTTCCCCTCCTTTCTTATCGTATCATCACATCCTTGCCGCTGTGAGCCATTTTCACTGCACACTTCTCTGCCTCGTCTTTTAACCTGTCGTCTACATCACAGAATTTATCAAGCCTTTCCTGTTTTCGTTTGTTGGTTAAACTCACTACCACGTCAGCCCGCCTGTTAGGAAAAGTCTTCAAGACACAGATTTGAATCGTGAGTGGCACTCTTATATGTATTCATCAGATGGGAACGGGATTTGTTGAGAGGGTGTTACCAATGCTTGCGAAAGGATCTTTTTATACCTTAAACTGCACTCTCAAGTATACACCCAACACAAACGAAGGAATGCCGAACCATTGTAGCTCCTTCATTTTTCTTTGGGATTTGGAGATGTGATCCTGTCAGTATACCCATCTTCCCGCTTTCAGCTATCGCTTTTCACAATCGTGTCATTTCTGTCTCATTAAAATAATAAAACATTCTTGTCTCCTGCCTTTACTGTCAGCTTTGAAGTCCCCTGTATGATATGAAGATTTTTGCGTTAGTCAAAAAGCAAACAAGAAATCGATGTCCACGATTTGTGAAATACTAAATGTGGTACGGAGACTGAGACTATGACACTCAGTGGAGTCGTGAGAGACACCACAAAACTAGCCCTCCGCACAAGGTAACCTTCCTGCAATCAAAGACCAGATAGTGAAAACCCTGTTTTTCTCTCAAATCGATTCCCTGATCACGTTGTTAATGTCAGCATAGAAAATGGGGATGGTGAGCGATGCTAAACATGTTTTAATGGGAAGGGGGATGAAGGAGGAGGGTGTGGAGATGAGACAGATAGAGAACTGGTCCTGCTGTAGTGAGAGGGTTTCGTCATTCGAACACAAACACACGTACCTGCGCGCGCGCGCATGTGTGTGTGTGTGTGTGTGTGTGTGTGTGTGTGTGTGTGTGTGTGTGTGTGTGTGTCTGTCTGTCTGTCTGTCTGTCTGTCTGTCTGTCTGCCTGTCTGTCTGTCTGTCTGTCTGTTTCTGTGTGCGCGCGCGCGCACGTGTGTGTGTGTGTGTGTGTGTGTGTGTGTGTGTGTGTGTGTGTGTGTGTGTGTGTGTGTGTACAGAAATAAACATAGACAGATAAACATACTCGGATAGACAGGGAACTGGGGGAAGGGGAAGAGGTGTGAGACAGAGACAGAAAGACTCGACTCATTATCTTTCCAGACAAGTTGAACCCGCCGTGCAAACCACTCGAATCCCATCAATAAACATCAAATTACACCTCGGATCACAAAAAGGCACGCCGCCACGCCGTCCCGGGGGGGAGCCGGAGTCGCCGAGCGACGGCCCAACGCCCGGGATCGCATTACCAGAACCCCCCAGCTCTGTCCCGCCTTCTCGGCACCCCGGGGACCCCCCTACCCGCCATGACGGATGGCTGAAGCTCCTTTCCCATAAACACGCGACAGCGAACCAATTGTCTCTATGTCCGGTGCAGTCGCGAGAGACCGACGCTTTTTAACGGCCGGAAGCGGGAGAACCTGCGGTGGGCGCGCGCCTCTCAGTCGGAACACCCGTAAAACGAGACCTAAACCTCTGTGGCCCGTCGCTGACTGGGGGAGACTATCCAGACCTCCGTCACTGCTGCCAAAAACAACGAGAGGGACGACCAGGATAGCCAGGCAGCGGCTGACCAAGTTACGAACGTCAGTCTTCCCGCTTTACTGACACCTTGGTCGGTTAGCATCGTCATTCTGTTATAACGCCCTGGGGCCATTGGTAGGCTGGGGGTTAGTTATAACCTTCTGACTTTTTGGTTTCAATTCTATTTTCCAGTCGTTCGCACACCTGTGCTCGCATCCTGTTTCTCAGATATTCAATAGTTGGGCGGTCTCCACATTCAACCGCTCAGAAAGTCCAAGGTCAGTCTTGATCTAGTTTTGACTCTGATCTGCGAAAGAACCAACAGTTCCCCTCTGGGTTATTGGAGAAGCAACGCCAGAACCCCGAGGAAGAAATACCTTCACCTGTAGGGTGGAAAGACAGACCTGATTACCCCGACGATTTCAAAGCTTTTTTTTTTCTTGTACGCATGTTTGGCATAAAAAAAAGTCGAAATGAAAATCTCGACACGAAGGTCTTGAGCAGCAATTACACTTGTGGAATGTAACCATTGTGTTACCTTGGTGTGCTAATTTAGGTGCTTTGTCAAGAGCGACAACTCTTGCTAGTTCCCGCGCGAAATCGCGTATGGCTGTATCTGTTTCTTCGACAACATGCTGATACGTGCCAACAACAGCGGGGATTTCAGGCCCTGAAATGTTGAAAGAACCGGTCAGACAGCATGAATGTGTGCCATAGTATGCTGCAGAACCAGATATGAGATAAATTTGGTGTTTGTAGAACCTATATAGGCTGCAGTTCGTACAATGTAATTGCTTTGCTGTGTTACACTTTCTACAACAATATACTCATATTTGTGGAAAAGTACATCGATAGCAGTTTTAGGATCAACAGGTCTGGAGAGGACAGCATCTACCAGTGGAACCAAACCCAGCGAGTCGCCATTTTCAAACTCGGAACAGGACACTGCCTCCCTTTCCATCTCAACAGATTCAGACTCTCCCTTTCCAGTGAGTCCCAAGTTCCATAGTCCCAGCTTGAATATGCCCCAGGTACTAAGTAACAGGTTCGATATGTACCAGGTTCGATATGCCCCAGGTTCTAAGTAACAGGTTCGATATGTACCAGGTTCGATACGTCACAAGCTGAATACGTTACAGGTTCCAAGTCACAGGTATCCGAAAGAGGGTTATGGTTAGGAGTTGAGTTGGGAATATGTTAGGGTTTGAAATCTTACAGGTGTCGGACCTACGTGTAGAGTTAGGCTCGGAGGTAAGTGTAGGTTTAGAAACACAAGTTACGGTTGGGAACCTGGGACACATCGCACCCAAAGTCAGGGTGAGGGTAAGATGTGTGGTTGGGGTTAGAGTAGGTTGGGTGGGGCATGGTAAGAGTTGAACCTGGAATGTGTCAGCCCTTGGACGTATCGGACGTGGGACACGTCGGACCA
>CM065715.1:115297981-115300481 GCA_033310375.1 Conus canariensis | reverse complement strand
CTGTCTCTGTGCACACACTGCCCACAGTGACCTCTGTTTATCTGGCCGTGTCCCACGAAATGATGTCCCCAATCAACTCCATGGACAGAGCGTCCCATCACGTCAGTAGAAAGGCCCATCACGTCAGTAGAAAGGCCCATCACGTCAGTAGAAAGGCCCATCACGTCAGTAGAAAGGCCCGTCACGTCAGTAGAAAGGCCAACACGTCAGTAGAAAGGCCCGTCACGTCAGTAGAAAGGCCCATCACGTCAGTAGAAGGGCCCGTCACGTCAGTGGAAAGGCCCATCACGTCAGTAGAAAGGCCCATCACGTCAGTAGAAAGGCCCATCATCACGTCAGTAGAAAGGCCCATCACGTCACTAGAAAGGCCCGTCACGTCAGTAGAAAGGCCCATCACGTCAGTAGAAAGGCCCACCATCACGTCGTAAAGGCCATCACCAGTAGAAAGGCCCTCACTCATAGAAAGGCCCATCACGTCAGTAGAAAGGCCCATCACGTCAGTAGAAAGGCCCATCACGTCAGTAGAAAGTCCATCACGTCAGTAGAAAGGCCCGTCACGTCAGTAGAAAGGCCCCATCACGTCAGTAGAAAGGCCCATCACGTCAGTAGAAAGGCCCATCACGTCAGTAGAAGGGCCCGTCACGTCAGTGGAAAGGCCCATCACGTCAGTAGAAAGGCCCATCACGTCAGTAGAAAGGCCCATCATCACGTCAGTAGAAAGGCCCATCACGTCACTAGAAAGGCCCGTCACGTCAGTAGAAAGGCCCATCACGTCAGTAGAAAGGCCCACCATCACGTCAGTAGAAAGGCCCATCACGTCAGTAGAAAGGCCCGTCACGTCAGTAGAAAGGCCCATCACGTCAGTAGAAAGGCCCATCACGTCAGTAGAAAGGCCCATGACGTCAGTAGAAAAGTCCATCACGTCAGTAGAAAGGCCCGTCACGTCAGTAGAAAGGCCCACCATCACGTCAGTAGAAAGGCCCATCACGTCAGTAGAAAGGCCCATCACGTCAGTGGAAAGGCCCATCACGTCAGTAGAAAAGCCCATCACGTCAGTAGAAAGGCCCATCACGTCAGTAGAAAGGCCCATCACGTCAGTAGAAAGGCCCATCACGTCAGTAGAAAGGCACTAAGCTGCTAAGGGGGAAATGGGTCTGGATCTGGCCCCAGCTGTGAATCCGCACCAACCCCAAAGTTTAAAGAGTCCCTCCATGAGCAACAATCCATCTTTCCTCCTGGTTTCCGTCAACCGGCTTGCTCATTTTTCGTGTCCTTTTTCTGATAGACAGGTAAACCAAAACCCACGTGACAACATAACCTCCTCGTAGGAGATAGCAACGGGGGTGGGGAGGGGGGTGGGGGGTATTACATACTGAAACCGAAAAACACGTTCTGAAGCAACGTGAATAGACACGAAGGCATTCATAGAAAATAACCAAAGGGATGAAAAGATAACAAATGAAAAGAAAGGAGACTGGCTGCTTTGAAACGTGGTCTCGGGAGAGGTGACGTTGTCCAGCCACAAACTATTGCAAAGAAATCAATTACACATGTAACACAAAACTGACGGTCTTCATGGTGAACAAATGAGAATATCGTAAAGATATCAAGTGCATATGTGATGCAAGACTGACAGTTAAACACGTTTATTTTCTATCTGACAAATAAGAATATGGCAAGGAAATCAGCTGCCTATGTTAAACGAAATTGGCAGTTTAACACGTTGTACTTCATTTTGAACAAATATTGTGATTTCTTCTCGTAGAAGTCGTTGAAAATGTGTTTTCAGTTTCGGACATGAAGTCATTCATCAGGGAAGAAAATAATATTCTTAAGATTCTTTTTTAAACTGGCTGGTCACCGTTTACACGGTCCGAATGGTCGTTACTTGTGAATGCTTTCCCATCACTCAAATCCTGCTTACCTGTTCGCCACCCTCCCCCTTCTCCTTCTTTTCCTTCGCTGTTGCTGTGTTCTGATTTGGATTTGGGTTTAATCTACTCATCATCATTGATCTACTCAAAAAAATTTACTCAAGAATCTAAAATCATCAACAAAGATGAGCAGGCTGTAAATAAATGAACCAGTCAACCAACCAGAAACTAAACTGCCCAAACTTCAGTTTGATATTGACATGCAGCAATACCTCTGTTTCTGTTTCACGGAGGTCTCCGGCTTATCGATTCAGTTGTGGGTTTCCCCGATTCGTTTTCTATTTAAAACAAATAACACTTCTTTAGGCAAACTGGCGATAGCCTGAGAATGGAAACACCCCCTTACATTGGCACTGGGGTGTGTGAGAACTCCCAGACTATTCACTTGTGTGTTGAAAACTTTTCAATCAACAACACCCCCTTAAATTGGCACTGGGGTGTGTGAGAACTTCCAGACTATTCACTTGTGTGTTGAAAACTTTTCAATCAACAACACCCCCTTAAATTGGCACTGGGGTGTGTGAGAACTTCCAGACTATTCACTTGTGTGTTGAAAACTTTTCAAG
>CM065715.1:115277981-115292981 GCA_033310375.1 Conus canariensis | reverse complement strand
TTCGTACAACACAATTTTATTTTCCTTTGACGTGAAAAGAGGTGTTCGTACAACACAATTTTATTTTCCTTTGACGTGAAAAGAGGTGTTCGTACAACAACAATGTTCATTTTCCTTTGACGTGAAAAGAGGTGTTCGTACAACACAATTTTTTTTCCTTTGACGTGAAAAGAGGTGTTCGTACAACACAATTTTATTTTCCTTTGACGTGAAAAGAGGTGTTCGTACAACACAATTTTATTTTCCTTTGACGTGAAAAGAGGTGTTCGTACAACACAATTTTATTTTCCTTTGACGTGAAAAGAGGTGTTCGTACAACACAATTTTATTTTCCTTTGACGTGAAAAGAGGTGTTCGTACAACACAATTTTATTTTCCTTTGACGGTCGAAAAAATGTAGGTGTTCGTACAACACAATTTTATTTTCCTTTGACGTGAAAAAGAGGTGTTCGTACAACACAATTTTATTTTCCTTTGACGTGAAAAGAGGTGTTCAGTACAACACAATTTTATTTTCCTTTGACGTGAAAAGAGGTGTTCGTACAACACAATTTTATTTTCCTTTGACGTGAAAAGAGGTGTTCGTACAACACAATTTTATTTTCCTTTGACGTGAAAAGAGGTGTTCGTACAACACAATTTTATTTTCCTTTGACGTGAAAAAGAGGTGTTCGTACAACACAATTTTATTTTCCTTTGACGTGAAAAAGAGGTGTTCGTACAACACAATTTTATTTTCCTTTGACGTGAAAAGAGGTGTTCGTACAACACAATTTTATTTTCCTTCTAAATTTGACGTGAAAAGAGGTGTTCGTACAACACAATTTTATTTTCCTTTGACGTAAAAAGAGGTGTTCGTACAACACAATTTTATTTTCCTTTGACGTGAAAAAGAGGTGTTCGTACAACACAATTTTATTTTCCTTTGACGTGAAAAAGAGGTGTTCGTACAACACAATTTTATTTTCCTTTGACGTGAAAAAAAGAGGTGTTCGTACAACACAATTTTATTTTCCTTTGACGTGAAAAAGAGGTGTTCGTACAACACAATTTTATTTTCCTTTGACGTGAAAAGAGGTGTTCGTACAACACAATTTTATTTTCCTTTGACGTGAAAAGAGGTGTTCGTACAACACAATTTTATTTTCCTTTGACGTGAGAAAAGAGTGTTCGTACAACACAATTTTATTTTCCTTTGACGTGAAAAGAGGTGTTCGTACAACACAATTTTATTTTCCTTTGACGTGAAAAGAGGTGTTCGTACAACACAATTTTATTTTCCTTTGACGTGAAAAGAGGTGTTCGTACAACACAATTTTATTTTCCTTTGACGTGAAAAGAGGTGTTCGTACAACACAATTTTATTTTCCTTTGACGTGAAAAGAGGTGTTCGTACAACACAATTTTATTTTCCTTTGACGTGAAAAGAGGTGTTCGTACAACACAATTTTATTTTCCTTTGACGTGAAAAGAGGTGTTCGTACAACACAATTTTATTTTCCTTTGACGTGAAAAGAGGTGTTCGTACAACACAACTATTTATTTTCCTTTGACGTGAAAAGAGTTGTTCGTACAACACAATTTTATTTTCCTTTGACGTGGAAAAGAGGTGTTCGTACAAACACGATTTTATTTTTCCTTTGACGTGAAAAGAGTTGTTCGTACAACACAATTTTATTTTCCTTTGACGTGAAAAGAGTTGTTCGTACAACACAATTTTATTTTCCTTTGACGTGGAAAAGAGGTGTTCGTACAACACAATTTTATTTTCCTTTGATGCGAAAAAGAGGTGTTCGTACAACACAACTGTATTTTCCTTTGACGTGAATTTTTATAATAGAAATCGTCGCGTTAGATCTCAAAAAGTTTCATTTAAATCAGCCTAAACGGTCTTTTCAAACGCTCACATTTTAGGCAGTCTCTCACATTATTTCTCTTACAAGACAGCGTTAGATGTTATATACCTTCAAACAGCACTGCTAATATGAATTGCCCCTGCCAATGCACACACAGATTACACAGCGTCCAGATTTTCACGTTTGAAAAAGGTTCGATAAATATGTGGGTCTCAATTGTTCTTCCTCCGTCCCTTATGTCTCTCCTCTCTCTCCCCCTCTCTCTCTCTCTCTCTCTCTCTCTCTCTCTCTCTCTCTCTCAGAACGCGTGTGTGTGCATTGGCAAAGCTTTATTACCGAGTAGTCAACATTTCTATAGCCCGATCAGAGGAATCCTTTCCATTTGTTTGTTTGTGGAGAAAGAACTTGATCAGGGGCAATTAATCCGTTTCGCTCTGCGGTCCGCATTGTCTTGGAAACTAACCAAGACAGCTGTGTAACCAACAACCCTGAGCATAACCAATGTCCTTGTCCACCGATGGTTTCTGTCATATTTGGCATACTTCAGAAGGAACCAGAAATGTGCAAGTCTTAAAGCTCTACGTGCATGAACTTTTCTAGTTCTTGTTCCTGATGTGTCTTTTTTTGTTAATTGCAATGGAAAACCGATCACGACAGTAATGAGCATTCATGAAGGATCTGAATCACCATGACTTTTACCTGTAAGGGTTACTCCGAATAAAATTTCCCCAATCTTCCCCTCCCCCCCCCACCCCCACCCCTCCCCGCCTCCACCCCATTTTGTTTTGTACTAACGCATCCTGCACGGCAACCCAGGCCAATCCACCCACAAGGACCAATCAACAGCAGACCACAAGGACCAATCAACAGCAGACCACAAGGACCAATCAACAGCAGACCACAAGGACCAATCAACAGCAGACCACAAGGACCAATGGACCACAAGGACCAATCAACAGCAGACCACAAGGACCATCAATGAGACCACAAGGACCAATCAACAGAGACCACAAGGACCAATCAACAGCAGACCACAAGGACCAATGGACCACAAGGACCAATCAACAGCAGACCACAAGGACCAATCAACAGCAGACCACAAGGAACCAATCAACAGCAGACCACAAGGACCAATCAAACAGCAGACCACAAGGACCAATCAACAGCAGACCACATGGACCAATCAACGCAGACCACAAGGAGCAATCAACAGACCACAAGGAACAATCAACAGCAGACCACAAGGACCAATCAACAGCAGACCACAAGGACCATCAACAGCAGACCACAAGGACAATCAACAACACAAGGACCAATCAACAGCAGACCACAAGGACAATCAACAAACCACAAGGAACATCAACAGCAGACCACAAGGAACACAAGGACCACAAGGACCAATCAACAGCAGACCACAAGGACCAATCAACAGCAGACCACAAGGACCAATCAACAGACCACAAGGAGCCAACAACAGAACCACAAGGAACAATCAACAGACCACAAGGAACAATCAACAGAGACCACAAGGAACAATCAACAGCAGACCACAAGGACAACAACAGGACCACAAGGAACAATCAACAGACCACAAGGAACAATCAACAGCAGACCACAAGGACCAATCAACAGACCACAAGGACAACCAACAGAGCCACAAGGAAACAATCAACAAACCAACAAGGAACAAGACAACACAGACCACAAGGACCAATCAACAGACCACAAGGAACAACCAACGGCAGACCACAAGGACAATCAACAAACCACAAGGAACAATCAACAGCAGACCACAAGGACCAATCAACAGAACCACAAGGAACAATCAACAGACCACAAGGACCAATCAACAAGACCACAAGGAACAACAACAGCAGACCACAAGGAAAAATCAACAGCACCACAAGGACCAATCAACAGACCACAAGGAAACAACAACAAAAGGCCCATCAGACCACAAGGAACAATCAACAGCAGACCACAAGGACCAATCAACAGCAGACCACAAGGACCAATCAACAGCGGACCACAAGGACCAATCAACAGCAGACCACAAGGAACATCAACAGCAGACCACAAGGAACATCAACAGCAGACCGCGTGAGGCAATCCGCCGGAGGAGACATCACGCTGCTGTCATTTCCGGTGAATTCATCGGTACCTGTTCTGATCCAACGCACGCTGGACACCACCTACTGAGCGTCTATTGATGACAACAGTTGACAAGTCAGGACAGCGGCGGTAGTGAGTGTCCTGTTCCCAAAGATCACACCGACCACAATCTCCATCAACTGGCCAATACCGGCCACTTCCACTCGACCTCATCGCGGGAACGAATGGGACCAAACAAATGGACTACATGTACTCTGCCTGCATGCCTTTTTTTTTGACAGAAATCTTGTACACAAAACTTGTATATGTTGACCTGGCAACAGTCAACCTGGCATCAATGAACAACAACAGCGTGGTGTCTGCCATCTGCTAACAACAACAGCAAACGTTTCAGTGAAGGCATGAACCAAAAATTCCACCACGCATCTGAAACACCAGATACACAACACGAAAGACAAGGACACGAAACTTGGTCAAATTCGGACCAAGACAGACAAGCGCCGCTTATTTATTAACGAGTCAGGAAATTAGGCTGTCCGAAACAGCCAAAGGCGATATCTGGTCGGCAGTAATGCGACCCACCGGTCTGAAATGTCAAAGGTTGTGCCCAGCCTTGATTTCCAATCGCGATAACGTAATTGTTTTTTTTTGTTGTTGTTTTTTTTTTTGGAGTGTGAAAGGGTAGGAGCCAGGGTCCGGCAATGCATCCCACAAAACGTCGCTGAGTCAGCGAGCCCCTCATTGGATCTCGGAAATTCACCGGAGCGCTGTTAGTTCGTTTGTCAGCATAGGAATACGATCGCGATAGTTTGTGTTTGTTTGTTTTCCTTTTGTTTCGTTTATTTTTTTTTTTTTTTGTTGTTGTTGTTTTTTGTGGTTTGTTTTTTACATGACGGAAAGATAAATTGGCCCAATAAGAATCGTTCAAGGCATCTTTAAGACACGGGGACAGGGGACAATTTAGATTCGTGTACTTTTTCATTTTAATTCCCCTTTTTCTAGCCATCGCCAAAGAGGTGCAGGAAAAACGTTAAAGACATGGCTTAATCTGTTTTCCAATGAATTTGGTTAGACTTGTTTTCCTCAAGGCATGTGAAGGCAGAAGTTGAAACACAGAACATGGTTAGGGTAGACTGTAGAGTTCTGTCGCCACCGCTGCTGCTGCCACACAACGTCAACGTCATCCAACACCAAGTCCTGTCGTTGCACGTGTTCACTTTCACCAACGACAGTGTCACCCACGTTCGTTGATTTGCTTGTCTGTCAGCAAGATTGGGCAAAACCTACTCAGTTCCTTTGGTGAAAAGTTGGAGCACGGACCGATTCCGTCAACTGTTGTGCGGATCCGGGTCAAATCCCGGATCCGCTCAGCAAGACTATTACAAATCTTTTCATGAACCTGAACACTGAACGTACTGTAATGAATAGACACTTATCTACGAAATATTTGTTCATGGAATGTTAAAACTTTCCATCGATACAAGTGTTGACATTTCCTATTTTACACGTCCTTTCCAAAAAAGAAATTACGTGCGAAGTCAATCCGTCAATCTCTATTACTTACTTTGGCGGCAAAATCAGCTTGTTTTTTATTCCTTAACTGACTCAAAGGGCGGGTCCAGGCTCCGTCAGACACTGGAGAAGCTCTGATCTCACCCGAACGCCTTTCTAGGTAGTCAAGTCCTCAGATCCGGCGTAAAGGTAAAAACATTAATGACTTGGGAGGTGGTTTTTGATCAGCGCTTTTTCTTTTCTTAGTTTGTCTGGATTTCTCTTTTACCACTTCCATCAACTCCCGACACGAACCTTTAACCAACTTTCTTTTTTGTTATATATATATGTAGATATCATATATCTTCAGTGGCGGTTACACACGCCACTATTTTCTCTTTGAAGTAAATGATCATGTGCTCTCCTACTCACGACAAATTTTCTTTGGGCATTGATCGATCAATAGATAAAGGGCTGTCGATGCTTACAGCAAAAACTCTACGCACGTCGGTAACAAAATCAGGCCGTATCAATGTCTGATGAGCCGATATTTTTTATGGGCTCACGATAGATTATCACTACTCATGCGTTATTGCCACACCCTGTCAGGCAGGTGGAACTGTTTCAGCGCCAAGAAATCAAACTAATTTAGCATAAAAAATAACCATAGAAAACTCGGGATATTGGGATTGCATTTCAGTCATTACCGCGATCACTCGTGCACCCACCGTCTCAGCTCTTCTCTTTTTTCTAATTCTTACGAACTAACTGCCGTCTCTCTCTCTCTCTCTCCTCTCTCTCTCTCTCTCTCTCTCTCTCTCTCTCTCTCTCTCTCCTCTCTCTCTCTCTCTCCTGCTGTTGTGGAGAACGGCGATATTCTGGTCACAAAAATAATAAAGCAATCAATTCATTCATTAACAGAACTTTGTTAGCTCATAGCTGTGCTATGCCACGCATGGCGTGGTCGTTCTGGGTCGACAAATACGATTGCTGTTCGGAAATGTGCATGATGTGATGCTCTAGTCTTTGTTCAAATGACATCCTGCGTCGGCGTCTGTGATCTTTACATTCAAACGGCCAGTAACGTCATCTTAGAGACTGGGGACTCTAACACGATTTATGAACTGCTTAAACAGAGACAATGTTATGTCAGTCTGGAGCTAATCCAGTCTGTGACTAAAGCCATTAATGGGAGCAGGGTGGTGGTCTAGTAGACTTCAACCCTCCACATCCATCACCCTACTTAGCTATCCAATACCCCCCCCCCTCCCCCCCATTTCGAAGAGAAAAAAAAACTAACAGCTCATTTAAAAAGCATTCTGGATTAAAAGCAGAAATGAATGAAACAAAAAAGAAAAAAGCCTCTCATTGGCACCCGTGATCACATACACCATACGCGAACTGTTCCCCTCTCACATACCCTCCTGTGTCTTCCTCTCCCCAACTTTGTGATGTGTGTGCAGTTTTAACTTGCACCACAGCCTACCCATCACACCCTCCGCCCGTCTTCCCCTCTTTGTGAGTGTGCGTGCGTGTGTGTGGTGTGTGTGTGTGTGTGTGTGTGTGTGTGTGTGTGCGTGTGTGTGTGTGTTGTGTGCTGTGTGTCTGGTGTGTGTGTGTGTGTGTGTGGTGTGTGTGTGTGTGTGTGGTGTGTGTGTGTGTGTGTGTGTGTGTGTGTTGTTGTTCATATGCTGCAGAAAATAAAACACTCTGCAAAGAGCAACCTTCCCCCTCTCTCCACTCCCACTCACTCACCCATCCCGCGCGCTCACACACGCACACACACACACACACACACACACACACACACACACACACACACACACACACCCCACACACACGTGCGCGCGCACGCACACACACACGCGCACACACACACACACACACACACACACACACACACACACACACACACACACACACACACACACACACACACTTCTAAACAACGCTGTAGATCTCTGAAAAGAAATGCACCCCCACCCCCTCTCCAAGGACTTTCCCTCTCCTCCCGCACAGTGGTGGAAGTGACTGCCGCAGTGTCTCCTGTGGCAGAGTGGCCTCATGAGGGTGACACAGAACAGCTCCTTGTAGCCTGCTGTCTGTGGAACCAAGACAGGACCAACCCTACTGGTGATGCACATCCAGGTGTGATGATCAGCGACGTGGGAGTATTGTCACCGAGCTGGCACGGAATACCGGATAGGAAGCGAAAAAAAAAACAAGAAGCAAAGCATATAAAAGTACTCCCAGTTCATCTTGATTACGCATGAGATATTCCATAAAGAGGAAAAACCGTTTTAGGCCGTTATAGCCGTTAGTAACAGCTATTCTGGTAAACATCGGGCATCATCCGTGACCCATAATGAACATACCTACAAATTTTCAGAAAGATCGGCCAAGCACTTTCTGAGATATTCCATAAAGAAGAAAACCCGTTATGGGCCGTTATAGCCGTTAGTAACGGATATAACGGTAAACTAAAACATCGGGCATCATCCGTGACCCATAATGAACATACCTGCTAATTTTCAGAAAGATAGGCCCAGTAGTTTTGTCTGGAGCGAGTGGAACACATTTTGACCACGGACGGGGACACACACACACACACACACACACACACACACACACACACACACACACACACACACACACACACACACACACACACACAGCATTTCTTCGTTCCCATTCTAAAGTACTCCCTGATGTATAAGAACTGGGAGTACAAAACAAGAAGTTTTGCCACGCAAAGAACATCACATGATGAATACGTTTCGCCACTAACAGAACATCACTAAAGAATTATACACTGCTGCCTGTCACGCGCGTGTGCTCGTATACGAGTGAGCTGTGCACTAGTGTTATGTTGTTGCGCATGCGCGCGTGATTGTGTATGTGTGTGTGTGTGTGTGTGTGTGTGTGTGTGTGTGTGTGTGTGTGTGTGTGTGTGTGTGTGTGTGCTCTCTAATTTCAAATTTGTTAAGATTTGTAAAGCGCTCAGTGTCTTACGTTTCAAGGATGAGCGCCGTAGACACTGTCCTCATCAACATTATCTTTATCAACTCCAAGAACAGAAGCTCACAGGAAGAAAATCTGAGAACACCAAAAGGTTATACATAACTGGTTATGAGGAAATCAAATAAACATAAGATCCAAATACGTGTTACGATTCTTTTTCATGATGTAAAATAGCACAGTAAAGCATTAGCGATGGCAAATAAGCCAAAATTAGACCAGTCACAGTCTGCACACAGTCATGATGTAAACTAGCAGTGAACCAAAGATATGAAGGACCAATAAGCTTTGTGCACAAAGTCATGATGTAGAGAAATGAGAACCAGTTAAAGGGTAGTTGTGGCGAAAGTCATGATGTAGAGAAATGAGAACCAGTTCAGGCTAGTTGTGGCGAAAGTCATGATGTAGAGAAATGAGAACCAGTTCAGGCTAGTTGTGGCGAAAGTCATGATGTAGAGAAATGAGAACCAGTTCAGGCTAGTTGTGGCCAAAGTCATGATGTAGAGAAATGAGAACCAGTTCAGGCTAGTTGTGGCCAAAGTCATGATGTAGAGAAATGAGAACCAGTTCAGGCTAGTTGTGGCCAAAGTCATGATGTAGAGAAATGAGAACCAGTTCAGGCTAGTTGTGGCCAAAGTCATGATGTAGAGAAATGAGAACCAGTTCAGGCTAGTTGTGGCGAAAGTCATGATGTAGAGAAATGAGAACCAGTTCAGGCTAGTTGTGGCCAAAGTCATGATGTAGAGAAATGAGAACCAGTTCAGGCTAGTTGTGGCGAAAGTCATGATGTAGAGAAATGAGAACCAGTTCAGGCTAGTTGTGGCGAAAGTCATGATGTAGAGAAATGAGAACCAGTTCAGGCTAGTTGTGGCCAAAGTCATGATGTAGAGAAATGAGAACCAGTTCAGGCTAGTTGTGGCGAAAGTCATGATGTAGAGAAATGAAACCAGTTCAGTTTGTGGCCAAAGTCATGATGTAGAGAAATGAGAACCAGTTCAGGCTAGTTGTGGCCAAAGTCATGATGTAGAGAAATGAGAACCAGTTCAGGCTAGTTGTGGCCAAAGTCATGATGTAGAGAAATGAGAACCAGTTCAGGCTAGTTGTGGCGACTTTTTTTTAAATATGGTGATAAGAAAATGAACAAATACCCATGAATCATCACCTACAGCTTTTTATCACCTTGAAAAAGGCAAGTTCTACCTTGACAAAATCGATTTAAACCTTTATGCATTCCGATGTACACGTCCGGATGAAGGTTTTAAAGTTTGCTACCATATTACCCACTAAATATGATGTCTTAAAAGGTTCTGTCATGACACCTATATTATTCTCCATGTATATCAATGATATGTTTCTCTATTCAACAGCCCTTTGTTAACACGTGTTTGTTAAATGTACAGCCTTACGTACCAATCTCAATAAAATCGAAGAATTGTGTCTTTCCTCTGTAAAAGAGTGTGATAATAATCCGATCAAGAAGTCAGGATTAAATCATCTTCAGAAGAACAAATACGTAATCGCAACAAGACGGAGGCACCCGAACCTTGTCAATAACTTTATTTCGTTTTCCATGAATAGTAAATCCTTTTTTCCAAGTTCATATCTTCAACCTATGTTTTACAGCTGAGCTGACTGTAATGGACAACCGATGTTTTAGATTTGCAAGAAATAAATGATCTTGTTTATCCGACAATGAACACTTAACTAACTCTGCTGAGAAATGTAGCTTATTTACAGTCAAAAACAGACTAATTCTTTACTGCAAAATGATTCAAAACTTAACTTATTAAAAGTGAAAAAGCAGTCTTTTATGCATAAAAGGAAATCAAATAAACGTTGGGTTACTGTTGATTGTAGACGAAGAAGAAAGCAAATTTACAATGCTAACCTCAGAAATAAAAGGTTCTCTAACAAGACATTTGTTGATGTTAAACTGATTGCGGATCAGCTACAAAAGTAACGTCAGAAAGCGTCAGCCAGCGTTCATAACAGAACTTCATTTCATGACAAGCAGTCACGCAGGAAAACGTTGACAGATTCATAATGTAAGGGTTTCAGAAACAACGGCTGCAACTAAGCCTTTAGGTGATCAAAATGTCTTTCGTTTGAGAACAACACACACACACACACACACACACACACACACACACATGCACACGCATGCACGCACGCACGCACACACACGCACGCACGCACGCACGCACGCACACACGCACACACACACACACACACACACACACACACTAATAAGACGGAAGATCACAGAACAACCGCTGTAAGAGCAGAAGGCTGTGCGTCTTAAAGTTCCTCAGGTAACATTCTTTATACCCCGTTTGCCACTGATAAGGTAATTAGTGTGTATAAATGAACTTAAAAACAACAAAGCGTGTGGAATTGATAGTATTTTCAATGAAATCTTGAAAACAACGTCTCCAACATTGTTATGTGCATACGCTTTTTTTTTCTGATCGGATTCTACGATCAAGTTTGGTACTCAAGACCTGTATTTCAGGAGTAAACCTTCTTTTGAAGATAAAGGCAATGCTGAAGAAAATAATATTGTTAGAATCACAATACGCTGCTGCTTTAGGAAACGATCCAAATTGTTCTTAACATTAGGCTGACTGCTGTACTGAAGACAACAATGTGTTATGGAGAGAAAAGGAAAGTTGGTTTCAAAGCTTGCTACCTATTTGAGATCATCGGTCTACACTAAATGTTATCATAGATATAGTGTTATTGAGGAGGAAACTGCTGTGCTGTGCTTTCCTAGATTATGAAAAAAAATATATATCGGCAGACGTGTGTGTGTGTGTGTGTGTGTGTGTGTGTGTGTGTGTGTGTGTGTGTGTGTGTGTGTGTGTGTGTGTGTGTTGTTGTTCTTCTTCTTCTTCTTCTTCTTCTTGTCGTTGTTGTCGTCGTTCTTGTTTTTCCATGCACAATTTGTTGTTCGTCAAAGTGAAAAGTTATTTTATCTTCACATTTTCTAAAGGACCTGAAAACCGAACAAACCCAAAGGATGGAGGGTTTACCTACTTAAGACTCAGAATCAGAGCTTATGCAATGACTGAGTCCCAAAACAGATGTTTTCCTTGAAATGTTTTTCTTTATTATGTTCATGATGCCATTCTGTCGTCAGAAACTCGTAGAAGGATGTTCATTTCTTGCAAGGTATAAAGTTAAAACTATAGCCCATTAAACGTTGAAACATTAAAGTGAGCATGTGACTGCCCATTTGAAAACAACAGACAGACATTGCATGGTGAGCATGAGTTAGTCTTTATTTAGGAAAAACGAAAGGAAGAACTAAAAGACAGTGGTGAAAAATAGGAGCATAGAGGCCCCACCTACCAAAAAATATTAAATTATTCTACTCGAACGAGGTAAGAAAAGAAACAACCTACATCTGCAACTGATTAATTATACTGAAACTGTTAATGGCTATAAATTAATCCACTGAAACTTTAGAACAATGATAGGTGTAAACGTGCTCAGCGTGATCCCTGTTACAGAGGAATAACATCAATGTTTGTCTTTTTCAGGGAAAAAATAGGTTTGATTGATGTTAACGTTAACTATGAAACATTGTGTTGCTTTTAGAGCTGTGAGGTTAAGTGTATGAGTTATTGTATGGACCGCTCATGACACAAACGTTACTCACAGTTCTTGTATTAATGCTATCAACACAGACCCTCGTTCTGCTCTGTGTACCCAGTTAACACTGCGGTCCCGGCACTCAGATTCCCTCAGGACACCTGATTTTGACCATTTCCAAAGTATTTTCCTTGAAAGCCTAAATCCGACAGTGACTTTATTTTTGTGCAGTGAAACAGAGCAATCTTCAGGACAACCAAAGATGCACTGGATGGACCAAAACTATTACTTACTTTTTTTTCTATTTTCTTGTTTGAAAATATGATCAATAAATGTTTGTTTCATGTTCATACTCTTAAACGGTGCACAGTCGTTAAAATGGACGGACGTTTATTTCAATTAACGTACAAACGAACAATTCGTGCACAATTATTCCGTTTCCTTACATTGCTAAGAATGATTTCTGAATTCTAGAATCAGGAATGGAAAACTAATCTGCAAGGAAGTGATGTAAACATTAGTTATCAGTAACATTATGTTCATATTTCTCTCTCTCTCTCCTCTCTCTCTCTCTCTCTCTCTCTCTCTCTCACTCTCACTGTGTGTGTGCGCGCGCGCACGCACGCGTGTGTGTGTGTGTGTGTGTGTGCGCGCGCACGCACGCGTGTGTGTGTGTTTGTGCGCGCGCGCGCGCACGCACGCGTGTGTGTGTGTCTGTGTGTGTGTGTTGTGTGTGTTGTGTGTGTGTGCGCGCACACACACACACACACGCACGCGTGTGTTTGTGTGTGGTGAGAGAGAGAGATTCCTTTACAGGTATTCTCATGTGCTATTGAATTATTCTCTTTGATTTAATCCATAACTCCTAAAGGGATCAAAGGAATTAAAGAATTTCACTTCTTTTCCCATTCAAATGGAAACTTTCAACAAAGCTCTTTTGACGTTAAAAATGATATCTTGTGTTGTCCGTAGCACTTTCAAATGTCAACACAATAAGGATCATCATGCTGCCCAGAGGAAACACAAGTCGCTCCACAACTGACCTTTCTGCAGCTTCTCTGTTGTACTGTGATGGACTGTTGTGAAATGACATTTCAACCACTCTGATTAACTTTATCTTAATACTGATTAACTTTATCTTAATACTTTCAAGCAACAAAACAATCAAAACGGATGACTTTTTTTAGCGATGCAATATCATTATTCATTCCATGCGTCTCGCTTTGGCCTTCTCTCGATCTGTCCGCTTCCTCCAGATAAAGATATGTATTTCCTGGCTGGGGCTTGAGAACTGGGTTACCTGTTTCATCTCTCTCTCTCTCTCTCTCTCCTCTCTCTCTCTCTCTCTCTCTCTCTCTCTCTCTCCTCTCTCTCTCTCTCTCTCTCTTCGTCACCGGACACGGAAAAGCGAAGGCGGAGGCATGAACAGTGGATGACGTTAAAGCCATGCAAACCTCTTCACAGCAGACTTTAGCTCTTTTCCTTCTTGCGGTGGCGCCTCTGATCACAGACAAAAGCGGACAAGGGAATGCCACACGTCAACAACCGGGAAGGTGTCAATGCAGGAGTTTTCCCGGCAATGATGAAGTCGCAATGATCGGTAACGACGCCATTCCACCGGCGCCTCCCAGTCTCATGAGGAGATCTTTACAGGTGATCGACATCAGTTCAAAGGAAGTTGACATAACAAATGTGGGGGGTCGATTTCATGTTCTTGTTTTGCCCACTGAGACTACAAAGAAGAAAAAAAAATCACAGACCTATCGAATTCAGATCGATTTATGGTGCCTGCATGAGGCGGATCAGGAGAAAGCGTTTGTTAGGGCTTTCAGTAACAGGGTTGTTCACGGGTTTATTAACCGACACAAATTGCTGCTGATGCCGGGGTAACAGCAGTATGCTTCGGGACATCAAAGAGCCCAGTAAGGCAAGACGGGGTAAAACAGCCACTCCACCCGTCTGCTGCAGCGATTCAAGACCGCACACAGCAAAGCGTTGCCTCACAAACGTGTCTGCAGCCACTAAGTCAGCACTGATGAGGTCTGGATTAGCCTTTGTTTGGACACTGCGCGCACCATCACAAAGAGACGTATTTCCGACCCCCCACCCACCACCTCCACCACCCCAAAAAAGTCAGAATTTGGTAACCTGCCAGCGAGTGTTCTCTAAGCTTAAGAACATTTTCAATTCCGTGTCTGAAAGACAGACAGGAAAAAAGTCATTCTGAAAAACGAACTGTCAATGGTCAAGGTCTGCTTCACTGTCACCTTCTTCGTGTCTTTTGGGTGTCGTAACTCTCTTCCAGATTCGGCCTGTCGTGGCTTCGGCTTAGACAGTCCATACTTATATGTCAATATCAGGTCGTCACGAAACAACTCACCAGAGATTCACTGCACTGCTTCTGAATCCCTTTAGTGGTGGTCAGTGGTGTCTGTTCTGATCCAACATGCGTTGGACGCTACAACTAATCCCCCTGTCGACGACAACAACCGCGTGGCCAGCATGAACAACAGTCCCCCCCCCCCCCCCCCCACTCTCTGGAAGGCGCCACCACGTCCATGGAATAACAGTTCACACAAGCTTCATCTACACGGATGGTTTGACATGGACTGTCCTCGGACACGGTGTCAGGCAGGAAATCAGAACTAATGTCACCGCCAGCAGGGCAAAAAGGTGCAGTGTAATTTGACCCTTTCTGTGATGATCAGTTCGGATGGACGTGATGAAGATGATGCCATGTCTTTCAGCGATGATCTCAGACCACACGCAGTGCTCACTCTACCCTTGCTGTAATGTCCTTGGCCTCAGCTAGGCCCGAAAAAAGAGGCAGCTGCGTTGTTGGTCAGAAGATGTGAGCAACACTCCCAGAGACGCCTCCATTTGGTGGATAATTTCTGCCGCATGGGTTTCCCCCGTTTCCCTTTGGAGT
>CM065715.1:115262981-115265481 GCA_033310375.1 Conus canariensis | reverse complement strand
CTTATTAGCATTCCTGAATACAACATAGAACGACGCGACAGTGATCAACCCCAACATACTGGCCTTGCCGTATACATTCATCAATCAATTGCCAACATTACCCGACGCAGAACTGATCTTGAAACTAATACTGTCGAATGTATCTGGATTGAAATTTAAAAAAACTCCAAATCACCGCCATTATTAATCGGACATTTATATAGACACCCATCTTCCACATACGAATGGTATGACAACTTTGTACAAATGATGGATTGGATCTGTCACAACAATTCAAATATACTACTGTTAGGGGGCTTTAATATTATATGTTAAAACAACAACCAGCTGGACAAGTACACTATCACTTCATGCACTCCATCAGTTAGTACAAACCCCAACGAGAATAACTAAAACAACTGCGACTCTTATTGATCATGTATACACTAACAACAAATCTGCAATACTAGATGTTTCAGTGGTACATTCTGGTATTAGTGATCACTGTCCAGTTTTCTGCACGTGGTCCTTAAGGCTCCCAAGACCACCACCCAAAGGTCACACGACCATCCAATACCGCTCTTTCAAAAAGTTTAATGAAGCAGCATAACTCTATGACTTAAACATTTCCCCATTTCACTTAACTTATAATTACTCAGACGTCAATGATGCACTGTCCTTCTGGTACCAAACATTCCTCACCATCATAAATAAACACGCGCCGTTACATCAAAAAAGAGTTAGGCATCCGCAGATGAACCCGTGGTTAACGCCAGAATTGCTGCAAGAAATGGTACTACGTGACCAACTCAAGGCAGCAAATTTGTTTGACGAATATAAAGAGCAGAGAAACTTTGTTTCAAACGGAGTTGAAAAAGCCAAACGAGACTACTTTCAGTCAAATGATAACGGACGCAAAATCCACAGCGCCAATGTGGAGGGCAATAAACACTATTGTACGCAACAAGCGTACAGATTCACAAAATTCAAGCACAAACATCACCCCGGACAAATTTAATACCCACTTTCTGTCATTATCAGATACCCTTACTCAAGCTTCACAGACTATAAGAGCACCAAATGAATATACATGCCCGACTTCCCTAATATCATTTTGCAAACAAAAACTTGGATCCAGTAACTCAGTCAAAATTCCCCTTCTTGCTGTACATGAAGTAGGTATGCACATAGCGCAATTAAAGAATAAAAAATCCATGGGTCCTGATAACATACCCGCATTTCTTCTCAAACTCGCTCTACCTTACTTTGTTGAGTCTCTTACATACATATATAATTTATCCATTGAAACTAATGTTTTCCCTCAGGCGTTCAAAAACGCCAAAGTGATCCCCCTTCCAAAATCAAATGATTTGTCGGATCCAAATAATTTCAGATCTATATCCTTACTTTCGATTCTATCCAAACCCCTTGAAAGACACATACACACACACGTATCTCAGTTCATGGGGAAAAACAAACTATTTCACCCACTCCAATCTGGATTCCGATCTAATCATTCCTGCCACACAGCATTATCACGAATGTGTGACTCATGGCTTTCAAATATGAACCAATCACAAATGACAGGGGTTGTCTTTCTTGACTTCAAAAAGGCGTTTGATCTTGTTGATCATTCCATTCTTCTAAAGAAACCATCTGTCTACTTGAACCATACCCCGACAATCTCATTATTCCAATCATACTTGAACGATAGGACTCAGTATGTGGTGCTTAATGGCAAAACTTCCGCTTCAGACTTTGTCAGACATGGAGTCCCACAGGGCTCTGTACTAGGCCCCCTACTATTCTGCATCTTCATCAATGATTTACCATTGTCCGTATCAGATGAAAAGGTCACGACAGATTTATTTGCTGATGACTCGTCACTCCAAACGAATGGTAGTGATCTACAGACAATAGAAACTTCTCTCCAGGAAAGTCTAAACGACGTGTCAGACTGGTGTCATTCAAACTCAATGGTCATACACCCAGCCAAAACCAAATCTATGATTATAGCTACCCGCCAAAAACACCAGTTGACTCCTCTTTGCCTAAAACTTCAGTTAAATGGCACTTCTATCGGGCAGGTAGACGAGCATCGTGTTTTAGGGTTAACGATAGATAAAGAATTGAAATGGCAATCTCATCTCAATAACGTATGCAAGGTAGTCTCAAAACACCTTTTCCTGTTATCTCAATTAAAGCGCTACGTCAACAGTAATGTGCTTAAACTTTTCTTCAATGCACACATAATGTCACGTATCAATTACGCCTCAACAGTGTGGGACGGCAGTAGTGACGTCCACCAAAAAAGGCTGAATTCTCTCCATAGACGTGCAGCAAATCTACTCCATCCAGCTGTATCTCTAACAACAGACGAAAAACTAAAAGCGCTGAACATACTTCCTCTGAAGAGGCAATTGGAATTCAACAAGGCATCATTTATGTTTACAATCTTGACAGATACTATGCCATGTTATATCAATGCCCTTTTTACAAGATCGAACAGCTTTTCTGGCTC
>CM065715.1:115247981-115257981 GCA_033310375.1 Conus canariensis | reverse complement strand
ACATTCAGATAACGGAATGTGCCAAGATGATCCCAGTTTTAACCCCGGATGATTTTCTGTTGTTGTTGGGTTGGTTTGTTGTTTTGTTTTTGTTAAGATGGGGGTTGAGGGTAGCTTTTATGTTATGCTTACTTTTTTCTTTTGTAACACAAACCATTAATAGTTGTTTTTTTTGACGACTGTCACAACACTGACATATTTTTTTTCAAAAATATTAACAATGACGAAGACGGAGCAATCCAGTTGAACATGTAAAGGTCTACTGATCTCCCCTTCACCACCCTCTCTCTCTCTCTCTCTCTCTCTCTCTCTCTCTCTCTCTCTCGCTCAACTTGTGTTTCTACCGATCGTGTTCTATATCAATGTGCATCAATGTGCATCATTCGCTGTGTAAAAAACAAACAATGTCAAGCCTTTGTGCAGCTATAGCAGATTATGGTTGTTGTAGATGCTTCGTGTCCTTCTATCCTGAACACCGTTCTTCCTGCCCTGCGGCACGCGGGCCAGGCCTTCTGTAACATTGCTGAGGTCACGTTCAACACGTACTGAGACGTCAATGACCACTAGTCCAATAGTGGGCGATACCTACACACACACACACACACACACACACACACACGCCGAAATACACTCTTTTGCCCAGCTAACTCCTCTATCTTGCGTCTTTGTCGGTTCGCGTCTAGGTTCTCCACGGATCTGTTTCAACCTGGTCAGTCTGTCCTCTGTGACGTCATTGTTGCTTTTCCGTTGCTGACTGTAGGGCACAAGTTGTTCATTCCATTGTTTCCTCGACAGCGTTGAGTTTAAACCAAAACCAGTAAACGTCAAAATAAACCTTTTGAGTAAAACCTATTTGCTTATAGTATTTTTTTTTATTCGTATTGTGTTCTTACTGAAAGCTCTCTCTCTCTCTCTCTCTCTCTTCCTCTCTCTCTCTCTCTCTCTCTCTCTCTCTCCCATCCTCCTCCCCGCCTTCAACTCACGTCTCCACATCCACACAGTCAAATCACGGGTTCTTCAGATGAAAGATGATGACGGCTTTGTCAGCAATTTAGCTGTATATCTGCCAAACAATTCGATTTGTTTTGAATTCACCACAGTCTGAAAAGTCAGCATTTTCGCCGTGGTTTTCCGCGTAGGTGATTTGTTCAGCAATTTATAAGGCTTTCGCCACAAGCATCAACACTTCACGACTTTTCTTTTTTTTTTTTTTTTTAGGTAGTGCAAGTGCTCGTAGCAGTCACTGAGAGTTATCCGTAAGATCAATTCTCGCCTACCGCAAACCGTACTTTGTGCGTTTGTCACATGAAACAGACACGTGACGTGCATGGAAAGGAGGGGTGGGGAGGGCGGAGGGGTTGAGAGGAAGAGCGTAAAGAGGCCGGAGAGGGAGGGGAGGGGGACGGAGGGTAAGGTAAGCGGAGGGAGGAGGGGGGGCTGCATTTACGAAAAGTGGTTCGAATCTGTGTCCTTAACAGTGCCCACACACAGTCTGATTCAGGATCTGGCCGATGCAACGTGAATACGGCTTGTTTCCACCGTCAGCCGATCCAGTAAGTTTGTGACCTTATTCTTCAATTGACTGTTTGGACTGACGCGGGCAGACGTACCGGGTTTCTCTTAAGGAATATCAAGATGGGGGCAAAGGAGGGTAGGAGTTAAAAGAGAGAGAGAGGGGGGGGGGAGAGGGACCGGGTGGAGCGAAGGGTGGGAGTTCTGAGATGTTCCGTGATGTGAGTGAAATTCTATAACTATGGCTTACGTCGGGTCTGTCATCCGATTTAAAGATGTGGTTTTCTTCCAAGTATATTGAAATACATTTTTTTTCTTCTACATCGTTTTTTCTGGACATAAATCACTTCTCAGTCTCAATTAGAGCAATATTGACTTTTTTATCCTTTTTTTTTTTTAACCTAGATAACTGTGATATGTATCCGCAAGAAGTAGTGACGTCACGGCTGGAAATGCGCGAGAAGGGGAAACGTCAGTCATGAATCGGGGTCATGAACGTATTCAGAACAAGGTTCGTGCGTGACATTTAGTGATTCACGTGTATGGTACCCCAATTACGTTGTTTCAGGTCCCATGACGGTGTAGAAAACACACACTTCCGGTGCATAAGATGAACATGAAAATTACCGAATGGTAATACTGACAAGAACCAAGAACCATCATTGTTTTCTCGTTTGTTTGTTTTTCTTCTTCTGGTTTATACCAATCTCTTTGTGCCAAAACTTGATATGCACTGAACAGTTTTGCCAGTTGCACAAAAGTCAATCTCAATACTTCATTCAATTGTGTCTGTTACATAATTTTTTTGATAGGTAACCTACATGGAACAAAACATTTTCTCCGCCCCCCCCCCCCCTCCCCCCGCGCCGCCTGTCCAGTGTCTCTCTCTCTCTCTCTCTCTCTCTCTCTCTCTCTCTCTCTCTCTCTCTCTCTCTCTCATATATACGCATGTGCATTTGCAGGACACACACACACACACACTCGCGCACACAAACACACATACACACACGCACGCACGCGCGCGCGCACACACACCTCTCTCTCTCTCTCTCTCTCTCTCTCTCTCTCTCTCTCTCTCACACACACACACACACACACACACACACACACACACACACACACACACACACACACAAATGAGTTGAATTCAATTATTTCTCGTTGAAGTTATAGTAAACGTTACGCAATATGCTACCTAACTCCTTCCCTACTTTCATAACCCTTTCAAAACAAAACAACATGGGGGTCGAGGGGAGTGAAAAGAAATGTGTCTTTTGACAAGAATGTAAAATGCAAATGAAGCCCATAACAAACGGTTGCTTTGAAACCATTATCAAAAGCTGATAAGCCAGGGTTTTAATGTTGTTTGTTTTCCGTTCTCTATCCGTTGATAACTAAATGATTCATATATCTAGAACATTTGTTTTTTTTCTTACACGTGTTTTTATTTTCTCGCCTTGTGAACTCTGCTTACATGTATCTTTAACAGACTTGGGCATTGTTTGTTTTTTCATTTTTGTTTGTCTGTTTGTTTGTTCTTCAAACTGCACGGAGCAGCTAAACCTCACTTTCTCCTCACTCTTCTAATTTATATTCACATCACGAACACACACACACACACACACACACACACACACACACACACACACACACACACAACTTTCTCACGACATGACCAATGGACCTTCATTTTACTCTTTATTAGACCTTCACGGAGTTATTTGCAAACCACCCGCCTGACTGAGCTGCAAAGAGTAGCCAAGCATTCCTTTCTGCACAAAAAGCTCCCCCACATTTCAGAGAACTCTCGCAATAATGTGTCAGTCTGGTCCTGTTGAAGTCTGATCGTTTGGAATACCAACATTAGCAGTGAGCCTTGGAGTCTTCCGATCTGGCTGACATGAAGCCAGCAGAAGGTTGGAAAGAGATCCTAGATCAACGAAAGAGAACAATGTCAAGAATATGAATGAATCGACATGTTTTCCACTGACGACAGTTCAGCTTAGAGTCAAATCTATCAAACGGTCAAAAACTTCCAAGTCGAGAAATCTTACCACTGATATTTGCCAGTCCTAAGAACAATGTATTAAAGAATCCATAGGATGCGGACAATTCCAAAAAATAATTTTAGAAGAATTGTCTAATATCTAAAGCTTGTAACTCCCATGATCCGAACGCAAATCTATATGAACACAAAACCTGCGTCCATTTTTTTGTGTGATACTGTTAGCCAACTCGTGCTGTTTACCGTATTTTTCAAATCCGTTGCACCTTCCCTTAACATGGATTTTTTTATGGCTTTTCTGTGTTGACCTGTCTCTCCATTTATCTGTCTGTCTGTCTCTCCCTGCAGGCTGACATGTATAGCTAGTAGCCATGTGTCACCTGGCGTTCAGTGTATGTCGCCGTGCTGTTCGCAAAATAAACTGTGCATTCTATCTGCGTGCTGCACGTGTGGTTTGGTGTGCTGTGGTGTAGAGTGGTTTGGTGCGCTGTGGTGCAGAGTGGTGTGCTGTGGTGTAGAGTGGTTTGGTGTGCTGTAGTGTAGAGTGGTTTGGTGCGCCGTGATGTAGAGTGGTCTGGTGTGCTGTGGTGTAGAGTGGTTTGGTGTGCTGTGGTGTAGAGTGGTTTGGTGCGCTGTGATGTAGAGTGGTTTGGTGTGCTGTGGTGTAGAGTGGTTTGGTGCGCTGTGGTGTAGAGTGGTTTGGTGTGCTGTGGTGTAGAGTGGTCTGGTGTGCTGTGGTGTAGAGTGGTTTGGTGTGCTGTGGTGTAGAGTGGTCTGGGCTGCTGTGGTGTGTTTCTGTGGTGTGGATGGTTTGGTGTGCTGTGGTGTAGAGTGGTTTGGTGTGCTGTGGTGTAGAGTGGTTTGGTGTGCTGTGGTGTAGAGTGGTTTGGTGTGCTGTGGTGTAGAGTGATTGGTGTGCTGTGGTGTAGAGTGGTTCGGTGTGCTGTGGTGTAGAGTGGTTCGGTGTGCTGTGGTGTAGAGTGATCTGGTGTGCTGTGGTGTAGAGTGGTTTGGTGTGCTGTGGTGTAGAGTGGTTTGGTACGCTGTGGTGTAGCGTGGTTTGGTGCGCTGTGGTGTAGAGTGGTTTGGTGTGCTGTGGTGCGGTGCGGTGTGGTTTGGTGTGAATTGGAGGTGTGTGGCATGGTGTGGAGTGGTGTGGTGTGATATAACAGTGTTGGGTTTGGTATGGTGTGGTGTGGTGTGGTGTGGTGTGGTGTGGTGGTATGGTGTGGTGTCTTGTGGTGTGGTGTGGTGTGGTGTGTGTGGTAAGGTGGGGTTTGTGTGGTGAGGTTGGGATGGAGGTATGTGGTATGGTGTGGTGTGGTGTGGTAAGGTGGGATTTGTGGCGGGGGGGGGGGGCAGAGGTATGTGGTATGGTGTGGTGTGTGTGGTAAGGTGGGATTTGTGGCGGGGGGGGGGGGTAGAGGTATGTGGTATGGTGTGGTGTGTGTGGTAAGGTGGGGTTTGTGTGGGAAGGTTGGGATAGAAGTATGTGGTATGGTGTGGTGTGGTGTGGTGTGGTAAGGTGGGGGTTGGGGGGGTGAGAAATGTGATATGGTGTGGTGTGGTAAGGTGGGGTTGTGTGTGGGGGGTTGGGTGGAGGTATGTGGTGGTGGTGTGATGTGGTGTGGTGTGGGTTGGTGTGGTATGGTGTGTGTGTGGTGTGGTGTGGTGGTGGTATGGTGTGGTGTGGTATGGTATGGTGTGGTGTGGTTTGGTAAGATGGGGTTTGTGTGGGGGGTTGGATGGGGGTATGTGGTGTGGTGGTAGTGTGTGTGGTGTGGTGTGGTGTGGTGTGGTGTGGTGTGGTGTGGTAAGGTGGGGGTTGTGGGGGGGGGGGGAGTAATGTGATATGGTGTGGTGTGGTAAGGTGGGGTTTGTGTGGGGGGTTGGGATGGAGGTATGTGGTGTGTGGTGTGGTGTGTGTGTATGGTGTGGTTTGGTGTGGTGTGGTTGGTGTGGTGTGGTGTGGTGTGTGGTGTGGTGTGGTTTGGTGTGGTGTGGGTGTGGGTAATGTGGGGTTTATGTGGGGGTTGGGATGGTGTGGTGTGGTGTGGTGTGGTGTGGTCTGGTGTGGTATGATATGGTGTGGTGTAGTGTGGTATGGTATGGTGTGGTGTAGTATGGTGTGGTGTGGTTTGGTAAGATGGGGTTTGTGTGGTGGGGTTGAGATGGAGGTATGTGGTATAGTGTGGTGTGGTGTGGTGTGGTGTGGTGCGATGTGGTGTGGGGCGATGTGGTGCGATGTGGTGTGGTAAGATGGGGTTTGTGTGGTGGGGTTGGGATGGATGTATGTGATATGGTGTGGTGTGGTGTGGTGTGGTGTGGTGTGGTGTGGTGTGTGTGGTGTGGTGTGGTGTGGTGTGGCGTTCTATGGTGGGGCGAGGTTTAGTGTGGTCGGGTTGCAATGGATGTATGTGGTGTGGTATGGTACAGTGGGGTTTGGTGTGATGTGGAGAGCTGTGACATGGTGAGCAGTGGTATGGCTTGGTGTGGAATGGTGTAATGTAGTTTGGTACAGTGGGGTTTGGTGTGGTGTGGAGAGCAGTGGTATGGCTTGGTGTGGGATGGTGTGATGTAGTTTGGTACAGTGCGATTTGGTGTGATGTGGAGAGCTGTGACATGGTGAGCAGTGGTATGGCTTGGTGTGGAATGGTGTAATGTAGTTTGGTACAGTGGGGTTTGGTGTGGTGTGGAGAGCAGTGGTATGGCTTGGTGTGGGATGGTGTGATGTAGTTTGGTACAGTGGGGTTTGGTGTGATGTGGAGAGCTGTGACATGGTGAGCAGTAGTATGGCTTGGTGTGGAATGGTGTAATGTAGTTTGGTACAGTGGGGTTTGGTGTGGTGTGGAGAGCAGTGGTATGGCTTGGTGTGGAATGGTGTAATGTAGTTTGGTACAGTGGGGTTTGGTGTGATGTGGAGAGCTGTGACATGGTGAACAGTGGTATGGCTTGGTGTGGGATGGTGTGATGTAGTTTGGTACAGTGGGGTTTGGTGTGATGTGGAGAGCTGTGACATGGTGAGCAGTGGTATGGCTTGGTGTGGAATGGTGTGATGTAGTATGGTAGGGTGGGGTTTGGTGTGGTGGGAGTGAGGTGGAGGTGTGCGGTATAGTGTGGTATGTGGAGGGGTTTGTGTGGAGGGATAATACGATGTGGTTTGATCTGGAGTGGCATGGTGTTGTGTAGTTTAGTGTGTGTGCTGTCATGCGCTATGGTCTAATGTGTAGCGTGGTGTGGTGTAGTGTACTGCAGTATGTAATGTGCTTTACTTTGATTTGCTACGGTGTAGCGCAGTTTAGTGTGAAGTCATGTAGTGTGATGCAAGTGGTGTCATGTTGTGTTTGGTGATGGTGGTGACAAAAATGGCAGCGATGTACGTGGGCACATGTGTACTGATGCGTGTGTGTGTGTGTGTGTGTGTGTGTGTGTGTGTGTGTGTGTGTGTGAGTGTGAGTGTGTGAGTGTGTGTGTGTGTGTGTGCGTGTGTGTGTGTGTGTGTGTGTGTGTGCGAGTATGTTTGTGTGTAAGCATCATACTTTGCTTCTGAGTAACAAAGCAGGGACTGAGATCGAATGAAAGGACCAATAACCAAATCGTTCCACGGTCTGCCGACGGCCTAATCCACACATGGCTCTCAGGGTCGATGGACGAGAATGAGGGGGGGGATGGGGGCGCGGGGAACCCAAGGTTCTGGACCCCCTTTCCAAACCTGGCAACATGTGCATGGTCAACAAATGTGCCCTATAGTCCCTGCAGGGGGACCCCTACACACCCCTTTGACTCCTCTCTCTCTCTCTCTCTCTCTCTCTCTCTCTCTCTGTCTCTCTCTCTCTCTCTTCTCTCTCTCTCTCTCTAACACACACACACGCACTCACGCGCGCGCGCGCACGCACGCACCACACAACACACAACACACACACACACACACACACACACAAAGAGAAGAGAGAGAGAGAGAGAGAGAGAGAGACTCACACACACACACACACACACCGCGCGCGCGCGCGCGCGCCCGCGCGCGCGCCGCGCGCACGTACGCACGCACGCACCACACACACACAAATTATATATATATATATATATATATCATTTATACATATACGAATGAAGGGTGTCTTCAAAGACACATATACACGTGCGCGCGCATCAATTTTCGTTTTCCACACTGCGTCTATGGCAAGGCACTGACACACATGATTTGAAGGAAACGCTCAGAGGTGAAATCAAGTCTTCGTTGCTTGTATCTTCTGTTTTTTCTGTTAACCCAGTCGCTTCGTTGCCTTGCCATAGACCTCTGTTAGTCTAGGGCCAACCAGTCTGGCAGCCACTTCACAACCTGGAGGATCAGGCTTCAGCCTTACCGAGACATAGCATTACGTTCACCGGATCAGCTGACAAGCACAGGACTGAAATCACGAGTATGTTGTGTGTGTGTGTGTGTGTGTGTGTGTGTGTGTGTGTGTGTGTGTGTGTGTGTGTGTGTGTGTGTGTGTGTGCGTGCGTGCGTGCGTGCAAATACATTTACAAAAAAAAGATTTTTATGGCAAATTATTATAACAATAACACAAGCCCTGTTGTTTATGGCTCAAGCGACAACGGAAACCACATCAAGGCCGATGATAACAGAAGCCTGCAGCCATACACAAATCAAAATGAGTGTTCCAAGAAACAAGGCAAAACAGAGCTATTTCCTGCAGGAGAAAAAAAAAATGACTGAACATATTTCAGGCACTGCTCACACATCCACCTGACAAAATGAAAAACAGCATCAACTCTCATTCACCCCCCTCTCCTCCCCCCCCCCTACCCCCACCTCTCATTCCGTCCCTCTCTCCTCCCCTTCCCTCCAACAGAAAATAACACATTATCTTTTTAATCACACCTTGTGGAACACTTCGAAGACTTGCTTATTACAGATCAAGCAATAAACAGAGATTACAATGTCTATTGAGTATTCTTTCGGGACGACATAATAGTCCTTCCATTTACAACGATTTTGACACATTTTACGCAAATTTTACAAAATCATGAATACAGCTAAGTAGCTTAAATGTTTCTTTATTCTTAAAAGTACTCTTTTCTGTCCATTTAACAAAATTCAACGATTTTTTTTTTGAGAAAATAAATCTAGTGTGTTTGGGTGTAAGCTGAAATTTTGTTTTCTATCAGTGAAGAAAAAAAAAACTGACATCCAAAGATATCATGAAATTCATGACCTAGGTCATTTCGGTTGTAACTTGTGTGGAACTTTATGTTCAGATCCCTTGTGTCTCGTCGGTCTGTGGGTTGTGTGATGTTCTATATTTCGACACACATTATGCACGCATCTACAGACACATCATGCACACAACATACACATCAACAGACGCATGAACAATTAACCCTGCCCCTTTCAAACAAATGAATGTCCGTCAGAAACGAAAATCAATTTTTAAAAAAAAATTTAAGACAGGGAAAAAAGAACGACAGAAACAGACTAGCAGATAATAAATCGACACATAGATTGATAAGAACGATGGATAAACATGTAGATAACAGATTTTTTTAAGACGTTTAGCATATCTGTCTGTCTATATTTTTGTCTGCCATCATTCTCATCCTCATCGATCAGCATGAACCAAATGGTCTCAAATTCACTGGAACTTCATGTCCTCATGGTGACCCACCCCAGCTTCGATCTCGTCTCTACTTCTAAGCCCCGAGAGAGTTCGTGTCGGGGTCACCAGTATCGGCAAGTTCGTGGACATTGTGTGTGGACGGGCGTGGTCGCGCTCTCCGGAGGGAGAGCTCACTCACGCCGGCTCCGCGACTAAGCAATGAATGTCGTCAGTAGTGGGCTTAATACATGGTGTCCTTCGTATGTTGGATCAGAACAGGCGCCACTGAACACCACCGAAGTGACTTCGGCAGCAGTGCAGTGTCTCCTCCGGGGGGTTGCCGCACGACTTGACACTGACCGCTCCCTGTGGATTGCCGGTAACGGGGCCGTGGCGGACAAGCCGGGCTATGGATAGGGGAGCTGAAATGAGCGGCGTCGGTACAATGCCAGTAAAGTGAAAGAAAAATGAGATCACACACACACACACACACACCACGCACGCAACGCACGCACGCACGCACGCACGCACGCACGCACGCACGCACACACACACACACACACACACACACACACACACACACACACACACACATTTCCATGCGCGCGCGCCAGAAAGACAGACAGACAGACAAACAGACAGACAGAGAGCGAGAACAGCAAGCGAGAAAAGACAGGAACAGTGTCGGTAATTGATTCACCCGATGACAAACAGTTCCTGAAATGGTTCCACTATAACGCACAGAAACAGTCACTTCTTCCACTCTAATTCCCGGGAATCACTCTGTCCTGTGTCAGATCCCCCACCACCACCAACACCGACACCACCACCCATCCACTGTCCTGCATTTACTGCCCTGGAATTAATCTGGGGCACAGAATTG
>CM065715.1:115235481-115240481 GCA_033310375.1 Conus canariensis | reverse complement strand
GTGAGGTAGGGTGGAAGGGAAAGCGATACACAGAGAGACAGACAGACAGACAGACAGACAGACAGACGAGACGAGACGAGACGAGACGAGACAAACAGACAGAGAGAGATCGGGTGAGGTAGGGTGGAAGGGAAAGCGATACAGACAGACATACAGACAGACAAAACAAGACAAGACGAACAGACAGAGGGAGAGAGGGGGGAAGGAGAGAGACAGAAAGAGAGAGAGACAGAGAGAGAAAGAACCAGACAGACACACAGACACTTAAACACACAGACAGACAGACAGCATGAATGAGTAACCAGAACCTTGAGGAGTTATGATATAGTTAACATATTATCAAACAATAAAGTGATGCGTTGTAAGGGGAACGGGGGGGGGGGGGGGGGGGTCCCAGACACAGTCAAAGGCATATGTACAGCACATTTAGAGCTGGCGAGACGTGCGAAGATTAATCAGAATGAAGGAGAACGAGAGATGAGAAGAGACGGAAGAAGAATGAATGAATGAATGAATGAATGAATGAATGAATGAATGAATGAATGAATGAATGAATGACACTTCAGTTACATAGGCACCAGACTGTCATGAATGGTGTGTGAACAAGACACAATGCAATATAACACTGTACCAAAGGGACACTACCACAATGACAACAGCAGCCATGTCTTGCAACGTTGTGAAGGAGCTTACTTCTCGTCCAGAAAGCTTGACAGAAACAAGGGAATACTACGTGTGACATCAGGTCGGTGCATGTCACCGTTACGCTTACGCTAAATACACAAAGATTCTCAACAGAAAATAAAACGTATCTTATTTTCTTTTGATGCGCATTCCAGTAAGTGATATTTAGCCTAAATCTTGTGGTTACACGTTTCATTTTTCGGTCCAATATTTGCGTGTAAATATAGCTCAACATAATGGGAGTTACAAACAGTTACATGCAATCATATCTTTCAGTAGTATCAGTATAACTGTCATTTTGCCATCTACGGTAATGAAACGTTCATAAAACACTTGCTATAAATCCCTTTACATTTAATTTAACCAAGCAAAACCACCGTCATATTAAGAACTGAAGAAATTCTCCATTACTCACATGAGATTGTGTAACTTTTATGTACTAAGTTAGTTATAATCTATATTCATGCATTTGCAAAAAGTTTAAACCAGTATGGAATGTGTGCATAAAGAGAGAGAGTGGGGGGGACTGAAATAACGTACAGACTGAAGAACATATGAATATACAGAGACACAGAGATGACAAAGAGGGGATAATATAGAGAGAGAGAGAGAGAGAGAGGGAGAGAGAGAGAAGAGGGGGGGAGGGAGGGGGGAGGGAGAGAGCAATTTAAAACAAACAAAACACAGGCTTAAGCCAACCATTGTTCACAAATTAATTACTATTTCACTGAAGACACAGAGTGACAAAAAAGAGTTGAGGAGGGGAGGCAGACAGACAGACAGACAGACACAGAGGAGTCACTCAGAGAAAGAGTGATTAAGAGCGACACAGAGAGAGTGCCGGAGACTGAAAAACAAAAAACAAGACAGACCAACAGACAGGCAAGAGGTCAGACAGACAACCCGAAGCTGAAAGGAAGAAACAAATGCTATTAGTTAATATCAGCATCCACATTGTTTGAAAAAGAGGACAGTAAACAAATTTTCCATGAAGTAGCAGTCATCTGATGATGGCGAGGGAAGGTGGAGAGATCTGTTCGTTAAGTTCAGTGGTTTTATTTAACGTCTTCTCATCGCGAGATGACATTAGACATAAAAATTGATAATTATAATTGGAATATAAAAAAAACCACCACAAACAGCTTATCACCCATTTTAGTACTTTCAATTCCACTTTATATATATGCGTATTTATTCGTATATGAAATACTATGTACTAGAGGAACAGGAACCTGTTGATCTTTACCAAAATTTTGCAACCTGTGGATATAGCTATGGCAATCTCAACAACGTATGAACCATATAGGACAGTACTGACATTATCAAAATAATTCATCACAATACCTGTCTCCTGATAAAGCAAGGTCAACACGTGGAGAGAGGAAGAAATGGAGAGTCAGCGAGTGTAAGGCAGACAGACAGACACACTGTCTCACAGGGAAGAACCAAACACGTGAACAGCAATATACCGTCGTTATTGCTGCTGTTGTTGCTGCTGTTGTTGTTTTAAAATGACGCACTCGGGACAAAAGACAGAAAACCACAATCAGAGGTAGATCAAAAAAAAAAAAAGAAAGAAAACTTGAGAGGTTTTACGGCAATAGTATATGTTTACGTACACATTTGTGTGTATATATGAATGTATGGAATTAGGTGAAAATGCACAGACCGGCTGACAGACAAATAGATTGATACATTCACATTACATTTCCCCGTACTAACACACACACACACGCGCGCGCGCGCGCGCGCACGCCCCACGCACGCACGCACGCACGCACGCACGCACGCACGCACGCACACACACACACACCACACACACACACACACACACACACACACACACACACTTACTACTTACCTGTTTTCGAGCCATCGTCCGGGTTCACTCGACACCGACTTCGCACGGATCCTGTTCTTGGTTTAATCGCCTTTTCCGTTCAGCTTCAGAAAGCTTTGAAGCCGTTGGTAGCAGCATCAAAAACACAAGCAATTATCTCCCTGCAATGAACAGCAACATTCTCTACCTCTGTCATCGTCTCTGTCTGTCTCTCTCTCTCTCTCTCTCTCTTCTCTCTCTCTCTCTCTCTCTCTCTCTCTCTCTCTCTCTCTCTCTCTCTCTCCTCTCTCAATTTTCGGTTCGTTCCATGCTGCTCGCTTTCCCCTCTCTTCCACCACCACCCTTCTCCTCTTCCCTCCCCCTCATCCACCCACACGCACACCTCAATGACCTAAATCCTTGGGCCCCTTGAATGGAAGGCGGCAACAATCTTCTATGTACGTCCTTAAAGACATCAACTGCATTAAATAAACATATCGTATTTTACACAACAAAATATTGCCTCCCACCACCACCGAGACTTTATTATCTCCTGCCCTTTTCTCTCTCAACGTCAAGTATTTCTACGAAACGGACATTTCAACGTGCAGCAGGTGCAAAGAGAACAATACACACGGAGCTGAAACGAGAGAACTTCAAAGGCATTCTCTTTGGGAATGTGCCTTTCCATTAAGAACATGCTTTATGTACGCTGTCTGTCCTCGCTCTATATCTAGGATTGCTTTGCAGTTCTGACATTAAGGCGCTGGACGCCATAAACATGCATTTTGTGATGAGAGCGAAGGGAATTAAAAGGTTAAGAAAAGGAACTACAATTGTCCGCAGCAAAACAGACAGCCATCTCGTGGAATGAAAAGAGAAAAGTGCTGGTAGAGCCCACGCTGTGTTAGAAGGCGGGTTATAAACTGGAATCCGGTGAATCAGGGGTCGCCTGGTGATCGTGGGGGGGGGGGGGGGGGGGGGGGGGAGAAGCGGAACAACCAGATAGCAATGTCAAAATAATTTTGTAATAACCAACGAGTGAACAGCTACACGCCGTTGTTGTCGTTGTTGTTATTGTTGTTGCTGTTGTTTCCAAATGTCATACACCGTATGAAATAATGGCAGCCACAGTCAGAGGCAAACAGAAAACGTTAAAGATTTTACAACAATGGTAATATTGAAATTTCTGTGTTTATTTGTGTATACGTATACAAACACATACACACACGCGCGCGCGCGGACGCACACACACACACACACACACACACACACACACACACACACACACACACACACACACACACACATAACACATGCACGTGTGTATGTGTATACGTATATATCTATGCACTGACACATACGTAGGCTACATACACAGACAGTCAGACAGACAAATAGATGGATAGACAATTGGAAAAAACAAATGTCAAGGTTTTCGCGTCAGTGTTTCACAATGCAGTCAAAAAACTAAGAAACAAAAAATCATGGCTTCATTTCTTTCCCTTTCTTTTCCCAGACCATGAAATGCGTCAGTTCTCTCTCTCTCTCTCTCTCTCTCTCTCTCTCTCTCTTCTTCTTCTTCTTCTTCTTCTTCTTCTTCTTCTTCTTCTTCTTCTTCTTCTTCTTCTTCTTCTTCTCTTCTCCCTCTTCCTTTTCTCCTCTTTTTCTAATCTTCCTTCGCCTTCTTTCCACCTCTTTTTCCATGAGACAGCGGACATGTTACGGAATCACTCGATAACAAGAATACACATAATGTTCAGCCTAAACATCAGCTCTATAATTATTGCTTTCTCTCTGAGCACCTCGGTCAGCCTATTCATTGACCTCATTGTCTGTTGCCTGACTGAAGAAGCCCAAAGAAATATTTTCTCCATGAAAGCAGCTGATCATCGCACACACACACACACACACACACACACACACACACACACAATGGCTATCGGGTCTGAATCATGACTGAAAACATGCGGGTGTTCATTTCGGCAAAATCCTAGTTTGAGGGCCCCAGCATTCAGCAGTACTGTCAGTCTCACTTAGGGGCCTGTTTGTGCTCTCACGAAGGGAAGCTCTTCCATACGTGTCAGCTCCAATGAATGCCGTCAAAAGAAAGGGGGCCTGTAAACTAGGACATTGCCTTCATTTCTTAAAACAGCGAAGTTGCATGGGAGAGAACTGAACGACACTTTTACTGTTTTTTCCATTTCTTACCTCATTCCCCAGTCTCCGGTCTTTTTTTTCCATTTCTTACCTGATTCCCCAGTCTCCGGTCTTTTTTTTTCCATTTCTTACCTGATTCCCCAGTCTCCGGTCTTTTTTTTCCCATTTCTTACCTGATTCCCCAGTCTCCGGTCTTTTTTTTCCATTTCTTACCTGATTCCCCAGTCTCCGGTCTTTTTTTCCATTTCTTACCTCATTCCCCAGTCTCCGGTCTTGAGAAAATCCAATATTGAATTGGAAACAAATCTGCTTGAATGCCTCCGCTACAACACGAGGC
>CM065715.1:115220481-115227981 GCA_033310375.1 Conus canariensis | reverse complement strand
TCGGCACTAAACCGTTTTTCCTTTACGACCACCAGTGGCGGCTGGTAAAAATTCTTTGAGGACTAGAAGCATGTAAAAGTGTTTGTCGTCCATCTGCGTGTTCCAATTCTCTTGCCAAGGGTCTTTAACATACATAACTCTGAACTTTGGATTTCAGATCCAGGTGGGGGGTAGAGAGTGCACAATTCTTTATTTGTGGCATTCTCGGCAGGTTGATTAACCACTTCATCGTGCTTAATGAGAGCGTTTTTAAACAGATATTTTCCACTAGGGTCTTTTGGATGAGACGATAAATCGAGACCCCGTGTACAGTGTGCTCTTGACGTACCTCAAAGAACCCAGGGTAAGAAGGGTTAAGTCCTTGACACAGTTCTGCATAAAAGTCCGCTTTGATGTGGAAACGGACTGAAAGTGAAGTATAGTACAAAAGAGAGAGACAATACACTGCAAGACATCGCTGTAGCGTTCAGTACAATACACTGCAATACAATGCAATGCAGTGGAATGCAATAGTACACAAAGCAACACAGAGCGAAGCAACGCTATGCGGCACGACACAGTTTAGAAGATCATGAACGTAGAGGGTGGGGGTGGGGTGTTCTCCCCTCTATGTCTATCTAAGAATAGGTATTTCGTGTCAGATTTGAGAGCTACGCATAAAAGCGGGTGTTTTTTTTTTTCAACTTGCACAACAAACACAAAAACAAAAACAAAAAAAAAAGAAAAGAAGAGACTAAAAGAGAGACAAAATCTACATTACTTTCGTCGCAGGAAACTTCTACAGAACAACACTCAACCAGCCTGTTGTGGTTTTCCACATTATGGTTTATTCAAAACTTAACAGATACATTTTTCATCATAAGTATTCATAACTCGGACTAATGGGAATTGCTCCTCAAACCGTCTTCAGTCACAACAAAATGAGCAAACTTTTTTTTTAATCGTTAAAAACAAATATACGAACAAATAAACGACTGAATACACCATGCCAACCAAATCATACAGGTGAACATTTCATTGAAACAATTTTGTGTAGACCAACTCCTCTTGGGCTGAAGACATTGAAAATCTATGGTGACTTTCGAAGAATGTCAAAAACGAACAAAACATACACCCCACCCCACCCCACCAACCCCCTCCTTTTCCTTTTAGATCTCTTTTCGCGCTAGTGATGAAAGTATCTGCCCCCTTCCCCCGTCCCCTTCTCTATAACTTTATTTTTCGCGCTAGCAATGAAACTACATATGGCATATACCCTGGGTTTACTTTCTTTAGAGAATTTATGAATATTTCTCTTTCATGCCTGATGAACATTTACGATTTCTTGACAATTCGATTTTATGGGTGTTTTTTTTTTTTTTTTTAAATCTAATCCAAAGTCTGTTCTGCCCATATACCCTACCTACCAAAATAAGACAAATTGACGGTAAAACGAAAAAGAGGGACGTGAGAGAGAGAGAGAGAGAGAGAGAGAGAGAGAGAGAGAGAGTGTGTGTGTGTGTGTGTGTGTGTGTGTGTGTGTGTGTGTGTGGTTGTGTTCGGGGAGACGCAAGGTGGGGATGGGACGGTGGATAGAGGGGAGAGAAGGGCAAGGTGATGGGGGAATAAGATTCATGCATAACCAAACCCATACCCCCGTCAGTTACAGCATGTCTCTGTCCGGTCGTCCATGCATTTTTCGGTCTGCCTATGTGTCTATCTGTCTGTCTGTCTGTCCTTTAGTCTGTCAGTCCGTCTGTCAGTCTGTCTGTCTGTGTCCGTGTGACTGACTACAGCAAAGTGTTGGAGAACCTAGCCAGCCTGCAGCAGCAGTACTCCCTGTAGCAGGCGGCACGGTCACAGGCCGACCTACCCAGGTGAGCCGTCTGGGCCCCCACCGCCTGTCCCACCCCGCCCAACCCCTCCAACCCACCCCCACCCACACCCCCATCCTTCCCCAAGCTGACGGGAGTGTGGAGCTGGGCAGCCACCACACCGGCACACTCCGCCCTAGAGCGGTAGTCACTTCCGATCTGCAGCTGAGCGCACACGTGGCGGCACGTGTGGGGCGTGGTGTCGGCGCTGGAGCAGTTCCTCCGCATGGTGATGAACGACCCGCTCAGCTTGTTCATGGACGAGCACAGGCCGTTGGCCATGGCCAGTTCAGCCAGGTCCCCGAACTGCCGGACCAGCTGCTCGGACTCCAAGGTCTTCCCCACCGCCGTGCCGGGACTGATGCCTCGATCGTCCGGGGTTCCGGGGTGCTTCATCTCCTTCTCCAGGAGTTTGAATCGGGTGAAGTAAGAGTCCGGGCTGGGTTTCTGCTGGTAGGCTTGGATGGCTCTCTCGCTCTCGCCCAGGGCGTCAGGGGATGCTGTGTTGAGGTGGTTGATGACCTGCCGGAAGACGTCCATCTTGTCGTGGACCTCCATGCCCAGGTCGCGGAGCTGGAACGGAAAGGGGGTGGACAGGCATCAGGATACGTAGGTGTCTGCTTAAAAATCAGTGGAATGTAACTTAGCTGTTATTTCAATTTACTTATTTAAATCTTAAAACTAATTGTTAGTAAGTCCCCGCCATAAACAAAGACAAACAAATAACAAGACGAAACATGACGCGTTTCGACCTCCCAGTCTTCTTCAGGCAGGATAAACAACATTCAGGACAATGAAAACGAAGAACGAGCGCATATTTATCCTTGAGTATATACCTCCTTCCTACCTTTCTCCTTTCTCTGTTTTGTTCTTTTTTTCAGATTTGATGTTCGCGGTTATGGCTGAGGTCAATTCTAGCACAAAATTGTGAATATTTGATGGTGATGTCAAACAGGTATTGCTGTAGCAGTTCACGGCGATGGTGCCGTGGTGGTGGTGGTGGTGTGGGTGGTGGTGGTGGTGGTGGTGGTGGTGGTGTGGGTGGTGGTGGTGGTGGTGTGTCACATTATGTATGGCTGGTTGACATTCCAGCGTTTATTCTGAATCAAAAATCAGTCATCGAAAAGGTACTACCCAGAGTCGCAGATTCAATTTCAGCTACAAAAGAAAGAAGGAAGGAAGGAAGAAAGAAGGAAGGAAGGAATGAAGGAAGGAAGGAGAGGAGGGAGGAAGGAAGGAAGGAAAGAAAGAAAGAAAGAAAGAAAGAAGATTCCAACTTTCCAAATGTTTGAATCTGAAAGGCGCACTTCACAGTTTCCGATACTTAGGCCTAGCACTTCGATCATGACTGTGTTTCGTGTCCAAGGAAGATGAGAAGATGGCCAATGCGGAGAGGAGGAAACGGCTCTTGGGGGGTGGGGTGGGGTGGGGAGAGAGTGAAGAAAGAGGACAAGATGTGGAAGGGGTAGGCGGAGACTGTGCCGGGTTCTGTATGGAGTTCTGAAGTATGTCTCCTGTCTCTGCTGTTAAGAACGTGTGCTGCTTGTGTTTTTGGATTTTTCTCCCTCTTTCTTTTCTATCATCTCCTTGTTCTTTCTTCTTTCTTTTCTCTTTTCTTCTCGTCTTCTTCTTCCTTCGTTTTCTTCTTTTCTTCTTCTTCTCTTCTTTTCTTCTTCTCTTCTTCTTCTTCTTCCTTCTCTTCTTCTTCTTCTCTCTTCTTTCTTCTTCTCTTCTTCTCTTCTTCTTCTTCTTCTCTTCTCTTCTTCTCTTCTTCTTCTTCGTTTCTCTTTCACTGTCTTCTTCTTCTTTTCTTCGTTTCTTTTTTTTCTTTTTTCTTCCTTCTTCTTCTCTCCTATTTTTTCTCTTCTCTCCTTCTTCTCCTTCTTCTTCTTCTTCTTCTTCTTCTTCTTCTTCTTCTTCTTCTTCTTCTTCTTCTTCTTCTTCTCATCGTTGTCGTCATTGTCGTCGACGTGTCTCGTCTTCCCATCGTCTTTTCCTTCGTTTTTTTTGTTGTTTTTTCTTCAGCTTCTCCTCTCCTATTCCTCCTCTCCTTCTTGTCGTCTTTTCTTCTTCTTCTTCTTCTTCTTCTTCTTCTTTTCTTCTTCTTCTTCTTCTTCTCCCCTCCTCTCCTCTCCTTCTTCTTTCTTTCTTTCTTCGAGTATAAGTTCCTCTGTTAATCCGCAAGAATATGTATCACAATCAAAGACTATAAACATGTCTGACAGAGTATAGCATGTCAGCTAAATTCTCCAACATTTTACTGGAGTTATACAGACAGACAGATTATCGGACAGATTGACAAACAGACGGACAGACAGACAGACAGACAGAGAGATTGACAGACAGACAGGCAGACAGACAGACAAAACTTACAGACAGACGGACAAACAGACAGACAAAACTTACAGACAGACGGACAAACAGACAGAAGAAAACAAACAGCTGTGTTGGGATCCAACCTTTTCAAGACGGTCCATCAGAACGACATGAATTCCTAGGCCCACGACACCCGACCCACCTGGCAGTTCTTGCCATAGTCATCCACGACGCCTTGGTCCGACAGCGCCTTGAGCGACTTGTGCGTGAGCAGCAGATCGTCGAATTTCTCCTCCAGGTCGCCCAGAAAGCCGCCGAAGAGAGCGGAGGGTTTGAGCGCCAACATCCGGGCGGATAGCTCGTGCAGGGGAATCAGTTCGACCACGATGGGCACTCCGAACCCGCCGTTGGTCTTCTTCGCCTGGAAGGGGAAGTCCTCCAGAACGGACAGGAAGCTGGGTAGATCCTGGGGTACCCGGGGTGCCGTGACGGTGGAGTAGTACTTGATGCGCAGGGACAGGTCAGACCCCATCTGCGTCAGAAGTAAGCAGATAGCGAATGTGAGAGTGCATGCAGGCATCAAGGTAATATCCGTAATATTGCATGGCCAGAAGAAGAAGAAGAAGAGAAGGAGGAGGAGGAGGAGGAGGAGGATAGCAACAACAACAACAATAACAACAACAACAACAACAATGATAATAGTAATATGTATAAACAAATAAATAAGTAAATAAATAGATAAATGATAAAGAGTGATGACTGCGCATACAGAAATGAGGGTACTTTGCGTGCAGATATGATGATGTGAGCAACAAGAACAGTGACTATTAAAAGAAATGATAATATTGGTACGCATACAGATTGAATGGCATCGTCACTAAATCTGCAGAAAAATAACTGATAATAATTGAGATTATTATCTCAACAACAAAGCTAACAATGATGATTACGCTTACAGATGTGAGGGTAACATTCATGATCCCGCATGAAAACAACAACAACGATGATGATGATGATGATGATGATGATGATGATGATGATGATGATGATGATGATGTTCGTTATTATATAAGATTGATGAGAGAGGAGGAGGATGAGGATGAGGATGATGACGATGATGAATGATGATGAGAATGATGATGATGACATTATTATAACTGTTATCCTTATCATCATCATCATATCATGTTCATTATAGATGATATTAATAGTAACAATAGTTATTATTTTATCATTATCATCATCATCATGTTCACGACCGTCATCATCATCATCATAACAACAAGAATATCAAGTCTTCTAAAGGCCTTATCAATGCTGTAATCAAGTAAAAATCGTAACTATGTTCAAAGCAATAGTCGTAATGATAATGACAATTATAATGACATTGTTACTCTCCTCTCTCTCTCTCTCTCTCTCTCTCTCTCTCTCTCTCTCTCTCTCTCTCCCCTCTCTCTCTCTCCTCTCTGTAATACATCAACCATTTAAGTACAGACTAATATGCGAACCATTTCATGCATCTCTCTCTCTCTCTCTCTCTCTCCTCTCTCTCTCTCTCTCTCCCTCTCTCTCTCCCCCCCCCCCCCTTCCAACTCCTCCTCTAAGTCTGTTTTACAGCAAAGGAAACACTAATGCAGCCAGGATATTTTCGGAGACAACAGTGTCAGTGATTGTTGTCGAGTAGAATGTGCGCCATTGTGTGTATAAGAAAGTCAGGCTACACACGAAGCCTAACAAAACACACATGCACAATCACCCCCACGCCAAATCCTGACGATGAGCTGGTGGTGGACGATGACATTGTGATTAACAGTAGTGGTTGTGAAGATGCTGATGACAGAAGAGAACGCGCCGACAGTGGAACTGCCACTTTTGACAACGAACATTCCATCTCGGTGAACCACTTCATTGGCGGTCAGACAGTGTACCAAGAGAGTGACAGACAAATCACCATTCTTAACGAAATAATGACACGTTTTGCCAATACTACAAACATAGTGGACAGTACTACCATCAGGAGCAGTTCCAGGACAGAGGACAACCTCCACAACCCAGCTGGCGAGGACGGAAATCCTGATATAGAGACGACCTACCTGTATGTAATGATAAACATCTCGCCCTACAGTGACTGTATAACTCTTACTGTGAAGTTCATAGGTCACATCATCGTACTTCCTTGACATGGCTTCCTTGTCATGCAGAACAGTAATATCTTGGTTCATGTTCGTGTTCATTCCAGTCGATTATTTCATTTACCCCCACCCACCCCCACCACCCACGCACTTCCCCCTATCCCAAATAAACCTTTTAAATGCAGATTATAATGCAAAGCATTATATGCGCTCTCTCTCTCTCTCCTCTCTCTCTCTCTCTCTCTCTCTCTCTCTCTCTCTCTCTCTCCCACACACACACACACACACACACACACACACACACACACACACACACACACACACACACACACACACACACACACACACACACACACACAGAGCGAGAGAAGAAGAAGAAGAGGAGGAAGAAAGAAGAAGAAGAAGAAGGAGAAAGAGATGGGGGGAAAAAAAGAACGCAATTCAAAAAGCAAGATGAAATTCAATCAATCTTCCCGAAAGAAACTCTCATCCACTTTCCAACACACGAAAAAAAAGAAACATAAACGAACAAACAAAAAAAACTAGAAAAACGAAATGAAATAAAAACGAAATAAACACCAGCGCCTCATCAACAACACAACACACCAGCCCAGCACGTTAGCGGGAGTTCCCTAAATGCCACGTGACAAGGAGCTGGCGGACTGACCTTTGAGTTGACGTCGTACATCATCTTCTGCAGCTTCTCCTCGAACGAGTTCATCTCGCGCACAAAGTGGACCTCGTCCGGCGACCTCTTCAGGCTGACCCTCACCTCGTTCACGCTGAAGTGGGAAGCCAGGAACTGTTCCAGCGAGCTCTTCTGTGCCTGCACTCATCAGCATCGTAGTGGGCGTGATTGATTGTCGTGAGAGTGGCGGCCCACACACAGCGATGATACAAAGGCTAGCAACATTGGAGAGGGTGCGCGCGTGCCATACACACAGACTCTCCAAAGCGCGCATGCACATGCCCGTACACACACACACGCACACACACACGCGCGCGCGCGCACGCACGCACGGACGCACATACGGACGCATGCACGCACACACACACGCGCGCGCGCGCGCATAATGCACAGGCGCAGCACATTTCGAAATGCATGTGTGCAGGTGCACGCACGCACGCATGTGTGTGTGTGTGTGTGTGTGTGTGTGTGTGTGTGTGTGTGTGTGTGTGTGTGTGTCCTCCGCTAGTTT
>CM065715.1:114967981-115215481 GCA_033310375.1 Conus canariensis | reverse complement strand
AGAGAGAGAGAGAGAGAGAGAAAGTAACAGAGAGAGAGAGAAAGTAAGAGAGAGAGAGTTTTTGTATTGACAATGGTCTACATACAGTCTTTATGTCAAGGAGGTCAGGAGAGAGAGAGAGAGAGAGAGAGAGAGAGAGAGAGAGAGAGAGAGACTTTTTTTAATTTACAATGGCCTACATATAACCTTTATGTCAAAAGGGATAAACATTAATATTTGCAGCGCCGAAAAAAGTATGTAATACAAAGAAACAAAAATAAAGTAAACTGTAACTGATTACACAAATATTAATGTAAGGACTCGAAACGATGTGGCAGAAACAGAAAATAATTACGTATTGTTTCATTATTCAAACTGATGACGTAATTTCCCCCCTTTTTTCCATTTCAGAAAGTTCAGTACCAATATAATCATATACCTAAGTGTCAAACACAAGCACACATATTCACCGTAATAGATCATTTCTACTCGACCACATCAATTATCAACGTCCGTTTCACAATTATTCATAACGAGAAAGAGAATGAAAACATTTTAAATGAGATCATCAAGCTTGCGTGAAAAACTTCAAACGTTAGTAATTATTACCGACCATTTCTTTCTTCCGACATTAGATGCCTCTGCAACACATTTAGCCAGTAGAGCTATTATTCTATGATCATCAGAGCACAGTTAATTATATAGGTTATGATTTTTTTTTTTTTTTTTTTTTTTTTTTTGCAATGATATCGAAAAGTTGCGACTTCTTTCTGATATCGTTATAAGCTTTACAAAGGAACATAAAGTAATCATTTTCTCTCACACCATATGTACACATTACACACAAATCATCTACAGTATCTCCATCTTTTGTATGCATTCAGATGTCCTATTTCTGAATCTCGCAAGCATATCCGTACGCCATTTATTAGTAACTACGATCAAAATTTTTTTCTGGATGTAAGATACTTTTAAATGAATAGAGCAAGGAATATTTTATTTCATCTTCCGTCTTGGAGTGTCAGTTTTGTTTATAACATGAGATGAGACGAACTTTAAATTCCAACATGAATGTACGTTTACCGCCAACTCCCTGACTGAGCCATATTACACTAAATACGTTTGCTATCAAAACCCGCTTCACAATAACAACCCAGCTCTGCTTTCCTGACTCAGATTGATGTAGTGACATATCACATGCTTGTCTACATAACCTGGTTGTGGGTAGCTGGGTAAGTTTTAACCAATATTTAACGCATTTCCCGAAAGATCGAATGTAAGGAGGATATCTTCCAGAATCACCATATGCCATTGTATTTGATGAATGCAGTGGAATATTTCGAAACCGTTTAATAGCAAACTTTTTCCATCTGCAGATTTTCTTTAGGCCCCCATATTTTTGCTGCATACGTTAACATAGGTTTCATTTGTGTCTCCAATAACTTCCAAAATAAAGAGAAGTCAATTGCATTAGTTTTTAGTAGCTCTTAGAATTTCTATTACTCCTTTCTTCCAAAGTAAAGAGGGGTCAGTTGCATTTGTTTTTAGTATCTCTTAGAATTTGTATTACTCCTTTCTTTCCTTTCCTTTATATTTCAGACCATCCAGAATGTAAACCTAACCTCATTGTAAAAAATCATTCCTAGATATTTGCATGCATTGGTCAGATTACTTCAGCATTAGCGTAAAACCATTTTCCTCTCTGAGACAAATGCCACCCATGTGCAAATTTATCATAGTTGTCTTCTCTAAATTAACTGTCAATCTATCTGCCTCACACTTAATATATTAAGCTGATTCGGTAAACCAACCGAAGCATTAGAGACTACAATGACATCGTCTGCAAAGTGCAACATAAAGAGTTCAACAGCTCCAGGGATCATTTGTACGCCATGTCTACCTTTTCTTGACATTTCAAGGGTTAATTCGTTTATAAGAAATGCAAACAACTGCGGACTCAAAAAGCAGCCTTGTTTTACACCACGTGGATATGAAAAGAAATCAGAATAAACGCTTTCCACGCTCACAAGCAATAACCGATTGGTATATCCCACGACGCGCCATGTACAATATCCCATTATCACCAGTTTTGTTTTGTTTTTCTCAGGACATGCCATAACATATTTCTATTTACGAGTCAAACGCCTTTTCAAAGTCCACAAAAGCGATATATATAGTTTGGTGTTCATGAAAAACGTTTGTACCAATGCATACAGAGCATAAAAAAAATATGGTCTGTAGCACTGTACCCTGCTCGAATACCTGCTTGTTCTTCGACTGTCCTCTCTCTCTTTTCTCTCTCTCTCTCTCTCTCTCTCTCTCTCTCTCCTCTCTCTCTCTCTCTCTGCCTAATCAATCAATCTTTAGTTCAAATGTGAGTGTAAATTCTATTAATTACGTTTGTCAGAGCTACATCTTCGTAATCATTTGGGCTATTTGCATGCCCTTTTAATGTAAATTGGTACAATAATTGATTTCGACCATTCCATTGGAAATGTTCCACAATGAAATAATTTGTTAAATAGTGAAACCAAAAATTTTAAAATAGATTCATCTATAGGTTTTAACAATTCACTGATTATTTTATCTGATTCAGCATTTATGTTATCTAATCACACATTTATCTAAACGGGCAACAAGCACAATTTCACAACTAAACTTAATTTTTTTTTTTTTTTACAAAATGAGCAAACTGTTTTGTATTAAGTAAGAGAACACCTCCAGAATTTTTAACGTGCAACGCAAATTTTTGGCAGGGGAACTAGATTTTATATACTCATTGAGGATGTTATTGAAATCGAAAGAGACATCAATTAAAGTTTCCGTTAAACATAGAATGCCAGTATCAGAAACAAAATTTACAAAACAGATATCGGTGTGTGTGTGTGTGTGTGTGTGTGTGTGTGTGTGTGTGTGTGTGTGTGTGTGTGTGTGTGTGCGTGCGTGTGCGTGCGTGCGTCCGTACGTGCGTGCGTGCGTGCGTGCGTACGTGTGGGTGTGTGTGTGTGTTTTGTTTTGTTTTGCTCTATTTGGGGGGTTTGTTTGGGTTTTTTTTTTTTATAAAGATCTTTTACATTATAATTTAAAAAAATTTACTTCAGACGCTTGATGACCTGACATGTCCTATTTACAACTGTTCGTGCTGGAGTGCAAGGCACAACCACACGTTGCGGCAGCTGATTTGTTCAAATGGCCAGGTTGCTCTCTGTGCTAATTACGCATTCTCGCTCACTGCATCTCTCGACTTGACGATGTCGCACTAACGTTTGCACGTGGCCCCAACGCTGGTTGTCCGCCACGCACGTGGCTGTCAAGTTGAGGTGCAGCAATACTGACGCTCACCCCCGTCACGCTGGCGTGTTGCACGTGCACTAAAAGTGGAGTTTCAAAACGGGTCACAGTATTCTACTGTCATTGGCTGTGGACCGGTCACATGACGGGGAATCCCCCACAATGACATCACTAGTGCAGTGGATGGAAAATTCCTGGCTAGGGAAAGGGGAGGGATGACTGTGGTCTGAGTGCTGGTGGGTGGAGGGAGGTTTTAATCTTTCTGCTGCTGTCACTCCTTCTTGCAGTCACCTCAGCATCGCTTTTGATCTCTTACCTGCCAGGTCCAACGGTAAGTTTCAAAAAAAAAAAAAAAAAAAAGTCTTTAAAAAAACTACTTTGCCTTCTCTCTATGCTCTGGCTATTGCGGTCGTTTGTGTGTGAGTCAGATCATTTGTTAGACATACAGAGACAGAGAGGCACACACACACACACGCACACACACACACACACACACACACACACACACACACACAGAGAAGAGGAGAGAGAGAGAGAGAGAGAGAACCACATCATGAGAGCGAGATTATTGTCACGATCAGGCATTTAAAATGCCGTGAACAGCCACACTACTAAAAGATATTCATCACTTGACCGATTATTATTCATGCTCCGGCAGTTTCAGTTTATGGGTAATAAGGTTAGTAGTGACACAAATGAATACACAAATGCGCGCGCGCGCGCGCCACCCACACACACACACACACACACACACACACACACACACACACACACACACACAACACACACACACGAAAATGCACGCGCGAACACACACTACATAATCCTTTGACCTCTTTGGTGGCATGGGGGGAAACGTATGACACCAATTAACAATGAAATTAATCTATCAAAATGATGCATACAAACAAGTAACGAAGATGTAATTCAATGCTTGCTTGAAGAACTTTGACAAAGGCGTTTGATCTTATCTTGAAGAATTTGACAAAGGCGTTTGATCTATCTTGAAGAACTTTGACAAAGGCGTTTGATCTTATCTTGAAGAACTTTGACAAAGGCGTTTGTATTCTATCTTGAAGAACTTTGACAAAGGCGTTTGATCTATCTTGAAGAACTTTGACAAAGGCGTTTGATCTTATCTTGAAGAACTTTGACAAAGGCGTTTGATCTATCTTGAAGAACTTTGACAAAGGCATTTGATCTATCTTGAAGAACTTTGACAAAGGCGTTTGATTTATCTTTCTCTCTCTCTTCTTTTCCTTTCTTGAAAGGAGACATAAGTGGGCAACACAAAACAGCAGAATAGAATAGAATAGAAATGAATAGAACAGAATACAAACAGGATATTACAATGCTGTAATATAGTAACATGTTATTCCAGGAATAAATTAGATAATATTGAATATTGTAGCAAACAAGACAGTTACATAGTATGATATGATATCATGTAATGTAACACAATATAATATACTACAATATAATATAACATAATATGATATAACATAATGTAATATAACATCACATAACATAACATAACAATAAATATAATATGACATAACATGATATGATATAATATAAAATAACATAACATAATGTAACATAACATGATATGATATAATATAATGTAATATGATACGTAAAAGCAAGACAAGCACAGCACAACAAAGCATAACGAAAGATGACATAAAATTGCATAGGCTACCATTGAATAGAATGCAATGCAATGCAAACACAGTGCAATGCAATCAATACAATACAATACAATGCAATACAATACAATACCACACAGCAATACAACATGGACACTTTATTGTAAGCCCACACTCTGACAACACACTATCCTCCTACCTTCTGGCCTCAGAATCGTTCCGTATTAACCGGAAGTCGGAAGTGACGTAGCTGCGGTGAATCCGGATGGGCTTGCTGATGACATCTTGGGAGAAGATGTCGACCCCCACCTGCGCCCTGTAGAGGTCAAAGGTACGACCCAGCAGCATGGGGATGATGTAGGGGTACAGGAGAGACCCCAGGGCGCCTAGCACCATGTTGCTTGTCTTGCCGGCAGCTGTGAGAAGAAGGTTGGGAGACTTGAGGGGACACGTGCAAATATTCTACAATCTTTTACTACCAATAATACAAAGTGTTTTTAACACCTTTCAGTGTAACAGCGACAATTTTAGAACTTCATTTTTCCCAAAAACTGTAATCGACTGGAACCATCTGGAAGAGAGTACCATGCATGCGAAGACAGCAGGCTGCTTCCGCGCAGCCGTTCATCAGCGGGACTAGTGTACCCGCGCTCTCTCTCCCGTTGAATTTATGCCGCAAGGCCCTTCAACGTAAAGATCCAGATCCAGATCCAGATCCAGACGTTTCACGCCTTTCAGATTTGGGGGTCGAACTGATTCTCATGTTTGGATTGTGTTGTTCGCGCGCGCAGAGAGAGAGAGAGAGAGAGAGAGAGAGAGAGAGAGAGAGAGAGAGAGAGAGAAGAGAGAGAGAGAGAAATCCATACCATGACTATGATCAAACATGTGCAGGGGAGGAAAACAAGTGAACACACAAACACACACACACACACACACACACACACACACACACACACACACACACACACACACACACACACACACTTTAGTGGAGTAGAGTGGAGTGTACTATAGTGAACTTTACTATGAAATACTTACTCTATGGTATTGCGTTGTACTCTACTGTAACAGTGTACTATGTTCTTTTCTCTCTCTCTCTCTCTCTCTCTCTCTCTCTCTCTCTCTCTCTGTGTGTGTGTGTGTGTGTGTGTGTGTGTGTGTGTGTGTGTGTGTGTGTGTGTGTTATTTGCATTGTAGACGTCAATCACAAGGGGTTTTTCAGTGTAACGTTCTGTAATCATTCCACGTCTGTAGGATCATACAAACAGCCGAAGTATTTGAACACTATGCCTGAAATCACTTCTTAGTGGGTGAGAAGAGGTACTTGCCCAAACACCTGTCTCGGGAAGTACATTCGGACCAACGTCCACCTTTGTTTTCAAATCACTCCACTCCTTTAAAATGACCCAAAGTTCACTGCCCTATGTCACAGGGAAGTGGAAATGGAAAAGTCCATGGGGTATTTCTGAACTCAACGGTGATTTGTTTTGAACAGGGTTGTGAGTAATTCTCGTTATGAAGTCCAGAATCATACCCCCCTCCCCCCTACCCCTCCCTAAAATTCAAGGTTTTATACACTTTGACCGTATGTCTTGTCGTTTGGGACATTTTGAGAACTTTACACGATGGGAATGTTCTGGAACTAAGGAGAAGGCTGATATTGATCAGCTCCCCAAGCCGTGTGTTTGAACACGTGCTCTTCCTCGTCCGCTGGGAGAGATTTCCAGCGTGGAGAGATAACGGAACGGTACATCGGGGCAGGGCACATCCCTTCAGTGTTATAGAAATCTTTGTAGCAGCAGCAGCAGTAGTAGTAGTAGTAGTAGTAGTTGAAGCAGTCGACGTATTTCCTTTGTCTGTCTACAAAACGCGACTGTTGCCGTTCGGTCCTTGCAGCATGGTGTATTCGGGATCTCGATTTGTCGTCTGATCTCTAAGACTAGCAATCAGTCCATAAGTCGATGCTTGAGGATGGAGTGATGGGAAGGGGGGGAGGGGGGAAGGGGGGCAGCGGAGGCAGGAAGGAGGGGAGCACAGGATTTCCACGCTTTTGAAGCTTCCAGACATTATACAGAACTGCGATTTCTCATCACCTAGGACGCATTGCTATTCACTGGGTCCCGCTGTACTTGTTGAGGTCTCTAGTGATGAGATTATATTTTCACTCGTATCAAATGACTCATGCACACATTGCATAATAATTCAGGAGACCTCTTTTAAGTGCCGCAATAAGGCAGAATTTGTCAGAAGCTTCCTGAAATTGTTTCTTTAATGTTCCGAGCATTTTGTTTGGCTGTAACACGTAATGGTTCTCGATCCCTGCAGAAAGTTCCGAGCATTCTGTTTGGCTGTAACACGTAATGGTTCTCGATCCCTGCAGAAAGTTCAGAGCATTCTGTTTGGCTGTAACACGTAATGGTTCTCGATCCCTGCAGAAAGTTCAGAGCATTTTCTATCAGCTGTGCTACTCACAATGCTCGAAGATTCTACAGTGCTCCATGAATGTTGATTGACTAAACCATGCTATGTTTGTTGAACTTTCGATTTGATGATCTATGAAAAATATGAATGAGAGAGCGAGATGAGTGATGTGAAAGAATAAAAGAGGAGGTTTTGAGAAGGGCACGTTGTCTTGAGACTGTGACGACGGTCAGTGAGCTTTGATTTGTGAACCTTCTACAGTAATGAAAGACTTTGAACTTGTCTCTAGAGCTGATCTTTTCTGTCTGGATCGATTCAATGAGAGATTTAGAACCAGTTCTTGAGAATTCCCCTCTTCAGCGACCACCTTGTTGATGTGTCCACAAAAAAAAGAGTTTGATTCGTCTAAGTCGCAACTGTGACCAAAGGGCAAAACCTGTACATTTGGATGTGGATCTAAGGAAACGGATCAAAGGGTCAAACGGTGGATCCAGGATCTGTTCGACCTTTGCCAAGGACTGTGCTCTCCCGGGTGCCCTTTGACCTGTCGTTGCTACTAGTTGTTGATATCGTTCATGTCCTTGTTTATCATTATTGCTACTTGGTAGCCTATGGGGCACGCTGAATTCGCCTGGCCTCCACTGCACATGCCCTTGTTATCGCTGTTCGTTGTTTTGTCATAATTGTTGCTGTTGTTCTTGCTGTGTTTCTTATCATTGTTTATATCTATAATCATCGATTAATAGTAGTAGTATCGTTATCAATATCATTATTATTATAATCGTTATATCATCATAATACGAGGTGTTCTGTTCTTTTCCCTATTATTGTTCATTATTATTATCATTATTATTGTCATCATTACCATTACTATGATTGTTACTGTTGTTGTTGTTATCGTCGCCGTTAAGGCCAGTCCAGTAAGCTCCCACTGCACTTACTGTCACTCGTTTTTGTTGATCCTGCTATTGTTGTCACTGCTGTTGTTTTAAATGGTTTTTCCTTTTCTTCTTCTGTCTCTTCTTCTTCTTTTTTTTTTCTTCTGTTTTTTTTAATTATCATCGCTATTGGAGCGCTAAATCAAGTAATCACTGCATTTGTTGTTATCATCAATATTTGTAATATTTGTCTTTTTTGTTGCTATTATTGAAGTAACTAATCGCTGTTATTCATCAAGAATGTGATACCCATCCGAAATACGAACTCCAGCTAACTGGACATGACCATAACTTTCTAAACAATAATGTTTCTAAATAAAAGTATTTTGCTCACTCGATCAGTCGTGAAAACGAATCCGAATTTATTTGCCAAATTTAAGTTTGAATTTATCAGAAAGAAAACAGAAATCGACTGGTTTACTTACTGAGTCACTGGCGGACCTGACAGTTGACGACAATGTTGTCCTCAGAGAATCTTGTGACATTTATTTCATCACCGACTCGGCCACGGAATCTTGACTCTAATGCCCATTCAACTAATCCACCTTGTCCTGTCCCCGATCAGATAGATTAAGCCGTCAGGGAGACAGCTGGCCCCTCTCCAGCAGTGGCAGGATTCAAACTGACAAGTCGACCGAGCAGTGAAAGGGTTAATTACACAAAGGTGTTATCTTCAGGCACAGACTTTTTAACGCTGCTTTGTTTGGGACTGTCCTCGCTAGAACTGTGAACTACCGCTGCTAGTATGGGCCTTTACCAGTCATAACGCAGATATTTCAGTGAACGAGAGATCGCACGTTTGTTTTTCATTCTCTTCGCTCAAACTTCACAACTGTTGCTGCGTTGGCCGTTCTCTCTCTCTCTCTCTCTCTCTCTCTCTCTCTCTCTCTCTCTCTCTCTCTCTCTCTCTCTCTCTCACACACACACACACACACACACACACACACACACACACACACACACAGTATGGTTCTTGGTGTGTCTGGTTGACGCGAACACTGTTTTGTCCTGTCAATCTTAGTTCAAACTTGTTTCTAGCATATCTCTTTGTGCATCAGAGACGAAATGAAAATACCTGCCCCTGGGTGCTGTTTTAGTTCACTCCTGGTGGTGGGAAGATCTCAAACGTGCTGGCTACATCCACAGTAGCGGAGCCAGCCTTCCTTCGAACGTACGACACACTAAACATACAGGCTGGTGACAGGAGGCAAGTATGGTACACCCACCATCACACACAGTGACGGTCAGGTCTCGCCGAATCCCGCAGCTCCCTTTATGGCTGCCAAAAGGGATGGGGGGGATCGGCTTTATTTTAAGATTCATGTATAAAACTTGTAACACTCCGACTCGGGTCGGCAGGACAACGGCAGCGGCTGAAGGGGCAGTTATACCGTCCACGACCTCCACCTTCACGTGCGTCTTTCGCTGTCAATCCAGATCCCTGTTATGGGCGTTGAAGTGGATACGTCCAGTCATTATATGACGGGAATAGTGTAAACAGGATCAATCGTGATCAGGCTCGGGAATGTATGTATGTAAGTTTACTTTTAACGACTATATGTTATTTGGCGTCCAAATTTTTAAACACCAAGACATTTGTATAAACAGTGGCAAACGTTAATAAAACAACATGAAAATGTATTCTGGCATTGGTGAACCAAAAGATGGGGACGTTCTCTTTCGAAATCTAAAAAGAGGGGTTTAATACAGCAAGGAGAAGGTTAGATATATGTAAGTCTGGATGATGTATTGTTTCATTTTGTCAATAAAAGGGGTTTCGATAATATAGGCCCTATTTTTAACAAAACGTGTAATTGCACATTGGCATACGTCGCAATCATTTTACTTCCCAAAAATGATAATGATCTTACCATATTGCGTGAAAATTGAGTATTCTCTCTCTCTCTCTCTCTCCTCTCTCTCTCTCTCTCTCTCTCTCTCTCTCTCTCCTCTCTCTCTCTCTCTCTCTCTCTGCTAGAACACACAGCTTCACTCAGTGGTGAGATGTTTGTTTATGCGAACAGTTTTAATCCTACCATAAAAGTCCCCAAGGAGGTAAGAGAATTTAAATTGCAGCTGTGGCATTGAGCAAAGGTTTGGGAGTGAGCAAGCAAGCGAGCGAGCGAGAGACAGACAGACAGACAGACAGACATACAGACAGACAGACAGAGCAGAAAACGAGAAGAGAGAGAGAGAGAGAGAGAGAGAGAGAGAGAGAGACAGACAGACAGACAGACAGACAGACAGACAGACAGAGACAGAGACAGAGAGACAGAGAGAGAGCAGAAAACTGAAGACAGAGAGAGAGAGAGAGAGAGAGAGGGTGGTGGTGGGGAGGGAAAGAAGGTTGAGGGAGGGAAGGCGGAAGGGGGAAGAGTCAGAAAGACACTGAGCGGATATAGAAAATAAACGGGGAGGGTTTCTGTCACGATCGGGTCTTTAAAATGCCGGAAGATCCGCACTGTTCAAAACCTCCCCCGTCCCGTGATTATTATTCATGGCAGGTCTCTTGCCTTTTTTATGGAGTCAGTAAAGATGCTCACAGCACACATATCTTTTCCTCAGTGTGTGTGTGTGTGTGTGTGTGTGTGTGTGTGTGTGTGTGTGTGTGTGTGTGTGGTGTGGGTGTGGGTGTGTGCATGCGTGCGTGCGTGCGTGCGTGTGTTGTGTGTGTGTGTGTGTGTGTGTGTGTGTGTGTGTCTGTGTCTGTGTCTGTGTCTGTGTGTTTGAGTGAGTGTATGCGTGCGTGTATATGTGTATGCGTGCGTGCGTGTGTGCGTGTGTGTGTGTGTGTGTGTGTGTGTGTGTGTGTGTGTGTGTGTGTGCGTGCGTGCGTGTGTGCGTGCGTGTGTTTGTGTGTGTCTCTGTGTGTGTGTCTGTGTATGTTTGAGTGAGTGTATGCGTGCGTGTATATGTGTGCGTGCGTGCGTGCGTGTGTGTGTGTGTGTGTGTGTGTGTGTGTGTGTGTGTGTGTGTGTGTGTGTGTGTGTGTGTGACAGAGAGAGAAAGGTAAGGAAGTGGAAGGTGGAGGATGGGGAACAGATGGACGGAGAGGGCATATGTAGGCCTACGTGTGAGTGTATTGTGTGAGTGTGTCTGCCTGCGTGTGCGGCTGCATGTGGACGTGCGTGCGTGCGTGCGTGCGTTGTGTGTGTGTGTGTGTGTGTGTGTGTGTGTGTGTGTGTGTGTGTGTGTGTGTGTGTGTGTGTGTGTGTGCCTGCGTGCATGCGTACGTGCACGCACGCGCGCGTGTGTGTGTGTGGCACGTAGTGTCAGAACAAGCTGGAACTTTATTCTTACTTCAGCTTCATAAGCCTCACACGCCGCTACACGCCCACAAAGAATCTTTAATTCTGTAGCCCCCTCATATCCTCCCTGCTCTCGTGGTGACATTAGTTTTGATTCCCCCTTTTATTTCCATGTTTGTTTCAATGGTTTCAGCGTCTGCAAGCTCCTGGAGACAGTCACTGGTTGGATGGGTTTTGCAGTGGTCTCTTCAGAGTGCGGTAAACTCACTCTCGAATGCCGCGATTGAGCAATGATCATCATAGATATCTCACTTAGCAGGTGGACTTCTGCTTTTGCTGAATCAGATCAGTTGCTACTAATCATCACTCAAAGCGTTCAGTAGCAGTGCAGCGTCTTCTTCAGTGGGTTGCCCCTTGTCGTTCTGATGTTGACAGTTCTTGGTGGACTGCTGCGGATCGAGTAAACTTGGGTGTGGTCGTGTATGAGGAAACTTGAATGAATCAGCACCCTGGGAGAGGACTCCGAAGATGAAGACTGTAAAAAAAAAATAAAAAAAAAAAAGATAACAAAGTCAGAAGGGAGAACGAAGATATCCGCCACAGTCAAAAATTTCCTGGATCTTCAAAATAACAGTCAGAAGGGTATCCGGGAGAACGAAGACATCCCCACAGTCAAAAGTTTCCTGGATCTTCCCTTTCATCTGGATCCTCACCAAAGGTGACACAGGATTCGGATAAAAAGGGAAAGATAACTGGATTTTATCTTTCTATTCTTATGCAAAGAAATGAAACAATAACGACCTCAAAAAACCACCACCTGTTCGTGAGAGTAAAATCAGTGTCCACCAGGGGAAATAATTGTAGGTGGTGGACCCAGAGTTACTTGTTTTTTTGTGCTCAGCAGTCCCTGGAATAAGATTTGTTCACTCGTTTTGTACAGGCTTCCGTAAAGGCTGGGATCTGATGAATAGTTTTTATGCATGCGTTCTCTCTCTCTCTCTCTCTCTCTCTCTCTCTCTCTCTCTCTCTCTCTCTCTCTCTCTCTCTCTCTCTGTGTGTGTGTGTGTGTGTGTGTGTGTGTGTGTGTGTGTGTGTGTGTGTGTGTGCGTGCATGCGTGCGCCAATACACACGCGCGAGCACACATACACACACATCTGTTTATCTGTTTTCTCGTAAATAAAGAGTCTCTCTCTCTCTCTCTCTCTCTCTCTCTCTCTCTCTCTCTCTTCTCTCTCTCTCTCTCTCTCTCCGCGTATATGTGTGCGTGCGGCGAGGGGGGGGGAGGAGGAAGGGGAGAGATAGAGGGAGAGAGAGAGAGAGACAGACAGACAGACAGACAGACAGACAGACAGACAGACAGACACACAGTCAGAGACAGAGAGAGAGAATGGAAAGGGTAAAGAGATGACGTGGACGCACTAGCAGGGTATAGCGGACACGTCGTGCATGTCTCATTAATCATACAGACCAAACTGAAGTAAAAACCGTGCGGACAATTTTATGTCAGTTTGACGTTTGGGGCCCCGACACTAAAGCTGATGGCAAACAAAGACACGACATGACAACGCATTAAATATGCAGGTGTCAAAGTGCATGTCTGCAGGATACAGGATCAATGACTGGGAGACACAGACAGCACTGGGTGGCTATGCAGTGTTTGTTCGTCCCCTTCATCTTCTGAGGGTTCATCTCAGTGACTGCAGGCCGGGTTGTTATGACTTTCATGTCGTTCTTCGGTGAGGCCTTTTTCTTTTCTGCTTCTTCTCCTCCGGTGCTATTTACTTTTCTTCGTCTTCTCCTCTCCTCTCGCATCTTCTCCTTCTCCTTCTTCTTCTCCTTCTTCTTCTCCTCCTCCACCTTCTCGTTCTTGTTCTTGTTCTGCTTTTTTTTCTTCTTCTTCTTCTTCTTCTTCTTCTTCTTCTTCTTCTTCTTCTTCTCCAGCGGGACAGTTGAGACTAGCCCATAACGTTATCCCCCATCACCCTCCCCAACTTCCTCTCCTTACTCCCATCCCCTACCCCCAGCCCGAAATACCCCCACCCCCACCCCACCCACCCCTGCTGCCCTTACCCCATTTTTCCTTCTTCCGAAATTACTTTCAGGATAGAAATCAACACGAGCACATTCACACCATGCTAACCTTTCTCTCTAAATAAGGCTCTTGGGGGGGGGGGGGGGGGGGGGGACAAAAAAAAACAATAACAGATGAGCAACTGGATGTACGAAGGACTTGTATGACCAGTGACGTCGGTAGAAAATGTTCGCGCGCCCGCGCCCGCGCGTGTGTGTGCATGTGTATAATAGGAAATGTGTGTGTGTGTGTGTGTGTGTGTGTGTGTGTGTGTGTGTGTGTGTGTGTGTGTGTGTGTGTGTGTGTGAGGGGGTGTGGGGAGTGGGGAGGGAGCACGTCGGTGTGTTGAAACAGATGGTAAATGCATGGACGTGTCTATGGCGGGGTAGGTGCACGGTAGGTTTATGTAGCAAGGGGTCCGGGTATATTGTCTAAGATAGACATCTCTTGGCACACCCAGATTTCCGTCACCAGAGTGAGAAACGTTGGCACACCCAGATTTCCGTCACCAGAGTGAGAAACGTTGGCACACCCAGATTTCCGTCACCGGAGCGAGAAACGTTGGCACACCCAGATTTCCGTCACCGGAGCGAGAAACGTTGGCACACCCAGGTTTCCGTCACCGGAGCGAGAAACGTTGGCACACCCAGGTTTCCGTCACCGGAGCGAGAAACGTTGGCACACCCAGGTTTCCGTCACCGGAGCGAGAAACGTTGGCACACCCAGGTTTCCGTCACCAGAGCGAGAAACGTTGGCACACCCAGGTTTCCGTCACCAGAGCGAGAAACGTTGGCACACCCAGGTTTCCGTCACCAGAGCGAGAAACGTTGGCACACCCAGGTTTCCGTCACCAGAGCGAGAAACGTTGGCACACCCAGGTTTCCGTCACCAGAGCGAGAAACGTTGGCACACCCAGGTTTCCGTCACCAGAGTGAGAAACGTTGGCACACCCAGGTTTCCGTCACCAGAGTGAGAAACGTTGGCACACCCAGGTTTCCGTCACCAGAGTGAGAAACGTTGGCACACCCAGGTTTCCGTCACCAGAGTGAGAAACGTTGGCACACCCAGGTTTCCGTCACCAGAGTGAGAAACGTGACGAAGAACAGAAGAGAAGGAAAAACGCACAACCGAAACAAAATAGAAAAAGAAAAAAAAAAAAAAGGAGGGAGGAGGGGGGGGGGGGGGTATATAGGCCTCAGGCCTCTTCTTGTCTGGACCTTTTGGAAAGGTAAACATGAACTTTGGGATTTGGGGAACTTTGGGCAGATGGAGCAGTTCTGGTAGTTTATGCAGCCACAACTGTCGGAGGGGGAGGTGGGGAGACACTTTAGGTAGAATGGGAACATGGTCAGCCTGAACTAGGGCGGGCAGTTTGGGATAGACAAAATGACAGTTTCGGCTATGACACCGACACACACATACAAATGCTCGTACGCACTCGCACGCATATGCGAAAACATGACAAACACACACACACATACACATTTGTGCTCGCACCACACACACACACACACACACACACACACACACACACACACACGCACGCACACAACACACACACACACACAACACACACACACACACACACACACACCACACACACACACACATTTAATTGTCTTGGAGAGGGCGAGAGTCGAATTGGCATTTTTCATACTGCGAGTCCACGTACTCAGCTAGACAAAAACATAATCATATACTCTGAAATGTATTTTACTGGGCAAGATCAATACCTGCCCCAAATACACAAAGTATTGTGTTGAGTTTAATTTAGAAAAACGCCGGAGTCTGCATTCAAGCACTTTCTTTGAGTGACCCTTCCCATATGCAATAACCCTCCGCGTTGCAGACGACTTTTTCAGACTTGAACCGGAAGACTCAGTTTTCCCCATGACAACAAGATTTTATTCAAAAACTACCAGAATATTTGCTACATGCTAACAGACATTCTCAAAATAAGAATTATATGCAAAGTAGTTCAACAATTTAAAACAATTACCGCAAATGTTTGAAGAATTCTACTTCATGTTGGGAGCACTATCTTCTACATCGCAGGCAGTAGCGTCTAAGGGTTCGGAGTGCGGTCGATGTAGTGATAAGCGTCGACTGCGTGTGTGGCGTTCACTCTGTCATGCCCGAGTAGATTACAGTACATTTTACGGGCGAGTAAGCCCCGTTACCTGGGACCGAAAGACCACAGGACATCAACACAACCTGCCAAACGTGATCGGTACTTCACCTTTGATTTCTGTGTCAGGGGAATGTGTAGGGACAGGACACACACCAACAAATCAAGAATGTGACCAGCTGTTGGCGCAGCAGTACCAAAAACGAACTTGATAGGGCAGCTCGAACACAGGCACAAAGACTATGGCGGCCAATACCGTGGTGGCTAAACAGATGTTTGAACCCCGAATCCTGTACGGCCAGGGCAAGCGAGCGACGACGTTACTGACTCAAGATGGGTGTGTGTATCCTATCATTGATCACGACGCCAAGACAGACAGGGTACGTCACAGCTCCGCGCCCCAGCACGCGCGTATCCAGCGAGGGGAGAGGCCCATGCACAAGAGCACCCTGACCCTGGCCAAGCCGCCATGGGAGGCAGACTACTCCACCTCTAATCAACACGTAAGTGCACGTGTACATCTCGCTTTACAGGTGCAGAGTATTAGGTGGCGGGGTTCGGGGGATGTATGGATCTTGGACCTGGGGGAAGGGAATGGGAGGAGGGGGAAAGGAGGGGGATATATGTAGGTTGCAGACCTCTTCCTCACTACATCCCCACCCCCACCCCCTTCCCCACCGCAACTCCATCTTCTTCTGCAGCCCTTTTTGTTTTTTAACACAAAAATCTGAAAGATCCTTAAAAAGTTCATATAAAAAAAAGGGGGAATGAAATAAGATAATGAGTATCACAGAATCATGTAATTGTAAATTCTTGCCCACATTGTAGACAGTATCTAGGCTAGTAGTCTGGAAACTACACACACACACACACACACACACACACACACACACACACACACACATGCATACTCACACACACGCACACACACACATGCACGTACACACGCACACACACACATGCACGTACACACGCACGCACGCATGCACACACACACAATGTACATGCGCACACATACATGCACACACACACACACACACACACACACACACACACACACACACACACACACACATACACGCACACACACACACACCCCACACACACACACACACATCACACACACACACACACACACACACACACACACACACACACACACACACACACAATGCACTACACACACACACACACACACACACACACACACACACACACACACACAACACACACACACACCAACACACACACACACACACACACACACACACACACACACACACACACACACACACACACACACACACAACACACACACCTCCTTTGATAACACTTTTTTGGTACGTGTACTTTTTTAAAGTAAGAAGTTTTTTCCTCTCCTCACTGCATGTTCACTTCTCTTTCCTCTTCCCTCCACCCCCCCTCCCCCCCCCCCCCCCCCCCCATCCCCTTATCTCTCAACAAGTTTGGGTCTCTTTGACACAGATCCATTTTGTTGTAGTCTCATACATTTTTTTTTTTTTTTGGCTGTCCCAACCTCTGTGCCACCTCAGAGGCAGTGCACCCATGCCACCCATTCCAACACCCCATCCACAGCCACAGCCCGGTCGGCCCCGCCGCAGCCCCAGCACCGGCAATCCACAGGGAGCAGTCAGTGTCAAGTCGTGAAGAGGCAACCCACCGGAGGAGACACTGCACTGCTGCCGAGTCACTTCGGTGGTGTTCAGTGGCGTCTGTTATGATCTAACATACGCAGGACATCACCTACTAAGCCCCCAACTGCCGACAATAATTGCTTAGTCGCAGAGCCAGCGTGAGTGAGCTCTCCCTCCAGAGGGCACCACCACGTCCATCCAACGACAGCCCCCATAGACTCGCCGATACTGGTGACCCCGACGGAACCAAACCAAGGCATAGACGTGGAGAGGACATCGAAATTGAGGGCACCATGAGAGCGGGGCATGAAGGGCCACAGAATTTGAGACATTTTTTTTAAAATGCTGATCGATGAGAATGAGGATGATTAAGATGATGCTACGGATTTCCATTTTGGTCTGAGACTACATGACAGGGCTGTACTCTACGCTTCTTTTCATAATATATCCCGGCGTCAACCAGGCCTGAGAGATACAGGCACCTGCAGTGTTGGTCAGGAAATTTGAGCAACACTCTCAGAAACGCATCCATTAAGTGGATGAAACTCGACTGTGTGGTCCCAGTCTCCCCAACTGAGTCCGCAGCAAACTCAACTCTGGGTAGGAGCCAGTCCGGGCAGAAAAACCCACATGACTCTGATGGGATTCAAACCCACGACCTCCCACCCGGGAATCCGTGATGCTAACCACTTCGCCACAGCGGCTGGTGTCTCATACACCTTTACCCATCCCGTATCTATCAGATTTTTTGGGTGCTGTGGACATCAGAAAAGAAATCTGAGTCTTGTCGATATCATGGGGGGTCAGTATGAAGTGATCAGTCCCTGTAACAGTTGTCTGAATTAAGCTTCCGTATATGAAATCAAGGAATTTTTGTTGTGTTTGCGCTTATTTATCCAATCATTCCATCCTTACTGATCAGAATCATCCCAGTGTACCACAAATATATACACCTGAGAGTATATGTAAATTATTGTGTGCATCTGAAGACATCAATGTATAAATACTACTGTCTTTACTGTGTTACATGTATTGTTTACTTTTTTGTTTATAGCAGTGAATATTTCAGTGCAAAATCAGAGGGTTGCTGCTCCCCTCAGGGATGGTTTGTCAATACAGTATATGTGTGTGTATTTGTGTTTGTGTGTGCACATCCATGCATGCATGTGTGTGTGTGTGTGTGTGTGTGTGTGTGTGTGTGTGTGTGTGTGTGTGTGTGTGTTCAACAGTTTGTGCTTTCATTATATGATACCAAAATTTTTTTAAAAATTATGTTTGTGCATGGCTGCCTGTAAACAGACTGTGTGTGCTGAAAGGTCAAATTGTTGGCATGACTGGTATGTTTTCACATGTGCATCTGAATGTTTATGTTTGAATATGTGTGTGTATACAGAGATGGAGATGGAGGGGTGTGGGGGGGATAGGTTTTTCAGAAGGCCGATGGGAAAAAAGGGTGATCATGATGTTCACAGCCAGTTGGCTTAAGAGTGATTTGGATTTTTTGTTGGTAATAGTGTACACATGCAAGCTCCCCCTCTCCCTTCCCCCTTCCACACGCACTAACCTCAGTCATAATTTTTCTGTTGGACATTAATCAACCTCATGCCTGGCCCCTCCTGAACCCTTCTCCTCCTCCTCCTCTTCCCTCACTTTCTCTTCTCCACTATCATCAATTTTTTTTTCAGTTTGTTTATACTGAAGGTTAAAGGGCATATGAAAGACTCACCTTGATCAATGGGGTGAACAACACATACAGGCATAAAATATTAAACACAGGTTTCTTTTTTCCAAGTTGGCCCTTTAATGCGACTGTGTACTTCTCTCAACTGTAACAGCATGGCAACAAATAATCACAAGACAACTCTCAACTGTAACGGCATGGCAACAATTATCACAACTCTCAACTGTAACGGCTTGGCAATAGTTATCACAAGACAACTCTCAACTGTAACAGCTTGGCAACAACTATCACAAGACAAAATTATGGCAATTGTTAGGAAGGAAACCAGTGTTTTGGACTTGGGGGTCATGAGGTGGTGGGTTTAATGCCAGTCAGAGGCATTTAATTGTTCAGTTTTCAGCTCTGAATAGATTCTCTCTGAAGGTGGGTGTGGTAAAGGTCAGAAGGGAAACCTGCATCATGTAGAATGTTCTCATTCTCTTAGTAGATGCATATCCAGAGCATTTCTCAAATTTTACCAGAAAGATGTTTTTTTCTCAGAATTGACTGATCCTCAAATAAGATTTTGTAATGGAATCTTGGTCCAGACTGGAACTGCTTAGGATCACGTTCTTCATCCTCCTTTAAATGATCATCATAACAAATAAATGCCTCCGATTCTGTGGCTGTTCATGCTATGCTCTTGGGGTGGCCTCAGCTCTGAATTCCCTGCCAGATCCATACCCGAGAGGAGTTCATGTCAAAGTGGCCAGTTTTGGCACGCTCATGGGGACTGCTGTTGGATGGATGAAGTGGCTGGAACCTTCCGGAGAGGAACTCTCATTCATGCCCCGTTCCACGGCTAATCATGTACAGTGATCAGTGAAGGGATTGGAAGGTTGTGTTGTGTGTATGTTGGATCAGAACAGCAATCACTGAACACATGAAGTAACATAGTGCAGCACCTGCTCTGGTGGATTTCCTCATGATGATGTTGATTTCTCCCTGTGACACTGCGGTACTGGGGTCGCAGGGCAGCCAGGAAGTTGGCATCTACCGCATGAAGAGCTGGAATGGGTGGCATAGTCATGATGCCACAACAAGGGCAGGGGTGGGGTGGGGTGGGTAGGGGAGATGGGGATGGGGTTGGGGCAGGGAAGATGATATAGTAAGAAAGGAATTGGTATGAAAGAAATGTGCATACAGATATTTGCTTATATTGTTGCCCTTTGAAAACTCTCTCTCTCTCTCTCTCTCTCTCTCTCTCTCTCTCTCTCTCTCTCTCTCTCTCTCTCTCTCTGTCTGTTTCCTTGTGGTCTCTGTGTTACACATAATAAACAGAGTGGCTTGCGGCATTTAGATCCCAAGTGTACACAATATGAAGAGCCATCAAAACCTGTATTTCAGGTTAAGTGAGTTAACACAGTACACACGCCAGTTGGTTATCGAACATGGTCATTTAAATCTTGTCCTAATGAAACATGTAATTTAAAGCAACTTTACCTCAGGAAAACAAATTCAAATGAAGAAGAAAAAAGAACACATGAACACGCACACGCACGCACACACGCACACACACACGCACACACACACATACATCCACACTCTTTATCACACACACACACACACACACACTACCAAGCCAAAACTAGTAATATTTATTGAACATAACATTCACAGACAGTGTGCGCGTGCACTTACATGCTGTATTTGGTGGTCTTATTCTTGTTCCTGGGTCATCTTCTGAACATTCTTGCACACAGTCACAATACACACACACACACACACACACACACACACACACACACACATACACACACACACACACACACACACACACACGCAGCACAACACACACGCACACATACACGCGCGCGCACTCACACACACATACACACGTGCGCGCACTCACACACACACACACACACACACATACATGTGCGCACTCACACACACACACACACATACGAATGTGTGCGCGTACGTTCACTCGCTCTTACCCACACACATATACACATGTGTGCATGTGCACGTCCACACCAACACACGCACGCACACGCACGCATACACATGAGCGCACAAATGCACACACACACACACATACAAAGACACACACATACACACAGATATGCACACACATAGCCTGTATGCAAATATGTGTGCTCACACAAACCCACAAATTACACACACACACACACGCACACACACACACACATATGCACACACACTTCTGCACACGCACACACACGCGCGCACATACATGCAGGCACACACACACACACACACACACACACACACACAAACACACACACACAAACGCACACACATGCCAGCGTGCACACACACATACACGCACGCGCGCGCGCACACACACACATACACGCACGCGCGCGCGCACACACACACACACACACATACACATGGGCCCACTCACACACATGGGCCATGCCCACACATCAAACACATACTTGTACATCCACTACACAAACACACACAAAAAAAGAAAAAAATGGTAGGTACGCACTCAAGGTCTGACCAGCGCGTTGGGCTAATGCGTAGGTCAGACATCCGCTGAGCCGTAGCCATGAGACCCTCTTCTTCTATTGTCTCATCTTTGTTGTTAATTCATTTATCCATCAGCTTCAAATCATGCGTAGTGTGGTCTCAAAACTTAGCGGATGTGGTGTAGCGTATATGGACTAGTCTGCACGCAGTGACGCTTCCTTGATGAAACTGAACCTGAAACTCACAGACATAAACAGAGAGAGAGAGAGAGAGCAACCTCAAAGATTCACACACACACACACACATGCATGTGCACACACACACACACACACACACACACACACACACACACACACACATGTGTATAGGGGGGTGGGGGTGACTTAGTTCTGCTAGTAATGGCATATTTGGTTGTATTCACGGTTCTCCAGGCTTTCCCTTTTTTTCTTTTTTTCTTTTTTTAGCTGCAGAACACCTTCGTTAGATCTCTACAGTCTTAGCCTAGTGATGTCATAATAAAAAAATATACATCATTAGGGAGATGACATCACCAGGGACAAGTCTTCTAAACTACCACACCACAGGAGAGGTCTTCCACTGTGCGTGCAGAAAACAGCAGAGATGAACTGTGCGTGCAGAAAACAGCAGAGATGAACTGTGCGTGCAGAAAACAGCAGAGATGAAGGGACCTGATATCTGATTATTTCAGTCTGATCTTTTTCCGTATATGGATGCAAAGCCAAGTTCTCTGCTGTGACAGCTTCTAGTTTTGGGACTTGATGTTTACAGCAAAACAGTGAACAGGCAAGTTGTGTTGGACTGAGGAAACTGAAGCACAGGGAAATTATGTCTGGTTTGGTTGATTTATTTTACCACACACACACACACACTCTCTCTCTCTCTCTCTCTCTCTCTCTCTCTCTCTCCTCTCACACACACACACCTCTCTCTCTCTCTCTCTCTCTCTCTCTCTCTCTCCACCACACACACACACACACACACACACACAAATAAATTTGCACGTTCACACTCACACACGCAAACATGCACTTTGTGTGCGCACACACACACACACACACACACACGTGTACGCACGCACGCACGCACGCACGCACACACACACACACACACACACACACACACACACACACACACACACACACACACACACGGATATTAGTTTCCACAGTTTTGTTGTGGGTTATGACAAAGTATGTTTCGCAATGTCCAGTGATTGCTACTTGGCCCTTGACAGCTGTGTATTCCTATGCCAGGGAAGTGAGTCAAACAGAAAATGCAAGGATAGGGTGGCCAAGAACTGTCCAGGGGAAGATGGTTTCTTGCTGTCAAATGTCAGTGCTGTGTTAATCAAAATAATAGAAACAGGTGTACTATGAAGTGTGTTCTCAAATTGAATCCTGTCTTTAATGCTTTAAATATAGAAAACATAATTGAGAAAATGTACAATGCCTTTGAGTTTTGAACTAAGAGGCCCAAAATTCTAGGTTTGCTGTGTGTGTATGTATGTGTGTGTGTGTTTATGTGTTACGACTGTGACTGGCTCTTGTTTATTTGTTGTTGTTTATTTTTAACATGACATCCTTGATATGGCCCCTTGCAGGAGATTTCTTTGTCAATGTTGTTATAGTCCAGCCACACTGTAGGGCCCTTTCAGAGATGTCACCACTTGACTAGAAAAAAAATCCTCTTCTTTACACATAACAACAATATGAGGTTGGCTAGGCATTAACAAAGCAATAAGAGAGCAATCCAAGGAAAGAGTTGTAATGTATTTCTCGTAACTGAGAATTTAATTCCTGTGATATAAAAAAAAAGACATGATTCATTTATTTTATGCATTTGCTTGTTAAAGGTTTATGAATGTTTTTTTTTTTTTTTTTACAGAAATACAAGTGTGTGTGTGTGTGTGTGTGTGTGTGTGTGTGTGTGTGTGTGTGTGTTCAAAAGAACAAACAACAAATATGTTTATTCATGGTTGTTACAGATCCTAGATATAAACAGCTAGATTCAAATCAAGTTTTCTGTGTTAGAGCAAACACACACACATGCCACACACACACACACACACACACACACACACACACCACACACACACACACACACAGGTTAAGTGATTTAACACGGCATACACATGTACACATACACAATGTATACACACACACACACACACACACACACACACACACACACACAACACACACACCGCGCGCGCGCGCGCACAGAGGTTAAGTGAGTTAACATAGCATACACACACACGCACACACACACACAACCACACACACCACACACACACACACACACACACACACACACTGTCAGTCAACTAACACGTAGACACAGATAAATAAAAAAGGGAAATGAAACACAAACAAAAGGTGCCTACAGCACACTGCCTCATGAAGGTGCAAGAAAGGTGAGGTGTAACCAAGACCTTAACAAGTCATACTCCCAACAGATAAAGGGCTTTAGAAGAGGGACAACCCTTGAGCCCATTGATCAAACAGCCGCCTTCGACAGGATCAAAAGCTCGGCAGGCATGGGGAGGCATAAGAGGCAAGGGCTCCAGACTGATATATAGAGTCTCTGGGAACAGAAGGCGCGGTTCACACACAAGATCAAAAGTTTATAGGGTTTAGATCACAACGCAGTGAGTGAGAGTAAGGCTGTGCATTGTTGCACTGCAGAAGTATCTGTTTGATCGTGTGTGTGTGTGTGTGTGTGTGTGTGTGTGTGTGTGTGTGTGTGTGTGTGTGTGTGTGAAGACTTTGGGTGCTTGTTTGTGTCTTTTTATTCAGATATAAAGATGGCAGATTCATGCACGGGCTCATAAACACACACACACACACACACACACACACACACACACACACACGCACATACACACACACACACACACACACACACACACACACGCACACACGCAAACACACACACTCTCACACACACACATGCACACACTCCTCTCTCTCTCTCTCTCTCTCTCTCTCTCTCTCTCTCTCTCTCATACACAACACACACACACACACACACACACACACACACACACACACTAGTTTTTCAGCACATTAAAACTCAATGATTTGAAACATTCTTTGTTTGACAATTTTAGTTCACAGATAATGGAGATGCATGCACATCTGGCAAAACAAACAGGCACCCGAAGAACACTTTCTAGTGCTTTGAACAATATGATCTTTTTAAAGCAACAAACAGGCACCTAGAGAACACTTTCTAGTGCTTTGAACAATACGATTTTTTTAAGCAACAAACAGGCACCCGAAGAACACTTTCTAGTGCTTTGAACAATACGATCTTTGTCAAGCAACAAACATGCACCCAGAGAACACTTTCTAGTGCTTTGAACAATACGATCTTTGTTAAGCAACAAACAGGCATCCGAGAACACTTTCTAGTGCTTTGAACAATACAATCTTTGTCAAGCAACAAACAGGCATCCGGAGAACATCTTTCTAGTGCTCAGAGCAATACGATCTCTTTCAAGCAACCAGACAACAGTTACTTCTGTTTTATAGCTTGACATGGATGTCCTCTGCCCCCCTCCCCTTCCCCCAACCCTTCCCCTCTCACATACACACATGTATACACAAATATACACATAACTGACATGTCAGCACTGTTTCTGTTCAGCCATCATGAATATATTCCTGTCTGTAACTTACAGTATTAGTGTAATTCAGCATAGCAAGAGGTCTGTCTTTCCTCTTTCAAGCATATTTCATACCTTTCTTCCAATGTATAGATCTCAATATGAAATATACTTAATTGTTGACTTGCATGATGGAGACATAAACACTTTACAGCAGAGTCCATGAAAACCCTGTTCAGAGATGTCCCACCTGACATGGTCTTTGAGTTTCTGAAAGAGATTAACATTTTTCATCTGATCTAAGATTTTACGGAAGAAAGATTTTTAATGAAGTTTCTGGTACACTTTTAGAAGATGTATTTTAAAGAGATGTGTGAAAGGTTTTTTTTGTTTGTTTGTTTGTTTTTTTTGGATGACTTGTGAGTTGATTTTAACTGGTGACAGCCCTGATATGGCCCTTTGCGGTCGGCTGGGCTATAAGCAACATTACCTTTAACTTACCTTACCTTACCTTTTACCTTCGATCCGATATATTTACTGTCCTGCACACTCTTCTTATATGCAGGTGTGGGGAGATAAGGCTTTTTGTCTTCACTTCATATGACATTCAAACCTTTGTATTTTCTCTGTTCAGTTTCACGGGGGCAGCAAAACGCTAGAGCCAGCAAGTCGTCTCCCTCTGTGCCGCTCAATGCATCGCTCGCAGTTCGACTTTGGTGGCTACGGTGGCCATGGGACATATTCAGGCTACCCTGGGCATGAGGCAGAACACCCGGATGTCTGGAAGAGTGACTACACCAAGACCTACTTTCAGAAAGACATTGTACCTGTAGGTTCTCTCTCTCTCTCTCTCTCTCACTCTTTCTCTCTCTCTCTCTAATGTGAACTCGTTGGCTACATAAGACAGCCAATAATAAATCTAATAGGTGTTTGCACTACTGCACATCTACAAGTCAAAAGTCAAGCGTGCATGCTTGCAGGTTAGCATTACTACTTAGAAGTTCAGAACTTTTTTTCTTCCATGCCAAATATTTAGAATGTTTGCTTTTTGCTTAATGTAATGTGTGAGAGACTGTAAGTACTAGCCAGCACATGTTACAAATGTACATTTGCATACTGCTTAACCCATTCAAGAGAAAAAACAGAAGTGTTGCAAGTGTTACCTGCAGTAATGCATGCTTGCAGACAGATGTGCTCTTGTTATTCCTTTATGAAGTAAATCCTTGTAGGTCTGGAGTGTAAAGAAACCCTACAAGACTCCTCATGGGAACTCCATGACCTGTTTCAGTTATAACTTTTATCCCAGCAGGAGGGAATTCCATGACCTGTTTCAGTTATAACTTTTATCCCACCAGGAGGGAATTCCATGACCTGTTTCAGTTATAACTTTTATCCCACAGGAGGGAATTCCATGACCTGTTTCAGTTATAACTTTTATCCCACCAGGAGGGAATTCCATGACCTGTTTCAGTTATAACTTTATAACAGCAGGAGGGAATTCCATGACCTGTTTCAGTTATAACTTTTATCCCACCAGGAGGGAATTCCATGACCTGTTTCAGTTATAACTTTATAACAGCAGAGGGAATTCCATGACCTGTTTCAGTTATAACTTTTATCCCACCAGGGGGAATTCCATGACCTGTTTCAGTTATAACTTTTATCCCATCAGGAGGGAATTCCATGACCTGTTTCAGTTATAACTTTATAACAGCAGGAGGAATTCCATGACCTGTTTCAGTTATAACTTTTATCCTACCAGGCAGAAATTTCATGTCAGAAATGTTCTCTTGTCTCTCTTCTTGTGTCTGCTTCTCCAATTTCAGTTGATGGGTAACAATTCTTGCTTTGTCTCATATGTGTTGAGCTGGCTTATATAAGTATACCTTCACTTTCAATGCATGTAGCGAGGTATTATTCGCAAAAGTTGTTGAAATCTTCACTTCTAATAATCCATAAAATACTGACATGGTTGACAGGATGACGAACATCCATATAACCATCAGGTGCAAGGCAATGCGCATGCATGGTTGAAAGTCTCCCTGATAGAAAAAAGGCATGTGATCCTGGTCCAGGGGCGTTTAAACCCCAGTAAGGTGCAGGGACAACATAGTTTTCAGGGAAGTGAAACAACCGGCTGATTTGAAGCACTTCAATAGCCTCTCATTAGCCACCAAAGTGCTTGAAATGGGCTCTTCTGTAAGGCACAAAGACTTATTCTTGAAAGCTACTTTTCTTCAGTATATATGTTAAGATGGTAACAAATTATTGCAACAATAGTTAAATCATGTGGAACAACAACAAACCAGTGAACAATTACTTCAGATGGAAATTTTTCACCTATGCATATAAAGTGAGTTTAGGGCAAGCCTCTTATTCTATACTGACCTCTTGGGAAAAAATCTGGACTCTGATTGCACCTGACATATCACAGATTCAAGCCACAGACTCCAGAATGCCAGTTTAACCTATGACCTTCTTTGCCCTTTGGCACATGGATTTCGTTAAGTCACCCAAGCTTTGCTTCATTGCACTTCCACCACTGTCAATCAGCTCTGTATCTGACGATGTCATTCTGTATGTCCTTGGGGAAAGCGTCAAAAGCATCGTCACTGGTCCTAATCCAAACTTGCCCAGGCAAACCGCCTCCACCTGACATCGCTAGTCAACCGTATCAACCAGACTGAGGGGGGCAAGATGAAGGAGGTGGTGAAGCCGAGTCACCACCAGCCCATGAACTACTTCACCCAGTACAAGAGAGTCCACGACAACCTGGGTATGCTGCGAGGGCCTGGGGTGGAGCGGGGCTACCCCATTCGGGAACAGTACAACACCATCACAGGTATGGATGCCTGGGTTGTATATGAGGACAGTCTGATGCTTACAATGTATCAAATGACTAATAATCATCATGAGAACAGGTGTGAATGTCTCTGGTGGTGGTGTTTATCTTCTATAATGTCCCTCTTCGTTTCTCAGGTAGAACTCTTGAGGATGCCAGTTGCTGAGATGTTTATGTATGCCATCATGTTCAGTCCCATCATGATGGTAGCCGCATCCCAACTTAGTGGAGTGCATGTCATCTGACCAATATTTTGTCAAATGAGTGTATGTATATTCAGTACTCCCCGTTCATTACAGCTGCATTTCCCTTCACACACACACAAACACACAGCAGCACAAAGTATTAGGAGAAATATGAAGAAAGTGACAGCAGGAAGTGTGTGTGTGTTGGGCAGGCGAGGTGACAGGCCTTGCCTGGAAGGAAGAGAACCACCGAATCTCGGGGAACCGAGTCCTGCATGGCATCCGCAGCGCCATGCCCTCGTCCACCATACAGTGACTTTCCTCGCCTCCTATTCCACGACAGGGCATGTCACTTTCTGTGCAATCTGATGTGAACTTTTTCCCCTTTTGTCCTTGTTACCGGCTTCTTTGTTGTGCCAGCTGTGATATTGACTAATGAAAATGAACATAGACATCATGGTGGGAAGGTGTGTGAATCTAATGCTGAAGTCAAAACATAACAGTGTAATACTGGTTGATACAATCTACTGTTTTAGATTTACAAGCCTATGAAGATGCTTTGATATCAAAGCACATGTCCATGTGTTTGGGTAGTGTGCGAGTGTGTGTGTGTGTGTGTGTGTGTGTGTGTGTGTGTGTGTGTGTGTGTGTGTGCATGTTGTATATTGTTGTTGTTGAACATGTAAAAAATTAAAATTGTTTTAAGATTATGAAAGGAAATCCAGAACAGATTAGTCCAGATTTCACAAGGAATATTGTTAATTTTTTGGTGACACATCATTCTATTTGTTGTAAGGATTTTGCTGTTACTTTTATATTTTAACTAGAAAAAGGATAACTATTGAAAAATATTGTACGTATGTAAACTTACTTTAAGCTTTCAAAGAGAAAAATCCAGATCTATGGATCTGAATATTCATATGTTTGCTCAAAGAAAAGTCCGTACATGTCATTTATCACTGCAGCTAGCAGTTGCGTACAAACAAATACAAGTCTGATTCCTTTGATATCTGCATCTCCTTTAATGTTGTGCCAAGATGTAACTTACAACGAACATTGTAAATGTCTTCTTGTTTGCATTTTGTTGATATCAGTAAAAGAAGCATCAACATTTGAAAAGTCCATGTGAATGTTTTGATTATCACTCCCTCTATCTAATCAGTTAACTCTTGCTTTTGAGAAAAACTGATTCAACCATAATGAGTTCAAGGTATTTTGAAACAGGCAGTTTGACTTGTGTATGCAGTTCCAAGCTGTGATTGTGGATATGGATGAACGGCTGTACAGCACTGCTTGGTATCAGTTTTTGTTGCCTCACATAAAGTTGAATACAATGATTCCCTCCCTTCCTTCACAATTACCTGCATCAGAACGTGTCAAAAGATGTAAAAACTGTTATTTCTTTCACTTTGCTTTAAAAGGGAATTATATTGTGAATAAAATCATATCCCAGATAATACATATGGCTTGAACTTGTGTGTGTGTGAACATGTGCATTCTATTGTGAATATGTGTGTGTGTGTGTGTGTGCGTGTGTGCGAGTGTGTGTGTGCACGTTAACATGTGCATTCTAAGTATGCATGTGTGTGCACACATGTACATTCTTGGACTATTTATCACATTATTACAGTCATCACCATCAAAGTCATCAGTAAGGATAATGTCTGATAAACAAAATTGGAATGAACTTGTTTCAGCAAACTGCATTAGTAGCACAGCAATGGTTATGTTGATATCAATACTTTTTACCTTTTCTTTGTTGTTTAGATTTGTGTCTATCAAAATAAACTACAAGGGAAAGAACATCATTATTGTCAGGTGCTAGAGAATAAAATTCTCTTTAGTAATTTTAATGGGGACAAAGTATGTATGTTGTATCATCAAAGACTAAAGATATGTAGAAGAAAGTCCAGTATCAGAAACTGCAAGCACAGTACGATTTTTTTTTTTTTTTTTTTTTAGTGTACACTAGTCACAGTGGTGCAGTGGGTAGGAACATCACTGCAAGGATGTGAGTTCTATTCCTGTTTGGTGGGATTTGGGTCCCAGCTGGCTTCTACCGTTTTTTTTTTTTGTTTTGTTTTGTTTCATTTGTTTTTTTGTATGTTGCTTTGGGTTTTGATTGGAAGACTGGAACCTCAGGGTCAAGCTTCATTTTGTTAATGAATGCATCTCCCAGAATGTTGCTTGACTTTCCCAATCAACTCAGCAGGTGGCTGCATCTCTTGTGCCTGGTTGACACCAGGGCATATTAAGAAAGAAAGTGTAGAGTTCAGTCCTGTCATGTAATCTGGCCAGAACAGAACTCTGTATTACCATCTTCATAATCCTCAGCCATTGGTCATTATGTTAAAAAAAAAAGTCCAGTTCTGTGGTCCTTCATGCCTGCTCTCCTGGTGAATTTATGTCAAAGGTGTGGGTACCAGCAAGTCTGTGGGGACTGTTATTGGAAGGACATGACAGCACTCTCTGGAGGAGGGGACATCACTCACATTGGCTCTGCGACTAGCAAGTATTTGATGTCAGAGGGCAGCTTAGTCAGTGTTGCACTGCATATGCTGGTTTAGAAGGGGTAACACTGAATATCATTGAAGTGAAGTGATACGACAGTAGTGCCGAATCTCCGTGGGTTGGTTGCCTCATGACTTATTGTTACTGTTTCCTGTGAATTACTGAAGTGATGATGTGGTAGGACAAACTTGGGTGGGGGAGTGTATGGAAAGCTTTAATACTTTCCAGACAGGCGCGGCAGAGCAATGTCACTTCCCTGCAGACGCGTGCACAGCACATGTTTACAACCATTGCAGACGCACAATTTTCGCACTTTTTGATTTTATTTTACGTCTCCTAATATAAACCTAACAAGCAATTGTTATATATCAACGGAAAGGGTAAAACGCGAACTTTGTAATTAGCATAAAATTACATACATTTTGGGTAAAATAGCAACGCTACAGTTACAGAAACAACATAAGTAAAATGTTTGGTTAATATGACAACAGCGAATGAGGAAGAAAAGGGGCATAAAACTTCACTCTTACTTTAACAGATGCAGAGAACGCCTGAGGTATTCAATATGTGTAATCCAAGTGAATTTTTTTTTTGTTTTGAAAAGGAAATTAAATCATTGCACACAGTACACACTTTTCACTGTTTTGGCTTCATATGATAAGACGTATAGAACTATTTAATACACAGAGCAAATAAATCAAGCTGATTCTTTTCCATAAACTTGTACACCTTTACCCCCCTCATCCAACCACTTTGCTGAACCAGTTCTAACACCACTTGTCATTCTGCTTCTGCCCAATATGTTGGTGAGGCAGGAAACTCCACACGTGCCTTCCCAGAGCCAGACAGGTCTCTTTGTTTGGACTACTCTGAGGTCACAAAGGTCATCGCTAGTGCATGTAAGCTTACCCTTCCAGTGGCTAGAACCCTGTTCTAAATATTAATGGCAGCTGCATCCCCTAGACGGTAGACGAGAGAACATGGGATTTTTTTTTTTTTTTTTTTTTTTTTTTGCTGTCCCAACCTCTGCACCACCTCAGAGGCAGTGCACCCACGCCGCTCATTCCGACATCCTCTCCACAGCGACAGCCCGGTCGGCCCGCCGCAGCCCCGGCACCGGCAACCCACAGGGGGCAGTCAATGTCAAATCGTCAAGAGGCAACCCACCAGAGGAGATACTGCACTGCTGCCGAGTCACTTCGGTGGTGTTCAGTGGCGCCTGAACATGGGAATTTTTTATAGTTGTGCTGTCACGGAGGCACGGCACGTCCAGGGAGTACAGCAGCATTGCCATCACCAGGGAATGGCTCCTCGTGAACGGGTCAACTGAGTTGCCATCACTATCGCACAAAGCGGCGCGAAAAGGTTAAGCAATGGCCAGTAGTCACGCCACCGAAGGGAGATGATGGAGACCCAGACTTGTTCACTGTAAAACTTTTGGCGTACATTCCAACAAAAATTAGCATGTTTTCTACAAAGAGTGTACTAAATTCCACAAATCTGGGTAAAAGTGGGTTTGGGGAAGAGGGGAGCATTCATTTCCATTTCATCTGCCATCACACAGCAAAGGCTTCTTTGGGGCACTAACCACTTGTCTTCATTGCATAAACTATGGTCAGAACAGGTTCTCACAAACACATATTACTTTCAAGCCTGATTCATCGGCAGATTTTGGAACAAAGGTATGCTCTTGCTGGCTTTTTCAGTGTTCTGAGGCATGCTGTCAAAGAAGCTGTTCCGCGATTTCAACATGGAAGTTAGCAAGAGTTGTCGCTCTTTGGTCAAATCTTTCCCCCCTCCCCAACCCCTCTACCATGGTTACTCTCCACAAGAGTCATAATAGCTCAAACACTTCTAAAAATTTTATCTGTCCCCTTTTTGTTTTTTCTTCTTCAGTTCATTTGTATTCTCTCTGAACATGCACAAAGTACGGCAAAATAGTATGGGGAAACAGGTCTGGAGGCAGGGAGAGAATATATATATGTAGAGATACACACACACACACAATGGCTAAAAAAAGTTGAGTAAGACCTGCCTTCAACTGTCACTATCAATGACTGTGCTGTCTCTGTCTCCACCTCTGTCCGCAGTCTAGGGGTCAGGCTTGACCAATCCCTCTCCTTAGAGAAACAGGTTTCAAATATTTGCAAGATTGCCTATTTAGAACTAAGAAGAATCAGCTCTGTACGTCACCTTCTCTCTACAGATGCTACAAAAACTCTCATTTGTGCATTTGTCTTATCTAGAATAGATTACTGCAACTCACTTTGGCCGGCCTTCCAAAATACCTGATAGAAAGATTACAGCGAATCCAAAATCATGCAGCCCGAGTCGTCTGTAGAGCAGGAAAATATGATCACATTTCGTCTCTGCTCCTCTCGCTTCAATTGCTATCTGTCTCAAACCGTATCTCGTACAAAATCTCAACTCTCACTTTCTCTGCTCTCTTTGAAAATGGACTTTCTTATCTCTCAGATCTCCTTAAAATCTACACCCCCTCTTGACAACTGCGCTCCTGTGCTGACGACCGCCTTCTGCGAATGACTCGCTTCAGGACTACTACTGGTGAAAGATCTTTCTCTTTTCAAGCTCCAGCGACGTGGAACAGACTGCCAGACTCGCTCAGATATTCAGATTCTATCTCTTCTTTCAAGTCTAAACTTAAAACCCATCTATTTTCTCATAATTAGTCAATGCTGTGGGGAGAGGTGGGGGGGGGGGGGGAGATAAGATAATGTTGCTTATAGCCCAGCCGACCGCAAGGGGCTGGGGGGGGGGGGGGTACAACCTAACTCATAGCCATCGGGGCCTTTTTAAATGTAGCGTATGTGTATGTTCTCTATTATATGTATTTGTTGTATGATTGAATGTTATTGGATTAAGTTTTTGTAGTGATATTTGAAAAATAAGTGAATGTCACATTGATAGGATTAGGATTTGTTAGTTATTGTAGTAATAGTATTTGTAGTTGGGTGTAAGGTGTATTACTGTATATGAGAAGGGTGAATGTAGTATGACTTTGTAAAGCGCTTAGAGAAATTCGTTTGATTAAGCGCTATATAAGAAACCATTATTATTATTATTATTGTATCTAGGTGCTAGTCTTGGATATGCAGCATGCATTTTAGCATATGTGAAAGAACCCACAGCAACTACAAACTTGTCTCTGCTCAAATTCCATAAATAAAATCCACTCTGACACATCAACAAAAGTACAGCCAGGAAGAAGGAAAGTCCTGTCAGCGAAATCTGTTTGGATGAAGTAACATCTGGAAAACACCTCTGTTCATGTTATTCTGGAATCATTGCTAGCGGTGTGCAAACTGGAAATGTTCAGTCAGATCTAACATACATATGTTCAGCCATTCGTAACATGTTTTATCTATGACACACACAGAAGTACTGCTGCTTTGTACTGAAACTATGCCTGACCATGAACTCTGAAAACAGTATGTTAGACCGACCTAACTTTATCTGAAAACCGAGCCAAGTCAAGTCAAGAGCACTTTATTATTATCTCCAAAGTGGCCATAAAAACAACAGATCACGAATCACGCCCACCCATCCACCCACTCACACACACAGTATAAAATACTCACACACATATATACAAACAAGCTTTCTGAACTGGATCTTATTGAAAGTTCAGTTTTGATTCAGGAGTTTGATGGAATTGGGAACGAAACTGTTTCTAGTTCTATTTGTTTTGGATTTTGGAATCTTCGTCCAGAGGGAAGAACATTGTAGTTTTTTGAAAGAACATGAGAACTGTCGGCAGCAATGTTCACAGCTTTTTGTGTGACACAACATTCATAAAATCTATCTAGCTGTTCTTGTTTTTTTACTAATAATCTTTCCACATGTATTCACCACTCTGTTTAAAATGTTGGTTTTTTTTTCATGCTAAGATTTCTAAACCAGCGTAAAAAGCCAAAGGACAACACTAATTCTACAAAACAGCACTAAAACATATTTAAGATGTCCTTTTTAACAGCGAGAGACCGACGTTTCTGAAGACAGTATATTCTAGACTGGCATTTGTTTGTAGATGAATCGAGTATTTGCATTGAAATTCAGCTTATCATCTAACATAGTACCCAAATACTTATATTCACTTACACGATCCATTTTGGTATTTTCAATATACAAGTGAGGGACAGGAGCTGGGTTTCTTCTAAAATCAATGACCATCTCCTTCGTCTTACTAACATTCAAATCTAGACAGTTCTCTTTGCACCATGTACAAAAACGTTCCATCTCTTAAAAATAAATTGTATCTGAATTTGACAGGTCTCCTAATGCAGAATCATCTGAGCACTTTATGACAGGAGTGACAGAAGAACCAGTACAATCATTTGTGTAAAGAGTACAGGGGAGAGAACAGTGCCTAGAGGTGCACCAGTCAATGTGGTTTTTGCTGATGAAAATTTCCCTCAAAGCGTACGCACTGTAACCTGTTGACTAAAAAGTTCACAATTTTGGGTTGACGGGTAAAGTTTGGAGTTTCTTTGCCATAATGTGTGGTTGAATAGTATCAAAAGCTGATGAGAAACCAATGAACAGGATATGAACATTATAGTTTCATTCTTAAGTGGTGCTTGCAGTAAAAGCTGGATTACAATACTAATTTTCCTTCAATAATAAGTTCACATTCGAAGCACACTCACAAATGCATGCATGCAAACGCATATTGCATGTACACACACACACACACACACACTCTATCCATTTATTTTCCAAACAAATGAACACACCAAGTGCAAACAGCATCAGCCATTTATTCTCGTTTTTTCTCCACTGACCATGAAAACTAAATACACGAAACCCTGGTACACTGACATTTAAAAAAAAACACACGCACACAACAGAACAGTTTCACCAACTAACACAAAGACATTATAAGCAAGTCAGAAAGGGCATAGTGCAATGTACTTTCTTGGTTGTTTTTTTTTCAAAAACTTGCAAAAGACCGTTACCATAAATGCTATTTTCCCCCACATACATAACCTCCGATTTTCAAGTTTCAAGTTGGGAAATTAAACACTGAAGAAAACTGCTGTCTGGCTGGTTTTCCACCTGGGAGTTCAGAAGTTATTCATCACTTTTCCAAGAAAGGAAAGATAAACACATTCATTGCAATAAAATGAACAGAAACAAACAGATGACCTCCTCAAACTGCTCATGTTTTTTCCTTCTACTTAAATGGTCCTGAATAAACAAAGCAGCAAAAAGGGAGAAAAAAAAACAAAAAAAAACATCCAGTCTCAGACTATTGTATAAAGAAAAACCAAGTCCACAGGAAATCCGATACTGCAAGGACAGCTTGGGTAAGAAATGAAATATTAGACAAAACATGCAGTTAAAACTACTGACACATGCTGAAATCAAATTGATCATTCTTGTCAATGTCGTACATTCTACAGATATCAAAAGACGATACTGTCAGTTCTTCTCCACTAGTTTGCTGAACTGTTCTCACAATCATCTGGTCAGAGGCATACTGTATGCCAAATCAGCAAGGAAAAAAAAAGGACAATAACATGTATGAAATGAATCAGTTTTGTGACAGTCTCAGAACTCAAAGGTTGGAAAATAATTTGCGCAGACTAAACGGCAAGTGCACAACAACATCACCTGTACCAAACTTTCTACTGCTATAAACGTGACCAAAGAATGGTGATCTAATACTATAAACCACACAGACACACAATCAGAAAATCAACATGTAGTGATGCAATGAAAAGCAGAGATATAGAAGATATCTACGCCACACAACGTAAAAATAAGAAGGGGTAGGGTGGGGTGATGACATACACATGTACGTATGCTTAAGGAAAAAGGACAAGGGGATATCAGGGTAGACTTTATTTATTTAAATGTACATTTCACGGAACAGAAGTTATATATGTATATAAATGGAGTTTTATATATATAAACAAAATTGGGAAGAAAAACTAGTAGATTGCTCTGTGTGTGTGTGTGCATGTGTTTCTCTTTTTTTTTATTCAAACTTCATGCCTGTCAACAGCAACGAAACACACCAAGGTACCTAATTTATCTTCTCAAGTTTGTTGTCCATTTGAAGCACAACGTGAATTTCAGCTACAAAGACATCACTGACAAAATGAGCTCGTTAATTAAAGATAAAGCAGAACAAAAGAAGAAAAAAAGTGACACACATTCAGACGGGGTGAGGGGCAGGGATGGAAATGGTAGGAGCAGAGACAATGGGTCTGAACAGAAAACACTGACGTCAATCGACGGTTACCATGTATGTACAAACAGCCCTCCACCACATCACCTCACATACACCTACAGTTGTTTTGTTCTCTTCCTGCTGTGAAACAGGATGAAACCTTGGGAATGTTGCTGGTGAAACCCATACACCACACAAAGACTTGGTAAAAGTTTTAAATGCTGCTGTGCCAAAGATGCCAAGGAGAGGAGTATGCAGGTTCTGACTGTTAAGAGCTGTTCACATTTACCGGATGTGATCAACTGCTGGGCTTCATCTTTTTAGTGCTTATACTGCATAGCAAGTTCTTTGTTCGTAATTTTTTTTTCTTTTTTTTTTCAAAATTATTTACCTCTTAAAAACGCTGTAAAACTTTAAAACAATGTTGACAAGAAAGAAGTAAATAAATAAAACCCTGCAGTTTAATTAAAAGAAAGCAACAACATAATAGCTCATTTAAAGCCCCTGAGCAAATTAACTTGCAGCAGTATCAACTGAAAGTGGCTAGACATCTTTCAATCATCATTGTTAGAATTCCATTGGAAGTAAAAATTTCAGCCAGTCATGAACATTCCCAACATTTTACCCAGTATCACATCAAACAGCTGTAGGCTAATGTACACAGTGAGAAGCAAGAAATCAGTTTGGAAATAAGCAAGCCCACCTCTATGGGATCATGTAGTGTCACATCCCTCCCTCGTCAAGAACCATTAATCTCCATCGATCTTCTCTATCCTTTTCCACTTGCAGTCATAGTGCAGTCTTCCCTCTTTGTCTTGAGTCCCATTCTGTAAGGATTCAGCTCTTTCCTGGTTTATGGAGGGGAATCTTTCATTCAGCTTAATCAAAATAATATGATCTGGTGAGCGCAGGTGTCATACTGCTCTTAAAAATAATTTTCCAAGCCTGACCTCCAAAGGAAGGAAGTGGGTTTATCCACTGTCTTCATGATTGACTCCCAATACACTACAGTTCCAACCATGGCGCACATTCAGATATCCTAGTGATCGCGGCCACATTCAGTCCAATCCTTGAAGACTGCATCCCTGACCCTTCGTCCATGCACTGTTCACCATGGACAAAGCTCCTGGAGGACACCCGACAGTCTCTCTCATCCACGCCGGCCCTCATCAGGCCGGCCCCCTGACTCTGCTATCCAGTTCCTCCGCTGTAAAGTAAGATTCTGATGTCGTCACGTTGCCACTCCCTCCCCCATCACTAGGCCAGGCTGCCTTGGTCACCAGACAGCCCCGAATCCCAAGTGATGATGCCGATGACTTGTTCTGTTGCACAGTCAAAGGTGGGAGGGGGGTCAGTTAAAGATACATTCTCCATACGATGCGTTGTGTGTGTCCATTCCGTTCCCTGGCTATCCCCGGCAGTCCCCTGGTGGGGGAGGAGGTAACAGCCATGGCAGGGAAGGAAGGAAGAAGCGCTGGCGGGTGCATGAGGCCCGTCAATCAGCATGGGGTGTGGAGTAAGGTAGGGCGGCGGGGTGCCCCGCAACGTGCTCGTCTTCACACCCATGGTGTCCAGCCTTCGTACAGCACTGCCAGGTTGTCCATGTCACGGGCCTCCTTTATCACATAGTCCACCTGCACAACACACCCAGTTATAGCCTTTATCACATAGTCCACCTGCACAACACACCCAGTTACCTTTATCACATAGTCCACCTGCACAACACACCCAGTTACCTTTACACATAGTCCACCTGCACAACACACCCAGTTGCCTTTATCACATAGTCCACCTGCACAACACACCCAGTTCACCTTTATCACAAAGTCCACCTGCACAACACACCCAGTTATCCTTTATCACATAGTCCACCTGCACAACACACCCAGTTATCCTTTATCACATAGTCCACCTGCACAACACACCCAGTATTGCCTTATCACATAGTCCACCTGCACAACACACCAGTTATCCTTTATCACATAGTCCACCTGCACAACACACCCAGTATAGCCTTATCACATAGTCCACCTGCACAACACACCCAGTTATATGCCTTTATCACATAGTCCACCTGCACAACACACCCAGTTATATGCCTTTATCACATAGTCCACCTGCACAACACACCCAGTTATATGCCTTTATCACATAGTCCACCTGCACAACACACCCAGTTACATGCCTTTATCACATAGTCCACCTGCACAACACACCCAGTTACCTTTATCACATAGTCCACCTGCACAACACACCCAGTTACCTTTATCACATAGTCCACCTGCACAACACACCCAGTTATATGCCTTTATCACATAGTCCACCTGCACAACACACCCAGTTAATGCCTTTATCACATAGTCCACCTGCACAACACACCCAGTTATCCTTTATCACATAGTCCACCTGCACAACACACCCAGTTAATGCCTTTATCACATAGTCCACCTGCACAACACACCCAGTTATATGCCTTTATCACATAGTCCACCTGCACAACACACCCAGTTATACCTTTATCACATAGTCCACCTGCACAACACACCCAGTTATATGCCTTTATCACATAGTCCACCTGCACAACACACCCAGTTACATGCCTTTATCACATAGTCCACCTGCACAACACACCCAGTTACATGCTTTACACATAGTCCACCTGCACAACACACCAGTTGCCTTTATCACATAGTCCACCTGCACAACCCCACCCAGTTATAGCCTTTATCACATAGTCCACCTGCACAACACACCCCGTTTTATGCCTTTATCACATAGTCCACCTGCACAAACACACCCAGTTATATGCCTTTATCACATAGTCCACTGCACAACACACCCAGTTATATGCCTTTATCACATAGTCCACCTGCACAACACACCCAGTTATATGCTTTTATCACATAGTCCACCTGCACAACACACCCAGTTACCTTTATCACATAGTCCACCTGCACAACACACCCAGTTATATGCCTTTATCACATAGTCCACCTGCACAACACACCCAGTTACCTTTATCACATAGTCCACCTGCACAACACACCCAGTTATATGCCTTTATCATATAGTCCACCTGCACAACACACCCAGTTACATGCCTTTATCACATAGTCCACCTGCACAACACACCCAGTTACACCTTGTACTGTGAACCTGCGTGACACCCACAGTCAGGCCATATATGGCCCACCTGAACAACCCCCTCAGTCACGCTTCATGTACTCCACCAGAGTAACGCCCCCAGTTCCATGAACAATGACATATTACCAGTTTTGGAGCAGTTTTGACTTGGTCTACAAAAGAAATCAAACGGCCAACAACAAAATCAATAAATAAGGCTGTAAAATCATGATCATCTTTAACTTTGTCTTTCTTCCTCTCTTTATCAAACTTCACCACTTTCTTAAAGAAATAAAAATCTACAGTCTGAAGATCTATGCTCTCTGTGTTCCAGACATACCACCATAAAGTCTGTAAAGTGCGATGCGTGTATTTGGGAAGTTTTGCTTTTCTTTTGGGTATTTGTCAGTTTGTTTTTTTGTGCAGCATTTCATCAAACAGTGCAGCAGCTTAGCACTATCAACGAAATCATAGCATGATGAACCAAAGTGTTGCACTTGGCAGCTCTGAACAAGTGAATGTGCACATCAAAAGCTTTTTAATGTTTATATCTATCTCACTTTTCTCAACGCACAGTTGGATTTCTACTGCTAACTCCAGGCAGAAATGTATGCAGCAAACACTACGCAGATTGAAAACATGGCCGTCTTAGAATTTTCAGTCCAGTCATACCTCACCCTCTATGCAGCCCCAAAATACATGAGCAAACAAAACAGAACACAGACAATTCTTAAAAATCCTTTTTTTTTTCTTCCTGCTCTCTCACTGAAATTATTCTTGACTGACATTGATCATTCCGACCATCCCACACAGACAGGTCTGTCCCCACACACCCCAGCAAAAGCTCCCTTTCATTGGCTAGTATAACTGCCAACTCACAAAGCCAAATTTAGTGAGCATTGTCCTTCAAATGGGAGATCTTCACAGAATGAAATCCCAGAAGAATGGCCATCAACTCACCATAAGTATGGATCGACCAAGAACGCGAGTAGCTGGAGTCATCACAAGAGCATACAACTGGACACCTTTTGACAGTCTGAGACTTTATCCCCTTTATTGAGTGTGATCCATGAGGATCATTGCAATAATACCAGGTGCAGAACAGACATATTCAACAACCAGTTTCCGATCTTACAGCCTGTTCACTAACCTGTTCAGGAACAGAGAGACGTTTGGCCGAGTCAGGATCTCTTCCATCCAGTTTCATCTTGACCCTGCGCCACACCCCCACAGCATAGCTGTTTCTCTCCTGAATAGCTGTTCACAAAGGAAGCAACCCTTGCAGTTAAACACACATGAAACATGTTTCCTTTCATGGGTAGTGCTTCTCCATGATACTGTTCAAAACTTTCATCTTTTACCCCACAAAACCTACAATAATGTGATAACACGTACGCAGGTGGAAATACACCCATGTAAACCATGCATGCACCGCAAAGGTGCAAGTCTCTGAAAAAAACATATGGTTTTCTGACACCTTTCCCTACCACCCACCCATTCATCACACACACACACACACACACACACCACATACACATACACACACATAAACACACACACACACACACATACACACACACAGAGCCAGCCACACACCTTTGCCAGTGCGGGGATCCCTGGACACCTTGTCTCTCTTGGTGGCAGCTCTGTCACGGTGCTGGGGACTACCTGCTACTGAAGAGCTCCCCTCCTTCAGCATCAGCAGTCGGTGAGCTGGGCTGCCTCCCACCTCCTCCCCCCTCTTCATCACTGAACAACATGACCACACCAATCATACAAGTGAGTCTATCACTGAACAACATGAATCATACACTGAGTCTATTACTGAACAACATGACTAAATGAATCATACACACAGCCCTTTATCACTGAACAATATAATCACATGAATCATACACACAGCCCTTTTTCACTGAACAACATAATCACATGAATCATACACCATTTCCTTCATCACAGAACAGCATATGCATATTAATGATGCACATACTAAACTATACAATGCATACGATCAAACCTGTACGTCACTGAACATCATATGCATATCACAAAAAGTGTACTATTCATATCCTCTCTTTCAAGAACAGTGCACCATTCACCCTATACCACCCTCTCTCAAACACACTGCGCACCTTTCACTACATACCCCTGTCTCTGAAACACACAGACCGCAAGTTTCACAGTATACACCTCTCTCACACACAGCACCTTTCATGGTAGACTCCTCTCTCCCAAACACAGATAGTACATGTTTTACAGTACACTACTGTCTCTCAAACGAACGCAGTACATGTTTCACAATATACCCGTCTTTCAAACACACACACTGCATGCGTCACAGTGTACCCCTCTCTCTCTCACACACACAGTACATGTTTCGTTCTATACCCGTCTCTAACACACACACAGTGTATGTTTAGCAGTATACCCTCCCAACTCTTTCTCTTTAGCAGACAGAATACATTTTAATGTATGTCCCTCTCTGTCATGCTCACAAAATATGGCCAAACAGAGGAAGCAAACTGTATTCAAACTGCATTCAGTAGACTGTATTCAAACTGCATTCAGTAGACCATATTCAGTCTGACATAGTACAGTATATCAAGCCATAATTGTTTTCCTACCTGCAAAGCTCAACATCTTCCACTCTTCCACTGGGCTGGGTGAAATACTAAAGGACTCAGAACTATCCCTCCCACTGTAATAACCCCATTATATACCGTGTACCTACCTCTTGTGACCTCATGTCGAGGGGAGTCCTCTTCCTGCTCTTGCTGAAGCAGAGGTGGAGCAAACTGCATCAGCCGATCATAAATGCTGAAACACGATTTACAGCGCTCTACTGTGACTCTGAAGCAAGCACATCAGCTACAGTAATCTGTGGATTGTAACTGTCAAGAACACAAAAACTGCCAGGATCAGCAACACACACCAATCACTGTGATTTCAATATAGAGACAAGATCACCAGATCAACAATACTGATCAAATCCAGAGATACTGCTATTCTCAAATAAAAGAAACGGCAACACAAATCAATACGCTGCAACTCTGATGCTCAGACAACATCACAACACATATCGAAGGACACTAAATCTGCAGCTCAGAAAATATTTCAGGACTTTATATCCAATGTTAAAAAGACCCGGGACTCCCTGAATGCATGTGTAACACACTTATACTGTACTAAGGCCTATCAGCTTGTGTGGCACGGGTTTAACACTACCAGTGAGGAACACAGGGATGTGAAAAGGGAGGGGGGGTTACTATGTCTGTTGTTCCTGACCATGGTGGTGCACAATCTCTGAATAAAATAAAACATAGTGCAGCTGGATGGATCAAAGCTAGCCAACCTGAAGGCAACTTACAGTATCAAACCAGGAGAATGCACAGTGCATGAACTTCAATCCCCTCATATTCAATGGCCACTGTTAATGTCACAGCAAAACAGAAGTGTTTTGGTTTCCCTCTGCCGTATGTATACATAACATGTGCATATGTTTCTTCCATTTACTGTCTGTTCATGTTCTATGATACTAGACAAAAGAAAAGCAACAATTAATCATAAGAAAAAGAAAAAAATTAACACCGCAACAATTCAAAAAACATCTAAGTAACATCAAATATAAAGATACAATAAACTACACCTCCTTACAGGTAAGTAAAAATCAGACTCTTGATTTAATGCTAATCCAATGTCACATGATAGTGAGGAATCATTTAAAATTTCATACAGTGAAGATTCAGAGAAAAATAGGCCAAAAATGCTTCCACTGCTTAAATTTGAGAAGTATATACATATTTGATATTTTTTTCTCCACAAAAGCAATGTAAGTCATGTGGTGTGTGTGTGTGTGTGTGTGGTGTGTGTGTGTGTGTGTGTCTGTGTGCGCGTGCGTGCGCATGTGTGTGTGTATGTATCTGTGTGTGCCCGCACACGTGTGTGTGAGATGCATTCATGTTTCCACTTCAACATCCCTGGGGAATGAAAAATTAAAAGATGTGATCATCTAAAACACATACATATGCCAGCTTTACCCAAATGAAAATACACACCTGGGGATTTGAATGACAAGGTCCTGTAGCACAGACTCTGTGGCCAGCATGGTGGTTCTGGTGGCATCCTCACTGACCACCGACTTGAGGGCTGTGGTGATGTTCTCAGAGAATGTTTTGTAAGAGGACAGGTAGTGACGGATACCATCTGGGTTGATGTCCTCCCCATAGTCCTGCTCTTCCAGCTAAGATGTGCATGCACACACACACACACACACACACACACACACACACACACACACACACACACACACACACACACAGACAGACAGACAGACAGATATACACACACACACACACACACACACACACCACGTATGCACCAAGGAAAGACTAACACACTGCAGCTGACAATCATGATAACGACACCGACACATCCATGATATTAATGTTACCACTACACATAGATTACGGAACAAAACTAGCCATCACCATATTCACTGATAATGATAACACTGATGACACTCATGATAACAATAATAAACACAGATAAAAAATGCAGCAGGAGTTTGACATAACAGTATACAATACCAATCTTGTCTTCACGATATTTTCATCAAACTATAAGCTGATAAGACCAATGTTACATAAAGTTGGTTCCAAATGAAAGAATGAATGAAGAAATGAATGCAGGAAAGAATGACAGAGTGAGTAAAGAAAGAAAAAAAAAGAAGGAAGGAATGAAATAACAAATGAAGAATCGCAAACAATGCAGACAAAGGTGAGAAGGTAACTCTTCTCCCCCAGCTAATTTACTGTCCATGAATGGAGTGGACACATTATCCACACCATTCCAGTCCAACAATAACAGCAGGCACTATGCAGATGTGATAAAACACCATCTGGCCAACAGTTTTCTTCTAACATTCACAACAACATGCCAGGATCCATCTAAAAGGCTCTAACAAAAATTTCCCAAATAAGACACAGGTACCTCAACAAGCTTAGCATCCTAGCCAGCTTGTATTAATTGATGGCACAGTTACTCAGTGTGTGAGTGTGCATGTCATGAATTAACTTTACTCACAGACAACTGACAAACTGATCCTCTGAGCCATTTTCTTGTCCATGAGGACAGAGGAAGGCAGGCAGGTACTTTACCTTGGCCATGGTTTTGAGGATAGAGCGGATGTCTGACATCAGCTTGTGATGTGTGGACAGCAGGCTTCGTAACTCGGCCACTTCATCGAGAATCTTGTTCTGCAATGACACCAAAACAATACATAGCATGACCACAGAATACCATCTACACACATGTACTGTAAGGAAAACTGTGGAAAGTCTGATGTTCTAACAAATGGTCACCGTTCTGGACAAAACAAGCTCCATTTCTTGTTGCTATCCCTGGAACATACTATGGAAGGGAAGTAACTACAAGAAATGTTGAAAAAAGAATCCCAGGTAGGTGCCAGTATTTTCATTGATTTGACAATTAGCAGTGCAAATCCTACTGACCCATAGTATATCTAGCTCACAAGATTGACACAAACTGTACCAACCTTTGCAAAGTAAATGTTAATCTTGTAGAGGGCGCAAGATTAGTAATGGTGCAATAACACTGTAATTAGTAATCCAGCAAAGCAAGCAAAATTTGTAATGCTGTAAAGGAAGCAACATTAGAGGTCATGTTACAGGATCCAGGGGAAGTGAATCTCCCTTGTGTAATCATCATATTTGGCGTCATATACTGTACCATGTCAGACCATAGCATTCACGGCAGTTAGTCAGCTCTGTCAGGCCGAAGATTTTGTGTGGCTAATGCAGTAATAAGACAGTCACGTGACGCCCACCCTACTTCCGCCGAAGGAAGAAGCCGGTGTAAACTTCCTGTACTTCATTCTCTCTCGGCCTGCCCTCCAAGCAAGATAAGTCTTGTGCTCTGTCTCGCCTTTCTTTGCCGTTGTGTTAAGATAGCCTTGTGTTTGCTCCTTGCTTGTTTGTTGTGGCTTGCGCGCTGAACCCTTGTACCCTTGCCGGTGAGGCTTTGGTTTGGCGTGCTTTATTGATTTTACTGATTTTATCATACACGCTTCTCGCGTTTGCGCCTTGTTCTCGACATTCACGACTTGCCACGCTTCTCGCGTTCGTGCCTTGTTCTCGACACTCGCGACTTGCCACGCTTCTCGCGTTCGTGCCTTGTTCGCGACTTGCCTTCCGTGCATCTCGCATTCGGAATTCCGAGCTACACGCCGATTTCCATCTCCTCGCTTTACTTAGCCTTACGGCCTTTGTCTGCGAGTCCCATTTCACTTCCATTTGGATTCCTATTCGACGACCTTCCTCGTCGTTCACTCGCTTTCCATTACTTGCGCCGGTCGTTCCGCCATTTTGTGTCAGTCGTTCCGCCATTTTGTGTCGACCGGCCATACCGACACACATACGATCGCACTGTCTTACTCGAACAGCGCGACTTCTGCGCATTGCCAGCACTATCAGTGCCCCTTCCGAGGTTGGTCGAGCTCTTCCTATCCCTCGATCCACCTCTTTGTCTCCCCTTTGCGATCGTGTTTTCCGTGTTTGTCTCGCCACCAGTGCCCAACATGGTGAAGGATACTAACGGGTCGAGCCACTCCTTTGTTCGCGAGTCGCGCTCTGCCCCGGAGGACCCGAGTATCGATTCCAGGGGACAAACCGCTCACACCTCTGAGCGTACGGTCAGTGTGGAGGAGGGTTCCGCGCAGGGGACGCGCGACCAGCTTTGCTATTCCTCCTCTTCACGATCGGCGGACACACGATCGTTGCGATCGAAGTCGAACAGGCATTTGGCCGAATCGAACTTGCAATCGGCCGTCATTGCCGACTGTTTTTCGTTCTATTCTGACTCGAAATCGAAATCCAAGGGCAAGGCCCCCATGAAAGGACCTGCCCGTTCAAAATCTTCCCGTTCTCCAAAATCTTCCCGTTCTTCGGCCAAATCGCCTGCTCAGTTTCCATCGCACAAGGAGACTCTCTATCATGCTGCGTCCGGCGATCGTCGGCCCCTGGGGACCATTGCCGAGACTCGGACCAGCACGGGTGACGACTCGCGGCCGGAATCACCGCTCGTCACCCGATCAGATGAGACTCGTGACGCTAGCTACCCCCCCACTAACGCCACGCAGTCGAATCACGCTCTCCCCAACCGTGTCCGGGGTCAGCCACTACTCGGACACGAGGAGCGTCATCACTCCAGTGGAGGGGCTGTGGGCAGTCTTTGGTGTGACTTCCCCACTGACCACAACCCCGGGTCAGGGACGCAGGCATCGACCAGGTCGGATCTGCGCCCTCAACCCCAACGGTCGAACCACCCCGATCGACCGTTGAACTTTCCCCTAGGGTACAGGACGTTGGGGAGCGGACTTCTTTCGCTCCCCGGTTGGGCATCGTCTGCGGTCCCGTTCCTCCGGGGGGAGGATCGACCAGCGGACCAAGGGTAACCTCCCTTCGTCCTCTGAGGTGGATCCGTCGCCGCAGCCATCCCAGTCCGCTCCCACACGGCCAGGAGGCTCGGCTACCGCACCATCCACCGGCCACCTTGCCATGCAGGGGGCCGGCACGGATCGCACCCGGGAGATGCAGGAGGCAGTGCTCTCCCTGGGGCGGGTGCGAGACAGCTCGCCTTCTCGCTACCCTCCCCTTGGTGCCCAAGGTTACCCGGGTCCCCGGGGAGACTCTGCCCCAGGGCCGCCACAGCCCGTCGTACTTTCCGGGGACCGGTGGCTCTATTCCCCCGAGAGGAATCAGTGGCTTAGGGCTGACACTCTTCCAGACTCCTCCTCCGGTCGCATGTGGCATCCTGCCTCCCGGAGCTGGATCGACCTGGGGCCCCCTTCCTCTCGGGCGCTGTCCGATCGGCGATCCCCCAGTCTGCCCGCCGAGTATGGAGCCACCAGGGACCCGTCCTCCTTTTCCCCCATTACCCCTCAAGGACTGGACTCCCACGCACCCCTGCCCTGGCCCTCCGAAGGTGGATCTGATCATCCCCTTCTGGATTACTCTGACCCTCAACTCGAGGACGGGGTCGAGGACTCCCTCCCCCAGTCTGGTGACCTCTCCATCCTGGAGAGCTGGCGTCCAGATCTTGTTGTGAGGGAATCCCCTCCCTCTGACAACATCTTCTCCTTTAGCCGTTTCACTGGGGAGCCCCCTGCCCAGCGATCACGGCCAAGGATAGTCGCCCCCCAGACCCTCCCTCCCTTGTGGGACAGACCGGCTTCTTTCGCCAGGGGTGCACATGCCATTCCCCCACCGGGGATTGACTTCTTGTCAGCCCTAACGCGGCTCCAGTAGGAGCTTTCCTCAAAGACCCGCGTCATGGCCCCCATGTCTTTTCCCTCTTCTCTGCCAATCCGGCCACCAGGGACATTGCCATTTCCTCCGCCGACCTCAGGCTCACGCCCAACCTCGCCCCCCCCACATCCACCCCTGTTCTCATCAAGAACTTGATGGAGTGGGATAGAATTGCCAGGACTGGCATTCTCCACACCACCGCGGGACATGCATTCATGGACATGTTCCTGCAGCGAGCGGAGGAGCTCTGGGCAAAGGAGGGCATCACTGCCTCGGTGGCTTCGGACCCCAACGACTCTGAGGCAGATCCTAGCCTATTCGACGACCCCCTCATGCGTTTCCTGGTCAACAAGATTTCGCATCACCTTTGGGCTGCGGCGGACAGCGCGGCCAGGTGCCACTTTAACTACCTGTTAGCAGTGAGAGATGCTGTGCTATCTCAGGCCAATCTCTCCCCGGCGCTCAAGGCGGCCTTACGGTGCATCCCGGGTCAGGAACAGTCGCTCTTCGGTGACTATTCCACTGCTGTCATCACTCATGCAGTCGAGGAACGCAAACAGGCGGCGTCTTTTGCGGCCAAGCCCCCTCCCCAGCATTGTCCTTGCCAGCATCGCCCTCCTGGACCCTACTCCCGTCTGGCCCCCAGACCCCAGCCCTACCCCAAACAGGCCCCCCCTCGCACCTCAAGGCCCGCCAGACGACCTTCTTCTGCCGTTGCTAGATCAAAACCGAAAAACCCCCATCAGAATTTTCGGTTCGGCCAACAGGCCCGGCCTCGGAGGTGACTAGTAGACTCACCTTCGGAGGAGCGAGAACTGGCAGACTTCTTGCCCCTCCCCGGCCCCGCGGCCCCTTTGGCAGGCAGCCTGTCCCGACATGCCCACCAGTGGCGGCGTATGGGACTCAACCCTTGGATAGTGTTAGTGTTACAAGAGGGGTTCCGTCTGCCCTGGGCACACGATCGCCCCCCTCTGCTATCCTGTCCTCCTCCTTCCCCCGGCGATCCCCCCCTGGCCCAGGCGGAGGCTCTTCGCCTGGAAGTCGAGGACCTTCTTCGGAAAGACGCCATCACCCATATACCCCACCCAAACCCCGGGTTTTACTCCCACCTTTTTGTGGTCCCCAAGTCCTCGGGGGGCTGGAGGCCCATCCTCGACCTTTCTCCACTCAACAAATTCCTCAGAACAACCAAATTCAAGATGGAGACCCCGGCCCAGATCAGAGATTCTATCCACCATCTGGACTGGGCCACTTCTATAGATCTGAAGGATGCGTATTTTCAGATCCTCATTCATCCTTCCCACAGACGATACCTTCGGTTCGTCTGGCGGGGACGGGTATATCAGTTCAAGGCGCTCCCCTTCGGACTCTCCCTGGCTCCCTTCCTTTTCACGAAGGTAGTCAAGGAGATGGCCGCCCTTGCCAGACAGGAGGACATTCGCCTCTTGGTTTACCTCGACGACTGGCTCGTCTTGGCTCCCACTCAGGCCCTGTGTCAAGCCCACACATCCAAACTTCTGCGCCTTTGCTCCTCACTAGGGTTCGTCACCAACCCCGAAAAATGCGAGCTCTCGCCCAGTCAGAGATTCTCCTTCCTGGGCATGAGTTTCGACACCACCTCCATGCTAGTCTCCCCAACCCCGGAGAGGTCCACCCGCCTGATGGACCTCATCTCCCACCTCCGCCTCTCTCCCCTCGCGTCGGCAAGGACACTGTCCTCCCTTCTGGGATGATGGAGTCCCTGTCGCCTCTCATTCCCCTAGGCAGGGTCCCCAAGCGACAGCTTCAAAGGGAGTTCCGACGTCGTTGGTCGCAGACCGCCGACCGCTGGGACCAGACCATTCCCCTCGGGCCTTGGTTCTTTTGGGCCACGGAGGAGTGGCTCAGCCCCTCCATCCTGAGCCCCGGGGTTCCCATCTCCCTCCCATCCCAGGCCCTACATCTTTACACAGACGCCTCCAACTCGGGCTGGGGGGCCCATTTGGAGAGCAGTCATGCCTCGGGGGTGTGGGACCCATTGACTGCCCGTCTTCACATCAACATCCTGGAACTGGAGGCGGTCCGACTAGCCCTCCTCCACTTCCAGACACTGGTCTCGCACCGATTTGTTCTCCTTCTCATGGACAACACCTCGGTAGCCTGTTACATCAACAAAGGGGGGGGGGGGCACGCTCCATCAGTCTCTCCCTCCGGGCAGAGGCCCTCCTCCGCTGGTGTCACACGCAAGGAATCACCCTTCGCGCGAGACACATAGCAGGGACGCACAACATCCTGGCAGACTCTCTCAGCCGCTCCGGGTCCGTCCTCCACACCGAATGGACCCTCAGCAGGCACACGCTAACCTCGGTGTGGGAACACTGGTTCACACCCATGATCGACCTGTTCGCCACCCGATTCAATCATCGTCTGCCAGTGTATGTGTCTCCCGTCCCGGACCCTCAGGCGTACGCGATCGATGCCCTATCCCTTCCCTGGTCTGGGCTCATAGCTTACGCCTTTCCTCCCTTCCCGATCCTTCACAAGGTGATCAGGAAGGCGAGACTCGAGGGACCCAGGCTCATTCTCATAGCCCCATGGTGGCCCACTCAGTCCTGGTTTCCGGACCTCAAGTCCCTCACTCACGTTCCCCCTCTCCAGTTGGACGCCCGGTGGGACATGCTCAGGCAACCCCGCTCGGGTCGCCCCCACTCTAATCCCCAGGCGCTTCGCCTCCATGCCTGGCTTCTGTGCCAGCCGGAGTGCGAGCATCTAACCCCACCTCCCAAGCGGACAGGTCCCAGTCCGTCCTTAACATTCTCTCTGACGCCGGGGCCTCTCAGGACCTCCGAGACCTAGCAATGGCCTCTCGCAGAGCTGGCACTGAGTCCCTTTACGATTACAGGTGGAGGAAATGGGTCTCATGGTGCAAAGACAACTCTGTCCCACACAATCGCCCCTCAAATATCCAGATAGGAAATTTTCTGTCCCACCTAAAACTATCAGCTAGCTCCATACGGGGCTACAGGTCGGCCATCTGCACGACCATCCGCCAACTGGGCGGACCGTCCTTTGAGAATGACTTCCTTCTCAGAGAGATCTCTAGAGGAGTGGCCCTTCGTGAGGCCCGATCCCCAAGGCGCGTTCCCCTTTGGGATCTTTTCACTGTACTCGATGCCCTCAGGAAACCTCCTTTCGAGCCTATCTCCTCCCTCCCCTTCGACCTTCTTGCTATGAAGACCACCTTTCTCCTCGCTTTGGCCTCGGCCAGAAGGCGGAGCAAGATCCACGCTCTCAGCGGGGACCCCAGAGACATTGCCTTCCACACGGATGGCTCTGTCTCCCTTAAGTTCCTTCCCGAATTCCTGGCTAAAAACCAGGAACCCGGTAGCCCCTCCCCCTACCTCGTCATCCGCCCATTGGCGGATATCCTAGGTGGAGAGAGCGGTGGTGACAGGACTCTGTGTCCTTCCAGGTGTCTAAGACACTACTGGGAACGTTCACGCCCCAGGCGCGCTTCTCAGAGACGTCCCTTTATTTCCATCAACCCCAAGAATAAGAAAGACATCTCAGCTGGCACTATCTCTAGGTGGCTGTCCAAGACGGTCAAATCAGCCTATGCCCAGACGTCCAAGGTCCTCCCCGTCTTGTCCCCCCGGGCCCATGAGGTCAGAGCACTGGCCGCTTCTGCAGCTTTCCAGCACTCTGTCCCCCTGCGCCATCTCCTGGAAGCAGCCTACTGGCGTTCGGAGAATCCCTTTATAAACTTTTATTTAAGGGACATCCGCATGACCAGGGCTGACGGTTCTGAAGGGATATCCTTTGTGGCGGCTAATGCAGCCATATCGGTTAACCCCAAGAACCACTAGGGCACTCGCCCTCCTCCTTTTATGATAAATTCTGCTATGGTCTGACATGGTACAGTATATGACGCCAAAATGGGGAGTTTGTATTATACTCCCTGTTTGGCTAGTATACTTACCATGTCAGACTCTAATGCCCGCCCTACCTTCCCCACTAGCGCCAAGGTCCTTGGGGTTACCTGGCGTGCAGGCCTCGACGAATGAGGTACAGGAAGTTTACACCGGCTTCTTCCTTCGGCGGAAGTAGGGTGGGCGTCACGTGACTGTCTTATTACTGCATTAGCCACACAAAATCTTCGGCCTGACAGAGCTGACTAACTGCCGTGAATGCTATGGTCTGACATGGTAAGTATACTAGCCAAACAGGGAGTATAATACAAACTCCCCATTTCTCTGCCAGTATGCAAAGCATCTTTTCATGAAGTGAAACCAGACTGGCACACATACACAGACAGAACATGGGGACCAGAAACAAATTGATGCTTTTTTTTTCTACCCCCCCTCCCCCCCCAAAACACACCACACGCACACACACACACACACACACACACACACTCACCACTCCCCAACAAAAAGAGTAAAACATATAAAAGACAAGCATCATTTCATGCTGAAGTTTGAAATTAGAGAAAAAGGTGTAGTGGTTGGCAGGTGTGCTGACGTTAACAACAGGTGAACCCAGGGAGGCACTGACCTTGCATGAGGTGATGTCCACATGCTGGGAGTGGATGGTGCTCTCTGCCTCTGGCAATGACATGGTAATCTGTTCCCTCACCGCCTGCACCCATCCACCATCCACCGTCTCTCCCGACTGCAGTGGCTGCATCACACATCACAATGTTTTGGAACACACAAAACAATGTTTTGGAACACACACCACAATGGTTTGGAACACGGTCGCTACCTGTTTGACTTGGACACACAACCATATCCCCCGCATGTTCTGGCCGGTATCTCTGAATGATTCTGAGTTTGGACAGACGCTGTGAAATCCAGAATGAAGACACTCCATAGTGCACCTGCCACAGCACATCAGCCACTTTCCCTGCTCATGAGTACTTAGCATCTGTTTTCTGTTATTCTACCAGTCTCCCACTGAAAACTTTGAATTATTAGTCAATACAATGTTACTTGTTGACTCTATGAACCCAACTGGATGTTGATTTTTTCAAAAGTACTTTTTTCTCCTACCTTTTTTTTCCCTTTCTTTTTGTTTTATTTTAACATCAATGTTCATTCTGATTTTCTCAGATAAAAACATATTGATAAAATCTTGATCAAATGATAAATCCAAACAACCAACGGAAAAACAACTAAACATGTTCGCTTTCCCATCATTGGTCTGCAAATGACTGGAGGCACACAACAATGTTGGGTTCACTGTGAACAAAGCAAACTTTTTAACCTTAGTACAAAGGCTGTTCTTTCTGTTAAAGAAGCAAACACAATGGCAAACCTATGCATATTAGTGCCGCAGGAAGCTATTGTAAAACTGTCCACACAGGTAACTTACATAAGAACACGAGGTTAATGAACATTTCACGGGGCAGTGTTGTAAATGGAATCCTAACAGTGGAACAGACACAAACCTTGATGCTGAGCAGCTGCAGTTCTTGTGGGGTGACAGACGTGCTGGTGGACTCCAGCATCAAGCATGATTCATAACACCTGAAAAAAAGACCAGCACACTGCCAGGTTACCATCACCACAGAATATCACACACTAATCAAGGATAGGTTCTATCATCATTGCCATGAGCCAGCAGTCTTCTGTACTGCAAATACAGTAGAAACTAGGTTTGTACACAGCAAATAATGTCACATGTAAGGAATCCTCTTTTCACTCCTTGCCTGCCTTCATCCCCCTTTCCCAGCTGCCCATACAACATCAGCATGAAAACAATTACGATACAGTCAAGTACAAAGTGGCAATATCATACTTGTGTTAAGAGAACAACACCTCTACTGACAATTCGTCTCCTGTTTAACCTACTGTCATCCCCTCCCCTCCCCCATGATCCTTGTCTGAGTTCAGAACGTGGGTACTGCGGCCACATACTTGTTGATGAGTGCCATGAAAGCAGTATCCACGGTGACAGCCTCCTGAGTCCGGGTCCTCCAGGCCTCAAAGTGAAGAATGCCCTGGCAAATGTTCACCACTTCCGACACCAGATGACTCTCCTCCTGTAGGGACCAATGGTAACTGATAACTACAGCTCCACTTCATTCAAGTGACCCAACAATAAACAAAAAGATAACAGTTATAGATAAACAGAAATGCTGATATGAATCAAGGGCTTCAACCCTTTTTGTGCTCTTTAAAAAAAATCCTTAGAAAAAAATTGAAGAATTTCATCTTCAAAGCTGAATAATCAGCTGTTTGCAGGTGGTTAATTTATGGAGTTCCTGGGGGCCTAACTGGAGGATTTTAGGGATCTTCATGGGATTTTGAACAGTCTCACTGGCTGTTATCAGTGTACAGTGCAAAGAAAGGGGATTATTCACTTAAATACATCATGAGTATATTTAAACCTGATTCCCTCAAGGTCTACTTTCTCGACTTGCAGAAAAAAGAGGCATAAAACTCCAGAGAGAAAATCACAGTCATAATTCCACAATATCTGCAAATAACCAGACTGAACAGTACCACAAGGACTCTTTTGTTTTTGATCATGTCACAATGCTGACCTCCAAGTGACGAGCTCTGGCAGCACTGGCATCCTGGAAATTTTGCAGCATGGTGTTGAGCGACGGATTGGCACCCGCCGCCCAACGCAGTCGCTGAGTCACATGACTCTCCAGGTTCACGTAACGCTCTTGACAGCCTGTGATCTGCCCGTCCTGCGCCGACAGTGATGACAGCACCTGCAACGTGGTTGATGATGAGAAATTTTTTTTTTCCTTTCTTTCTCAGCGTGATTTATTGTATAAACTACCAGAACATGACAGTTGTCCTGATCTCAACATGAATGAAAGATTGGTGTCAGAACTAGCGCAATTATTCATTACAACAAATTAATTCAGCTACATATGATAATAATTAGACCAAAATTTTCACTGTCAAATAATGTGAAAAGGTATACTCTGATTTTGTCTCTCATCCACACACAGGAGTTTTCCCACATAAAATCACTGCAGAAGCTATGCACACACAACTAATTCTGTATCAACTTCTAAATATCTACAAACATTTGCATGGAACCAGAAAAGGAAAGCGCTTTCTGGAAATCTTTGAATACTTTTACAACACACAGGAAATCTTTTTTTTTCTCTCAAATCTCATTAACTATCCTATTGTAACTTTATCAGGGAAATGAATATTACAGTTAAGTCTAAATCTGAGAAGATAACAGTAAAATTCATGCTTTATGTATATGTATGTAAATAAAATTCAATTTTAGGACATTTCAAATATATGACAATTAAAACCTTAATTTTGTACTGTTAACATCTGAACTGGAGCATGTGAGCACATCAATGAACATTTGACAAGTCCTTGCATTATCATGTACATGAACACATAATGTTGGACTGACCCTAGCCCTAAGTCAACAAAGACTTTTAATACAATATATAATTGAAAACAGGGACCATAACAGCCACAAAAGACAGACGAATTTCGACAGCAAGTCTGGCTGACCTTCTTGATGTGAGCCATGAGGGCAGGGCGAGACTGCAGAGACATGGTGGAGTTGTTGCGTCCCCCGCTGGTCACAATGTCTTCATGCAACCACTGGAAACAGGTCAGCAGTCCCTGCCAGCGCTGGCAGCTGCTCTTCAGCAACGACACCCCAACATCCATGCGTCTGCAGTGACATCAGTTCAGCCAATCAACTTTTAATCCACTTAGGTCAAGGCCACTAGTCACAGCCCGTACTGTTCAACAGGGTATAGCAGTATGATGCTAAAGAAACAATATCAAAACTTTATTTGAAAATTTTTCTTGTCATATACAACACAAAATACGCATCATCTTCGTAAATAAGCTAAAGGAAAAAAAAAGGTAAAACATAAGATAACAGGAAAAGAATATCATTTACAATCATGAAATGCATTTGAAATGATGTTCAAAGCACTGAATCTTTTTTTTTTTTTTTTGCTGTCCCAATCTCTGCGCCACCTCAGAGGCAGTGCACCCACGCCGCTCATTCCGACACCCCGTCCACAGCCACAGCCCGGTCGGCCCCGCCACAGCCCCGGCACCGGCAATCCACAGGGAGCAGTCAATGTCAAGTCGTAAAGAGGCAACCCACCGGAGGAGACACTGCACTGCTGCCGAGTCACTTCGGTGGTGTTCAGTGGCACCTGTTCTGATCTAACATATGCAGGACACCACCTACTAAGCCCCCTACTGACGACAATAATTGCTTAGTAGCGTAGCCGGCGTGAGCGAGCTCTCCCTCCGGAGAGTGCCACCATGTCCGTCCAACAACAGCCCCCATGGACTCGCCGATACCGGTGACCCCGATGGAATCAAACCAAGGCCACAGATGTCGAGAGGACATCGAAATTGAGGTCACCATGACAGCAGGGCATGAAGGGCCACAGAATTTGAGACATTTTTTTATGCTGATCGATGAGAATGAGGATGATTAAGATGATGCTACGGATTTCCATTTCAGTCTGAGACTACATGACAGGGCTGTACTCTACGCTTCCTTTCATAATATATCCCGGCATCAACCAGGCCAGAGAGAAACAGACACTTGCAAGCACTGAATCTTTTCTGTTGCTTTACATGGAATTATTTGCCAATACATCATGAAAAATCTATCCACTTCACCTCATTTCAAATTCCATCTAAAATAGCAACTCTTTTCACAATTTTCTTTTTTTACAGAAAACATTTTGATAAGCCAGCATGGTAATTAATGTTTGTCCCCCAGAGTGAAAACGGTGAATGAAATCTTGGACAAAAACAATCTGTAAGACAAGCACCATATAAAGATTATACTTTATGTATCATCTTCCTTCTTTGTCCCAGGTGGTAAGAGGAGAAGCAAATGTCTGGTATACAAGCTGTGAGCCACCCTTACTTGGCCAGGTCCAGTTTCCTCCAGGCCAGGTCCTGGGCCGAGGTGAGGGTGGTGGCTTGCGTCAGGTGGGGATGTAGGAAATGGCCCGCCCGCAGATTGTTCTCCACTGCCTTCTTGCACATGTCTTCCAGCGGCACCTTAGCCAGCGCCCCAACGTCCTTCAGAGCCACTTCAGACTCTACACTGAGGCCCAACGTCTCAACCAGGACGCACACCATGCATCCCAGAAGTTGAGAAGGGAATCCAATCATCTGTAACAGTGTTATCATCAGATATATGGCCAACAAAATCAACATGAAATCTTTCAATCCACTTGGGCTTGTTCACATAGTTCATGGGGTTGTACATGGTAAAAGAAATCCCGCTACATGAAATCACACATGCAAAGGAGTGTTTCGATCATGTTTAGCCAGTGCAAGTTAAGGGGAAGTCCTAAACATCCTAGCAGAAATATGGGCATTCCAGATGAGCGATATAAAGTCTTCTGGCCTGCACAGAAGAAACTGTTCCTCTAAATGCACCCTCATAGTGACAGCACTGCTGTTTCACCAGCTCTGTCAGGGTGCAATACAACGGAGACCAAGGAAGAACACTTCAGTGGTCAGCTGACATGCGCGTAATGGTCGACACAACAAGCGTACCAGCTTGGTTTCCTTCTTGCAGTCTGGCAAGGCACACCTTAAGAGGTGGACTTTGGTGACAGAACATGTTATTCCTCTGTGCTTCCTTTCCAGCCCTGGGTAAATCACTTGATTATTGTACAATCAGCACATTCATATTTGCATGAAGATGAACAATAGTTATCTACTTGGGCAGTTGTGGACATTTTTAACGGTACTGACAGTGAATGGGAAGCACACATTATTCCTGTTTCATAACATTAAAAACCGAACCATCATTTCCTCTGATGACAATAGGGACATTCACCTGTTTGTGGACAAATTCACAATGATAGGGACACTCACCTGTTTGCATACAACTTCACAATGATAGGGACACTCACCTGTTTGCGGACAAATTCAGCTATGAATTTCTTGATAGGTTTGGCCATCTGCTCATCATCATACACAGCCCCTCCATTCAGCCCTGTAGAACAATATAAACATGATTCACGTAAACTTCCATCCTTTTCCTCTCACAATTTTTTTTTTTCTCCCTCTTTCTTGTCCTATCGTCTCTCTTTTGTTGGTCAGATTTTATGCAACAATTTACTTTCCAAGCTGTATATTAGCGTTGCCACTAGCATCTGCCACTTATGCTTCTAAAAAAAAACAACTAAAGCTGTGAAGATGGTGTTTTGATCATTTGGTTACATGAAATAACAACATCCTTTGTGTTTGTTCTTTTCATTGTATTGTTCACCATCACGCTTTACCAATCACAAAACCAGAACCAGAACCATTTCAAACACAATGGCAAAGCAACGAATATGGAACTTTCTCATGCCCTTACATCAGTTCTTCAAAATCATTTATACATAATTCTTTCTTGCTTTCCCTCTCCTCTCTCCTCCCCCCTCCCCCTCCCTTCCCACTGCTCTCTTGTGCAGAGTCCCAAGGCTTCGGGCTGCAGCAATACCATGATGATGATACATGCTGGACCAATGGAAAAACCCTCCCTGCACTACAGCATTTTCATCTAGCCATTCTCCAGCAACCACTCGACACCATTCTTTTAGTCAGTTTAACAGTACTTTCAGCATACTGTTCGGGTTGATTTCATTGATACTCGACAGAAAGTATTCTCAAGCAAGTATATCAAAGGGTGAAGATGACCGACACCTTCAGAGCGACTGACCTTGTAAGGCAGCGGCCAGCTGGGTCACCATGTGGAAGAACTCCTGCATGGCCTGCAGGCGCTTCAAGAAGAACAGCAGGGACAACAGGCTGCGTGTGTCCGATGACCATGGCGATAGCTGGAAATGAGTAAAAAAAAAATGTTTTAAAAATCACAACCACTCTATCATGACTGTAATACCTGTCCAAACAGATCTGAAAAGAGTACCTTCTCTCCTAGCCAATTCAGTTACCATGTTATCTACAAAATCTGAATTCAACATTAAAGTTTATGTATGATGCTGCAGCTATGAAATTATGAATGATTATCTTTTTGATGATTTTGATCCGTTTCATTTTCATTCCCCATCTATTTTTACATTTCCCTTTCCATGAAACTCTAAAAGGTTTTCATATCAAAGAAACAGAAAGTGTATCAGCAGATCAGCAGCAGAACCTGCATTTCAGTTGAAAGCACCCAAGCTGAATTTGGCAGCAGGTGTTACCTGTAGAGCACGAGCTTCGCGCACAGCGTCAACCTTGCCCCAGGCATCAGGGATGTGCAAGTTGGAGACGCAGGACAGCAGCTGACTGAACTCGCTGTCCAGTCGAGTGAACAGGCCGTCGAAGCCCATCAGCAACATCTGCCCGGGGCTCAGGTCATTGTGACCTCCATCCTGGACAGACAGAACATGGGACTCAGCTGTGGTACAGTTCTGTGTTCCATCTTTTTGAAACTGTCTGTATACAAGAACTTGAGAATAAGTATACAAATGCACAAGCATACTTGTGTGCACTCATACACACACACACAACTGCACGTGCACACAACCACATGCACTAGCCCACATACTCGCGCACAGATTTAAATCTAGTTTAACTTGCCAATCTGCTTCACTTCAGCTTCCAACTAAGAAACAGGATGTATCACAGCTTGTTTCAAAATATATACTCTGACCGTTAAGACAAATGTAGTCTTCATTCTTAAACATGTTAAGCCATCCCACCATGGCCTTCACTGGACCCTGATGTTCCCTCCATCTCACCACAGGCATTTCCATGAGCATATCCAGTGTGGTCTTTTTAAAATGTAACATTCTAGAAAAGCTTTACAACAGTGGGTGTTTTAACATATGCATTGAAAATAATCTTTCATTCAGATTAGATAAGTTACTCGTAAAATAATCCTAGAAGGGCCTCTATGATCATTCTTGCAGCACGCAATATCCAGCAGGCTGTGGACTGCAGATTACAGCAGTCACATGGTTGTGACAACAGAGACACCACTCAAATAAAGATGTAAACAAAACAAAAATTCAGCAAGCATCTACCTTCCCCTGCATCCTGTCCTGAGCAGGCAGTTGCAGTCCCTGCAAAAGATGGTTGAATGCTGCCTGCATCTGCTGCACTTTGTTCAGCACATCACTGTGGTCTCCCTGTATGACCCAAAACACCAAGCATTACTAGACCAGACCACTGGACACAAAAAACAATCAGCCAAACTTTCACAAATCCATCTAAAAACTGCCATTCACCATCTCAATGCTATGGTACACGAAAAGAAAATGCTATCTCAGAATCACAGCATCCTAAGCACTCTACGACTGAAGCAGACTATATGTATACAAATGATGACTGTTCTGTATGTGATGACTGTTCTGTATGTGATGTGGTTCAAGTTGACTACATGGCCATGAAGATATTTCTATGTATGACTTGGCTGAAGCTGACTAAACGCCCATGATGACATTTCTATACATGATATTGTTGAAGCTGACAAAATGTACATGATAACATTTCTGAACATGTTATGACTGAAACCAACTTAATGGTCATGAAGATATTTCTGTGTATGACAAGACTGAAGCTGACTAAATTCCCATGATGACATTTCTGAACATGATATGGTTGAAGTACTCACCTAAATACCCATGATGACATTTTTGTACATGATATGGTTGAAGTACTCACCTGAATACCCATGATGACATTTCTGTACATAATATGGTTGAAGCTCTCACCTGAATATCCATGATGACATTTCTGTACATGACATGGTTGAAGCTCTCACCTGAATACCCATGATGACATTTCTGAACATGATATGGTTGAAGTACTCACCTGAATACCCATGATGACATTTCTGAACATAATATGGTTGAAGTACTCACCTGAATACCCATGATGACATTTCTGAACATGATATGGTTGAAGTACTCACCTGAATACCCATGATGACATTTCTGTACATGATATGGTTGAAGCTCTCACCTGAATATCCATGATGACATTTCTGTACATGACATGGTTGAAGCTCTCACCTGAATACCCATGATGACATTTCTGAACATGATATGGTTGAAGCACTCACCTGAATACCCATAATGACATTTCTGTACATGACATGGTTGAAGCACTCACCTGAATGCCCATAATGACATTTCTGTGCATGACCTCCAACTGAGCCACCAGGGATTCCAGGGGCTGGGCACTCTCCCCAACCAGGCTTTCCAGCTGTGAGAGAGCAGACAGGATGCTGGGCTCCTGCCACTGCATCAGCTTCAGAGCCTCCGGCAGAATGATGGATCTGAAGTTCATGTGGAGGTCCTGCCAACACAACCACATTCCCCTGTCACAACCTGCACAGTTTGCACACATTCTTACCAACATTCTCCAAATGATGGCTAACATGCTGGAAAAGTAACCCTTTTGTATAAGTTTTTGTATCACCAAGCAAAAATGCATTCTGTAGAAACGAAGTAGTATACTAATATTTTGTATCATAGCAAAAATTAAAATAATCAGCTAAGATGAGGGATATTCTATGTTTATAGCTATTCTTGATTCATCTCCTGACCAAATGAATATCTGATGAATTATGGCTTCATACAGATACAATGCCTGAAGCAGGACTGCCATATTATCCATGCCAAATCAGTCAGTTTCCTTTTCACACACTTCTAATGCCTCACTCGTACCTGAATGGCAACGTAGACAGTGTAGGTGGCACACAGTGCCTTGTGAAGCTCCTTGAACTGGTCACTGGCACCAATCTGCACAAACAAAACATGCACTTAAATATTCACACACACACACACACACACACACACACACACACACACACGCGCACGCACGCACGCACACACGCGCACACACACACACTTTTTCCTGCCTGAATCGTAAGGCGAGTGGACTCTTCGAAATCTCTGGAACCTGATATTTAGAAGGATGTTGTCAATGGTGAATAATGATTCCATCTTGTGCATTCTGTCATTTAATTGCACAATTTCAAATGCTGAACACTTACCAGCCATTTACACTATATAACAACATTTCATGCACAAAATGCATGAGAAAATGTACGCATCAGTTTTCCCCCCCCCCCCCCCCCTAAAGCAAGTCCTGATTTTACAAACATAACCAGCCATTCTGCAGGAAATATAAGATTTTGCCCGTTAGCTTTCTGATTTTGCTGGGGGCTTTTAATTGACGTATCTGGGAACAATGTTCATTTTTCATCAGAAATGCAGTTTGCATCATCATAAAAAGAGTAACAAAAAACTGAATTAAAAAAAAAAATGTTGTGTGTGTGTGTGTGTGTGTGTGTGTGATTCTCTTGAAGCCACAATGCTACTGAAGGACAGCGAATCAAGATTTAAAAGAAACCTTAGACAGAAGATAAGAATCACACTGATTTCAACAGCAAGCTTTTTTACACAGATTAGCAGACTGGGAGATGACACATGGAGATCAGGAGGTTCACTTTAACTCACAGAGGTGTTTCTGTCCAGAGTGCTGAGGAAATGATTGACGTTGCCACTGATACTGCTCAGTTCCTCCAAAAACCAGTCTCCATCACGTGACGTGAGGTCCATCAGTCGCTCTCCAGCAGCTGTAACACAGAACAGCTGCTGTCTTTACTGGGATCACTTAGACATTTCAGTAAAGAAAAAAAAAACAACAAGAATTTCATGAGCTTTAAAGACTTTTAGAACATAAATTCAATGATCTACAAACCTTAAAAATAAGAGATATTTCCTGTTGCTGACACAGTATCCAAGAACAACTGTAAATGTTGCAGTCATACAGAACACGAACAAATTCTTCCTAATCGTCAATTGTTGGTGAACTAATAGGCTGATCAAAGTGTGTGGTGAGCATTTTTCTTTCCTCTACAGTCATCTGTCAAGAATCAAAGCACAGAAGGGGTGTACATTTTCCAGGGATTCCTGGAGCCAGGGAGTCACAATACTCACAACATTCTGCTCTGAAATTTGGCCTTTGTGTGTCAGATACTACCTGTTTTATAGTTACCCAAAATGCCCCATGCAGAATATCTAATATCTCTATCACCCAGATCGACACAGTTATCAGGGTCTTTATATTCATTGTTCAACTTGCCAACAGCCAAGACTGTTTAAACTGAGGTAAAAACACAGTCTTTATTGAAATCAACCATCAAACCCTTCACCAAACTGCAATCATGATTTGCTGTAGTGCTGATTGTTTTTCATTCTCAGGTCGAAAGCGAGACAACAGACCCAAGACCCAATGCATCGTTGTGGTTACTTTGAATTACTTGGTTGTTTTTTGTTTCACTTCAATATTTGTGATTCACAGGACTTTTTGATATCAAATTCAAAGGCCTTTTAAAGACCATGGCCTCTTTCTCTGATTTTCAAAGACTTGGAAATCCCCCTTGAAATTCATAAATTTCACATCCCTTCAGAGATCTGTACGAATCCTGCCTTTAGCAACCCTGACCCATCATTCTGTGTATCATCTCCATAGAAACAAACCATGGGACGAAAGGATAGGGGGAGAATAGCATGGCTATAAACTCAACCTCACCAACAGCAAATCCGCAGTTAATCTTTTTGCATGGAGGCATAAAGGTAAAGCCTACCAACTTCCAATTATTAAATTTAACAGGCAATTACTGAGCAATTTTTTTTTTCAGCAAACCTGATTTGTTCACATCTGCTACAAATATTGCTTTTTAAAATCTTCTGCAACTGCACGCAGTCACTTTTGTATCTTAAACAACTGCTTGACCAGCGTTTTGCTGATAAGGCAAGAAATCAACTTCACAGAGTTCTTAGGTTCGAGATTACATCAACGGTGAAAAAGATCAAGTTTACTCATTTAAAAAATAATCAGTAATTCACAGTAAGGGCCGAATGGAGAATAAATGGCACTGAAAAGTGAAGTCGCGAGCCGTCACGCCGTAGAGCGTGAATAAAAATTAATAAAAAATAATAAAACGCCAACCGTAAGCCTCACGCTGCAATAGTACCCATGGTTTAGCGTAAGCCACAACAGAACAAGTAAAGAAGGCAAGCACACAAGCAATCTTTACAAAAGCAGAAGTATAGGCGAGACAGAGCAATAAAACCTGTCCTTGTCAGGTAGGAGTGAAATACATTTTTAATCATTAACACCTTTTTTCATGTGACATCAACAGTTACCTTATTATATTTAACTTCTAAAAGAACAGCAGAATGCAATCAGCTTCTTGCCTAAAATCCATCATGTTAACAACCATTTCAACCATACACACACAAAAAGTAACACAAATCTATCACACTTCATCGAAATATCTGCTACCATTATAAACCTGTCAAGTAACCGAAATGTTTGGTTGGTTTGTTCAATTGTTTTGGCTTTGCTGTTCAGTTTTGACAATATCAACAGAACCTACATCCGGTCACAAGAGCAGAATGATGAAAACATAATATTGCCAAGACCAAGAACGAGCACTAAGCATGCCAGTATTTTGAAGAAGGCATGTTACTGACCTGAAGATGCAGACTCCATTAGAAGGTAGCGTTTGCTGAGCGAGGAAAGGGCACTGACCACAAATCCCATCAGACTTCTCTCCCCTGCTGCTCCGGATTCTGCATGAACGAACTGACTGATAAGAACAGCCTGACATATCACACAACTTGACACATCAATTCAATCTTTTTTTAATGACATATAAAGAAAATTATGCAACCCGTAAGAAAAATAAAACATTCCTTCCAGCAGATCCTTTACCTCAAGAATCATTTCACCATGCACTCCACAGGTCATTCAACCCATACATCAGTTATGAATTCAACTACAGCTAAAACTGAAAGAAAAATAAAACATTCCTTCCAGCAGATCCTTTACCTCAAGAATCATTTCACCATGCACTCCACAGGTCATTCAACCCATACATCAGTTATGAATTCAACTACAGCTAAAACTGAAACTGCTCTGCGTGTGTGCGTGTGCGTGTGTGTATCTGTGAGTGTGCGCGCACATGCGTGTGTGCGTTTTAAGATAAACACAATGCAAGAATTCAGACAAAAGATTCTGTACCGACAGTGATGATCCTGGTAACGAACACCAAGACAGACCAAGGAGACAAAGCTGACCTTGCAGAAAGGTGTGGATGGGAGCCTCCGCCTCCTGCAGCGCCATTTCCAAAGTGCACAAGGAGCTGGACAAATCCTCCCGCCCTCCTCTCTCCAGCAGCTGCATGAATCACAAAACTTCTGGTCAGCAAGATTCAACACTTCACATAGATATGCTGTGCAAATGTTTCTTAAATTGGGGGGGGGGGGAAATTAGGGAAAAAAACACATCTATTCACTATTCACTCTTTTCACTGTCATATCTCTATGCATCCAAACTGGATCAGAGCACACAGTGAAGGGTAAACAAACAGAACAAAAGAAACCCTGCCCATAACAACAGCACAAAATGACAGAGGTATTAAATCGCCAGTGATTTGTGCTCATATAATGTTGACTAACAGCTCTAAGCCAGTGCTGCTTTTCCAGCTTGGTGTTACTAGATGTCTCTCTTTATGTGCATGTAATACATAAACAAGTTCTTTGGCTAAAAAGATGGTTAAAAAAAAATCTTAATTTGAATTGATCTTCAGTACTTCATAGTTTTCAATACATGCTTTTAATGTAAAGACGAATCAGCGTCAGGAGTTTGGTTTGGGGACCACTAATCTTAGGAAAATTTCTCAAGTGTTCCATTTTGAGATGACTGGAAATCCATTTACTTTGAGGAGCTAGGTGCTGACAACTGTGATGATGTTATCATCACACCTAGAGCACTTTGTTGTTGCCATCGATTATGACGTGTTTATCACTTAATTTGATCAATATCAACGATAATGGCACGTAACTTACTTTGACCAGTTTGGTGTTGGTGTCAGTGATGATGCTTTCCAGACGTGACTCTGTGACCAGCACCAGCTGACTGCGCGAGCTCTGGGCCACCTGAGGGCCATACGCCTCCTGGAACCTGGATGTCATTTCCTCACACCTGTAACAAAGGTGTGCATTGAGGAGAATCAGGACAACAGAATGAATGTATTGTATAACTTTGTCATTACAACAGATTTCTAGGTTGTTTGCTTCTCTGGTGTCGCCAAAGTATGGCACAACACTTTTTTTCCTTTAGTTTGTTTGCACACATTTCCGTTTAACTAGTCCATTGAAAGGATATTTTTCAACAAAATTTCATCAGGGAGACGTTCCCCTGTTGCTGGTCTTTCTTTCATTTATATCTGTTACATGTACCCTGGACCTTTGGTCATCGAAGAACCAGCACTAACAACCCTACTTTCAGTCTAATAAAGAGGGAGAAATATCTGCCATATCATAATTTAGCATACACAATCAAAATAACACAATAACGACAATATTGATGCAACTCATACTACAAAAGAACATTCTGATCTGAACTGCAAGGCAGTAATCAGAATTATCAAATTCATAACTGAATCCGAACTGGCATACATACTCATGACTGTCACTCATGCACACACACACGCACGCACGCACGCACGCCCACGCACGCACGCACACACACACACACACACACACACACACCACACACCACACACACACACTCACACACACACACACTCACTCACTCACTCACTCACTCACTCACACACACACACACACACACACACACACACACACACACACAATTTTACTCATTAAGAGTTTTTACTTTATCCTAAAACATAGGCATGAGACTGAAAAGCACACCACACACACACACACACACACACACACACACACACACACACACACACACACACAATTTTACTCATTAAGAGTTTTTACTTTATCCTAAAACATAGGCATGAGACTGAAAAGTACACTGCTAGAAATAAACAAAATAAGAAAAACTAGTTCAGGCTTGCAATACGTATCTTCCATGTTCTATGCTGATGTTCAGAAACTGGCACAGTTTCATGAATTCAACTTTGCTGTTATGCTAACACAATTTAGTTGAAAACTGTTCCAATTCTGTCTTTGATGTTATGCCAACACAATTCAGCTGAAAACTGTCCTTCAAATGCTAATGTACTAGAATACACATACATTTCCAGTGATCAAGATATCATCCTGTAGACCTGTCTAGCACATCTGCTGCATGACTACCTCCTTTGATCTCCCAATATGATTTTCAAGAGGATGACTGGAGGAGGATATTACGGCAATGTTCCACACTTAAGACCAGGAAGCATGACAATTTGTAGCTTTGCTTTAACTTTGAGGTACAAAAAAAAAACCGTCGTTTATTACAATATCATGACTGTATTTGTACACATTTTGTATTTGTGCATCCATTATCTTTTTTATCAAACAACAGAACACAGCCTAAGCTGCTCAAATCCCAAGGAGAACAAACTTTCATTTACTCATGTAACAAAACAATAGTTCTTAACCTTTCTGCAGATCTGAAGCACAGAAAGTGGTTACCTAATTCTTTTTTTCTCCTTTTTATTCTTCCGATGAAAAAGACAGACAGTATAAGAATAGAGGAATCAGAACTTACTTTGTGCTGGAGAAATTGTTCATCAGTTCCTGAAGATATCCAAGAAACTGGAAGGCTCGGTTGTTGTTGGCAAACACTGTGCCAAACTGGGAACATAAAAACAGTCAAAAATATACAGCTGAAGTCAAAAATACACAGCTGAACAGATTTTCATTTGAAAGTAAAACTGAACATTAGAAGCATGATTTGCTTTATTGCAAATGCAGTACATGTAGAAAGGTTGCATTTTTCTTGTTTTCGTTATTTTAATAAACAAATAAGTTAACAGACATCATCACAGTGATGTACCATTTCACAGTATTCTTTTATTCAACCGAGCAAAACATATGACTGATAATTAACATCATTTTCTATCAGCAGATTTTTGACACAACATTTTTTTTCATTATGTAAGTTTTCAACTACAGAATACTATTTATTTTAATCAACTGAAGAAGGCAGTTTTAAATAACACTATGCACCAAACAGAAGACGATCTCCTCTGTACAACATGGTGGATAGTGCAACATTGACAAAGACAAACAGTTCATGGAATCACTCACTCACCTAATCATACACACAGAGACACACATATCAAAAAAGATAACATTTCAAGACAACTTGTGGATGATACAACAATCTCTACGGAAACACACTCACAATACAAGTATGCGCACACATGCATGCTCACATGCACATACCTACACACACACACACATACACACACACACACACACGCACACACACACACACACACACATACCTGGGACACAACAGCACTGTAGCTGCACAGTATTTCAAGGGTTGATGACAACATGGTCTGCCTCTGTTTTAGCAGGCTGCTCAGCTCTGCCTCCAGCTGTTCACACTGCAGACACAAATCAAAACAAGATCAACAAAAAAGATCTAACATTACAACACACACACACACACACACACACACACACACACACACACAGAGGAAGGATGAAGCACTTTTAAGTGAACATGTCCTCCATGACCATGTGAGCTCCAGATATAAAGAAAGCATGAACGCACCAAGTTCCCTTTGCAACTTTCCTTTCAGCTGACAACTGTGTGTCTTACTGACTTGTTTTCAGAATCCATTACAAATACACAGGACTCAACTATGCCACTAACAATGATGAAAATGTCAATAAACCAGAAGGGCACATATGGGTATGCACATCTCCACCAAAGTCAGAGGGATCAGGTATCTTCCCTTTCAACTAGATCCCCATCAAAATTTAAAGGCTTCCTCCATGGGCAACGTTCAATCTTCTACCAATTTCTCTTCAAACTGGTTCAGTAGGTTTTTTTCTTTTTTTATGGAATGTTGTTGAACTGATCCTGGTTCCTCCTTTATACCAAAACTTACAATATTCTCTTTTTAACAAGTCTAGTGAAAGCTGGTTCAGCGATGTTTGTGTCAGGTTGCTAAACAGATCCAAGGGAGCCATGACAGTTTGAAAATAAAATTTTAAAAAAGAAAGAAAATGAAAACTTAAACAGTCTGTGGTCCAATTTGCAGTCTCAGGATCCATGTCATCTACAGCCCTTGAATTTTATCCCATAACACTGATGATTTCCATTCATGAATCAATATTTATATGCCCTAAGCAGAACGATGAAGGGAACAGAACAGACTGGCATTGGCTTAGCCTCCCAAAACCACTTTTTAAACATAATTTGCCCAGAACCACTGTTTTTAAACATAATTTGCCCAGAACCACTGTTTTTAAACATAATTTGCCCCAAACCACTGTTTTTAAACATAATTTGCCCAAAGCCACTGTTTTTAAACATAATTTGCCCAAAGCCACTGTTTTTAACCCGTAGAGTGCCTTTAAGCCGTCAGCTGACGCCGCATTAAAAATGCTTTCCCAGTGCCTATGGGCCGTCCACTGACGTCATGCATTTTTCTTGAATTTTCATTCGTTACTATTTCTATCAACGGACTTAAATAGAGTGTGCGTAGTAAGCCTTATATGTCTGTAGTATTAAAATGATATGTAAATGACCACACGTGAGGGGAAAGCCCATTTATTCTCATCACTGACTGGATGACCAGCCAGCACTTCGTCTCGCTTGCAAAGATGGCGGCGCAACCTTTGACAAGCGCAGCGACCAAATCAACGTATTTACACAGCTGAGCAGGCTCTGCTAATGATTTTTGACAAAGACAATAATCTTTTATTCAACGACTCACTCGAGCATGAAGGTGAGATGATGATAGTGATGGAATTGCCAACCGTATTCGTCAGTTATTGTGTCGGGCTGTGTGACCTCAATGTGTGTTCAGCTGACTGGTTTGCCAGCGTCGAACGAGCTCGCCTAGTGTGTACTCTGCACTGCGTGCCAGTGGTCAGTGACGTGGTAGTCAGCGTGAGAGGGGAGCGCGGCCTGCTCGCGGCGCGGCACAGGGCAGAGGGAAAGGTAGGGGAAGAGGAGCAGTGAAAGAGAGGGTTGAAGTCCAGCAAGGGGGCGTGGTGGGGAGAGGGGGGCGTGGTCGTGGACTGACCTGTCTGCACAGAGTGTGAGCGTCTTGATAGACTTCTAAACTGTTTTACTTTCATTTACAGGTGTAGTGTGACAATACAAACTTTATTTTCAACTTTTTTGCTTTGTGTTCTTGTTTGGATGTGAAGATGTAGTGGTAAATACATATGCTTTTGATCGTGCAAAAAAATCTATCCAAATCTAATTGTCTAAATACTTTTTTATTATCAAAATTAAAACAAAAGAAGCCCAGATTCAAAATCTTCATTCAATTTCCTTCAAAAATCATATATATTTTATTGTTATATCTTTTGTAGTTTCTGAGCTAGAATTTTTTGTTAATTATTACCCCAAATCATTAGATTTCCCTGGCACTGGGAAAGCCTTTGTTTGTAACATTTTCAAGCAGCTTCAAGCAGCGAACGGGTTAAACATAATTTGCCCCAAGCCACTGTTTTTAAACATAATTTGCCCCAAGCCACTGTTTTTAAACATAATTTGCCCAAAGCCACTGTTTTTAAACATAATTTGCCTAAAGCCACTGTTTTTAAACATAATTTGCCCAAAGCCACTGTTTTTAAACATAATTTGCCCCAAACCACTGTTTTTAAACATAATTTGCCCCAAACCACTGTTTTTAAACATAATTTGCCCCAACCCACTGTTTTTAAACATAATTTGCCCCAAAGCCACTGTTTTTAAACATAATTTGCCCAGAACCACTGTTTTTAAACATAATTTGCCCAAAGCCACTGTTTTTAAACATAATTTGCCCAGAACCACTGTTTTTAAACATAATTTGCCCAGAAAGGAAATTTTTATTCTAAAATTACGTTTAATCTAACATACTTACCGTGGCTCACTAATGCAATAAGCGGCAGCAATTTGCTATCCCTGCCTCGTATACAATAAAGTCCGTACGGACAACAAAACCCCTGAAAGGGCCTCGTGCCTTGCGCATGCTCAGATCAATCCTCTTTTCGAGGTATATTAAACCTTGACTGAGAACTCCTAATGGAACCAGGAAGGCGGGGAGGTAGGGAGGGTCTCTGCGTGAGCCACGGTAAGTATGTTAGATTAAACGTAATTTTAGAATAAAAATTTCCTTTTAATTACACATACTATACCGTGGCTCACTAATGCAGAGTCGCACTACCTGGAAGGAGGGCTCACCTGGTTACCGTCTGGAGGAGCGAGAAGAGCCAGAGCGTGTGGAAGAGCCAGAGCGTGTGGCGGAGATGGAGTGTTGAGCCACCACAGCTGATGCAATGCCCCTAGACCCATCATCGCGCAGACGAGAAACGTCGCGCAGATAGAAATGGATGAAGGTGCCAGGAGAACGCCAATATGCAGCATCTAACACACTCTGAATGCTGGCATTATGAGCTACTGCCAGCGAAGACGCCCATGCCCTAATCTCATGAGGTCTTGGTGAGAAAACAGCCAAATCCCCTTCAGGTCTCGCGTACGCAGCTTTAATCACTTCTCTCAGCCATCGAGAGATTGAAGAGCGTCTGATGTCCTCCTTATAACCTTCGTTGTAAGAGAGAAACAGGTGGCGCTGCTTGGAGCGAGAAGATTTCGTGCGTTTCCTATACTCCCGCAGAGCGCGCACCGGACAGAGAGTGCGGTCTTCATCGTCCGGGCGGAGAATAGAAGTGAGAGGAAGAATGGAGATAGTCGGGGATGGAGAACCTGGCAACTGGTTCTTCGCTAAAAATTCAGGGAGGAGGCGAAGAGACATCGAGCCATCCGGTTCGGAGGCGACGTCCCCGGGCAGGCCACTAAGGGCGTGGACTTCACTGCAGCGCCTCCCTGAGGCCAGGGAAATGAGAAAGGCTGTTTTGAAGGAAAGAAACTTCAGAGAACACTCCCGGATGGGCTCGTAAGGGGGGAGCCTGAGGGAGGAGAGAACTAAGAAAAGATCCCACGCCGGGGTGCGGCGGGGGCATCGGGCCTCCTGTAGGGCTGCTCCTCTGACCAGATCCCGCAGAAGAGGGTCGTCCACGAAGGAGGGGCCCCCTAACTGGCGGATAGTGGTGCAAATAGCCGCCCTGTGAACTTTAACAGAGGAGGCAGAAAGTTTTTTCTCAGATGAAAGAAAAGCTAGATAGTTCGCCAACTGACACTGAGAGGGAGAATGAGGGGATACTGCGTGGTTGGAGCACCAAGAGAGCCAGCCATTCCAGTGGACACTGTAGACGCTTTGGGTGCCTGGCCTGTGGGCGTGTTCCACAAGTCCGATTACCGCTGGGGAGGCGCCTTGTGAAGACAGCGCGTCCCGCACAGTAGCCAGGCGTGAAGATGCAGCACGTCTGGGTTGCCGTGTGGAATGCCTGACCGTGGCTGAAGCAGGGACTTTGCTTTTAAGGCGAGCGGTATCGGAGGCACGTGAGACAGGTGTAACAGTTCTGGAAACCACGCTTGGGCCGGCCAGCGTGGAGCCACCAGAATCAGCGTGGCTGCGTCCTCCCTTGCTTTGCGGAGAACCTTTCCCAGAATGGGGAATGGGGGAAAGGCATAGCCCATCAGTCCGGACCAAGGGATGGATAGGGCGTCCACAGCCCACGCTGCCGGATCCGGGACTGGAGAGACATACAGCTGGAGACGGTGGTTGAACCGGGTGGCGAACAGATCTACCTGTGGTTTGAACCACACAGTCCAGAGAGGTTCCAGGACTGAGTGGACGAGAGTCCACTCCGAGGGAAGAACCATGTGCGACCTGCTGAGAGAGTCCGCAAGAATGTTGATTTTCCCGGGAACGTGCTTGGCCGAGATCCGGATGGAATGTGCCTCGCACCAAAGTAGAAGCTGTTCCGCTCTCAAGGACAGGGAGTGAGAACGCGCCCCCCCTTGTTTGTTGATGTAACATGCCACAGTCGTGTTGTCGGTGTTGAGGAGAACGTGTTTTCCCTTCAGGAAGGGAAGAAACTCCTTGAGGGCTTGGAACACGGCTTCCAGCTCCAGCCGATTGATGTGCAAGGACCCCATCTCCGGGGACCACTGTTTTTAAACATAATTTGCCCAGAACCACTGTTTTTAAACATAATTTGCCCAGAACCACTGTTTTTAAACATAATTTGCCCAAAGCCACTGTTTTTAAACATAATTTGCCCAGAACCACTGTTTTTAAACATAATTTGCCCAAAGCCACTGTTTTTAAACATAATTTGCCCAGAACCACTGTTTTTAAACATAATTTGCCCAAAGCCACTGTTTTTAAACATAATTTGCCCAAAGCCACTGTTTTTAAACATTATTTGCCCAAAGCCACTGTTTTTAAACATTATTTGCCCAAAGCCACTGTTTTTAAACATAATTTGCCCAAAGCCACTGTTTTTAAACATAATTTGCCCAAAGCCACTGTTTTTAAACATTATTTGCCCAAAGCCACTGTTTTTAAACATAATTTGCCCAAAGCCACTGTTTTTAAACATAATTTGCCTAAAGCCACCATTTTTAAACATAATTTGCCCAACATTCTAGGTTTGATTTTCAGCTTCTAATCAATTCCAAGTTCACCTCACATCTCTTTAATGTCAGAAATGACCACTATTCCCTACTTTAGCTCAATCTGTTACAAAATGTGAGCATACACCCTTTCAACGACAGGACGCACCCTTTCAGGGACAGACAGACAGGCAGACATAATGACAGACAGGATGGGTGAAATGTTGGCACTTCTTTCAACATAATATGGGAAAATAAAATCTCTTGAATTCATACATTTAAAAAGGTGATATTTCACAAACTTTCCAGGAAACGTTCGGGGCCCCTTCTTCCCCTCCATCTCTCTCCCATCCAATTGAAAAATGGCTCAGGCAAGAAAATCGTCATTCTCAAATATAAGAAAATCAGTAATTTATCCACACACACACAAAAAAAAAAAAAAAAAAAAAAAGGGGGGGGGGGGGGGGTGGGGAGAGAAGGTGTTATTACCTGAGTGACGTATTTTGATTGGCCTGCTCCTTGCAGGAAGTCTTTGGCAGCGGTGAAGCTGGCAGGCCCCATGTCACTGGGCTTGGTGATTTCGGTACGAAGGGTCTGGAAAGACGCTCCTTGCACAGATTCCACAGCAGCCTGGGACACAAACAGTGCACATGACTGCACGCCAAGAAAAATGGTGTCTCCACGGTGTGTGCTGCAAAGTCATACAGGTGGCAGTGCTCATGCCACTTTCAGTTCTGTTGTGGCCCAACTGACCACACACATGACCCTTGGGGATCTCAACATAAGAAAAAAAATCCTGTCTTGAAGAAGAAACAGGCAACAGTCAACTGAGGAGGGTGGGTAGGAATACAAGTACAGAATTCCGTGAAGGCAGGGAAAAAAGTTCATGGTGTTGGAATGCCCAGCACTCCCAGAAGAGTTATTGTCACTGTCAAGACTTGTCACTGAAGAGAGGCTTCATGGACTTGGATCACAACTTTACAGTCAACTAAGCAAAGTACCTGAGACAAATAAAGAATCAACTGACAGAGAACCATGAGGAATCCATAAGTGAGAAACAAATACTTGGATACAGGACTTTATTCAGAAAACACAAAACCTAGAATGAGCTTGCATGAATCAAATGACGCAGAGACAGCATTGCGTCATGTGTTTATCCTGGTGCACATGCATGTGTGTGAGCTTGTGCATCTGTGTGCTTTATGTCAACATGAAAAAACAAACATACTCAAATAACCATGGCTTATCTAGATGCACAGCGTGCATATGTACATGTATGCAGGCACATGTGTATACAAAGGTGCGAAAATTTCCTGCATGTATGGTGCTTACTTATATTAACTTGCCAAGTCATTCCAAACAACATGTGAGATAACTCATAACAAAATGGCCAAAGCATTAGCTGACTTGCAAGATAACTTGGAATAATGTGTGTAGTCCACAAGTCTGATCGATTCCAAAAGTCTGATTAATTTCAGTCAAGACCATGTTTTCTTGCTTACTGCCCATGAACAACTTCCTTCCCAATGTTCAATGTGCATTGTCACAGCACTGGAGTTTTTGCACTGTCACTTAATTACAATGGGAACTGGCTTTTTCAGTGTTTTTGTAAAAGGCAGCCCTGGCCACGGGTGAACTTGTTTTGGCAACTAAGTCAGAAATGGGTTAACTACAATCACTCTTCAGATTCATACATTGCAGAAATTATTGCAGAAACCAACAGAAATCAATTTTACGTCAGTCACTCACTCACCCAGTCAGTATAACAGAAAGTATGATCTCACATTCTCTTGGTAAAAGTATCCATTATGGCCGCCAACCTCCACTACAACTAACAGCTAAATTCAATTTCAGCTTCCACAAAGGATCCAGCAGTGCTCCTAATCATTCAACCTCCCCTTCCCTCAGCTCTAATCTTCCCATCCCCCACTCTGAGCCCCTACTAAGCCAGGTGTCAAGCAAGGCCAGGATCATGTAATCTTCCATGCTCATCTACCTGCAGCTAATCAGTCGGTGATGATGAACATTCACGCTTTGCACAGGAAACATAATCCTCACATTACCCCACCCCAACATCCTCTGATCAGCTTCACGTGCGTGCGTGCGTGTGCTTGTGTGTGTGTGTGTGTGTACATGTGCGTATGTGTGTGTGTGTGTGTGTGTACATGTGTGTCCATGTGTGCGTGCGTGCGTGTTTGTTCATGCAGATGCATATGCGCTGGGTCAGGCTTAATTTCAAGAGACAGAACTGTTTTACCAATATTAATGTAACTTAAAACAATGTAAAATCTCTGTTTTACAAACAGTTACATAATTTACAATTGTGTAAAATTTCAAGACAGGCTGATTACAACAACCTTCAAAGGACACCCTTATTTCACTGTTCTAACTTTCAAAAGATTAACATCCCACTTTTTTTTTTTCACAGTGTTAACTGAAAGAAACTTATTTCAAACGGTTTAACTACAAAAGATGCTTATTGTGCACTGCTTAATTTTAAAAGTAACACTTCTTTCACAAGTTAAATTTCATAAGAAATTTTCCCCCCAGTGTAAAGTTTCATATGACATCTATTTCACAGAGTTAAACTTCCAAAGACTGACTTTCTGACAGGATCAAATTAAGAAAAGACAAGACATGAGAGTATAGAGAGTACACAGTGTAGATGACAGACTCATTTCGCAGAACTTAATCACAACAGACTTATTTTAGTGTATTTAATTATATAAGAAAAATGTATTCCACAGTGACACACAAATGTGACTTCAATCACAGCATTTAAAGATAAAAACAGACTTATCTCATACTTCATTACAAAAGACTGAATTTTTTTTTTGGCTGCAATTACTTGAGACTTCTTTCACAGTATTTAACAACAACAGACAGAATAATTTCACAGTAATTCCTAACAGACTGATTTCACTGTATTTCATTGCCAAAGAGACTTCTATCAAACCCAAACCCAATCTCAGGCCTCATGAATATCTGAAGTGTTCAAGAGAGACAGCATACAAGCGTGGCTGGACCACTGCCATCAACTCATTGTCATTTCCTCTCTCACGACCAAAGCACTCCTGGCCTGCAGACTCCCTGCTGGTAACACGACAATGGGAGCTTCCATCTGATTCCCTTTCTTCCATCAAACTACCAGCATGCTGATTAGATCCTTGATTGCGTTGTCTGGTAAGAGCTCATCAGCCTCATCAGGCACACCAAAAATAGATGGGAAACCCGAGTGGCAGGCAAGCAACTGCATGTCCTATTATTCCATGGTTCATACAGACTTGCATATACACCCATTCCCCCATCCCCTACCCCCACCAAATTCTTTTGAAATAGAATTAAAGGACTTGAATGCTGATAATTTAACCTTTTGTTCTACAGTACGACTCCAGTCCAATAACTTTTAGGTTAGCAAACAAAAGCTGCTGTAGATGCCCCAGTATTCTGATATTCAATACTTCATTGTTAGTTTAAGTTTCAGCTTCATCATCCGCTAAGTTCTGAGACCATAATGCGCATGATTTAAAGCAGATGGATAAGTGAATTAATGACTAATATGAGAATTTAAGAAGAGAATCTTGTTACATATTAAATACTACAACAGCAACGCAGTAAGCTGTTTGATACCAATATTCCTCACACAAATGCATTAGAATAGGCCTCATTGTCAATATATCAAGTTTTCTGGTTCAAACTCTTGTACATGAGACAGAAATTTAACTCTGACTTTGGCTTCAATGATCTATTTCAGATGACAAACATAATACGCCATAATCCCCAATGCAGGAAAGTGTCTTGTTTTCACAAACCAAACGTATTCCTACTGTTACTAAAAAGGGCCACTTCAGGGATGCCTGTAAAGGTTAAATGTTCATTTGATTTTTGCACACTGACACAAATAAGCTTCCACCAACCAAACATATGAAGCCTCTATTTTCAATTTCATGACTTTTCTTTGACATGGACCATACATCCATGACATTTCAGTCTGTGAAAATTACTCTGGGCATTCCATGCCTTCCTATTATTTCCTGACTCTGTGAACAGTGGCTACTAAACTCACGATTAAAGCTAACAAGCTACCTGCAAACCATGTGGAAAGTAAAGCACTGTTATGATAACAGGAGTTGAAGCTGTAAACATTATGGACTTGGAGTGAAGAATGCAGCACAGTGTTCAGTCAGCTATGGGTTATGGACCTCAGCCTAACAGGTTGTGTATCTTAGCAGATATATGTGCACATACATGCAACACACAGGTGACATAAAACAAGAGAAAGAGAGAACAATGGACAAAGAGAGAGGAAGAAGAATCACAGACACTCAGAGGGACAAACAGACCGAGGCAGAAAAACATAGAGAGAGGAAGACAGAATTGATGATAATGATGATGAAGAAGACGAAGATAATGATGATAATGATGATGATGGGGATTATTAAGATGACAATAAAATGAAGTACCACATTGAGAAAGGAAAGAAAGTTTTTAGAAAAAGAAGAACAACAGGAGGAACCACTCACACTCACACACACACACAAACACACACACACAAAGAAGAAGAAGAAGAGGAATATGATGAAGAAGCACAAAGAAAGAAAAGAGAGAAAGAACAAGACAATATCCCCATACCTGCCCCCCACCCTCAAAAAAAAAGAAGAAGAAAGCCACAACAAAACAACAAAAATAAGAACTGATGCACAAAACCAATGAACAAAACATGTATTTTCTTCCCCCTTCTACAGACACCCACCCCACCAACCCCTACCCCAAACTCTCCTCCTCCCCCACAATGCTCTACTGCTCACCTTGTGAACCTGGTGCCAGTGACTGAACTCCGTCATCTTCTCCTCCACTGCCTTCACCACCTCCTCCCTGGTCTCCTGCAGCACCGAGTAGTCGCTGTACCTGAACACCACAAGCACTACATGAGAACCTGCATCCTCCTGTTGCAGCACCCAGTAGTCGTTGTACCTCAACACCACAAGCACTACATGAGAACCTGCATCCTCCTGTTGCAGCACCCAGTAGTCGCTGTACCTCAACACCACAAGCACTACATGAGAACCTGCATCCTCCTGTTGCAGCACCCAGTAGTCGCTGTACCTCAACACCACAAGCACTACATGAGAACCTGCATCCTCCTGTTGCAGCACCCAGTAGTTGCTGTACCTCAACACCACAAGCACCACATGAGAGAACCTGCATCCTCCTGTTGCAGCACCCAGTAGTCGCTGTACCTCAACACCACAAGCACCACATGAGAACCTGCATCCTCCTGTTGCAGCACCCAGTAGTCGCTGTACCTCAACACCACAAGCACCACATGAGAGAACCTGCATCCTCCTGGTTGTAGGTATGTGAATAGTTAGATTACCTCTTACTGTTTGTGTCAGCACTGAAGCCCAAACATAATTTCAGCAACTATGTAAACATAGCTGGCTTTTGTATTTATAGTATTAGAGTTGTCTGCTGAGATCATGCACAAAGATTTCATCAAGAACTTGCCTCACTTTACAGTAACTCACTGGTGTTAGAAAACAAAACTCAACTAAAAAAAACAAAAAACGAACAAACAAAAACTGCATCATTCAAATTTTGCTCACACAAACTAGCACATGATATGAGAAGGACACTTCAAAGTATTCTCCCTTCTCTCATTATTGATTCAAAGATGGACATGCTTGGAATGAGCCAAGCTTTGATACTCGATCTCTGAGTACAGACAGACAGATTATGCATTCGTATGCCCCTGCCCAGGAGTCGAGCACTGGGCGGTACGAGTCAAGTTAAACACTTCAGACATGCAGTGGAACAACAGGAACACTTGCCTGTCACTGAGGGAGAAAAGGGCGTGGGAGGCATCAGAGGCCGCCTCTATCAGTGTGGTCTGCAGCTCGTGCAGCGAGTCCAAAGCCTGCTGACCACTCTCCAGCCGATCCAGGGCCAGCACCCACATTTCCACACTCTTCTGTAGCTCCGGCACTGCATCCAGTAACTCTTCCCTGTGCAAACAACCCCAACATTAAAGAGCATACTAATCTGGAGCAAGAACCAATCAAAGAGATTTGGGAGGGGATGGAAGGGGGGGGGGGGATGAGAGGCAGGGAAGGACGGGGAGGAGAGAGAGAGAGAGAGAGAGAGAGAGAGAGAGAGAGGGAGAGAGGGAGAGGGAGAGAGAATTGCAAAGAGAGAAGAGACAGATGAACAGAGCGATAAACATGCATGCATGTCTGTGTGCGTGCGTGTACGCTTGTGAGGGCAAACTGGTTTTGAGGAGTGTTCAGATGTGCGATGATTCCAGGTAAAGGATATCAAGCTGAGCAACAGAACAACTGAGCGTGAGTGAATTGGACAAAGAAAGAAAAGAAAGATGTATGAAGGCTCTGGCAGACAGGAGAAACAGAGATAAAAGACTGAAAGAGCAGCCACAATGAAAAGGAGTCTGATGACCTCTGTCAGGGAGGCCTTTGCCACTGCAGGTGTGGCAAGGGCCTTAACAAACATCTAATCAACAACATCATCATGTCAGGGAGGCCTTTGCCACTGCAGGTGTGGCAAGGGCCTTAACAAACATCTAATCAACAACATCATCATGTCAGGGAGGCCTTTGCCACTGCAGGTGTGGCAAGGGCCTTAACAAACATCTAATCAACAACATCATCATGTCAGGGAGGCCTTTGCCACTGCAGGTGTGGCAAGGGCCTTAACAAACATCTAATCAGCAACATCATCATGTATGTGCACATATGGCTCTAAAACACAGGGGGGGGGGGGGGGGGGGGGGAGGAAATGATATAGAAAGAAACACAGACAGAGACAGAGACAGAGAGAGAAAGAGAGACAGACAGACAGACAGACAGACAGACAGGTGAGGAGGGATAGGGAGGGGGGGGGGGGGGGAGCAATATAGAGAAAATGAGAAGACAGTGGGTCAGGGAGAAACAAATGTTGATTGTTTTGATCCCCCTTTTCTAACATAAAAAGCAACAATGAAAAAAAAAGAAGAAAGAAAAAAGAAGAAAAACTGGTCCAAGTGACTGCATTGTATCTGGTTATGGGCATCATGCACACCATGAGACAACAAATCACTATTACTGTTATATTTGGCCACACTCACATCAGCATTTACTCTCTCACTGTCAGTCACTAGCTTACTCTCCATGACTATATCCAGTATAATCAACACTTGATTCAGGTTACTACGGGTCAAAGCCTTAGGAAACATTACAAGGGGTTAACATGGTAAACTGGTCTTGTAATAAATCCACAGCATCAGCTGCACTAATGAACTGGTCACATTCGTCTTTCCTTACCATTAATCCTAAGACACTGATGGAATGAAAGAAATGGACACAGAATTACCCCCCAATCCCCAACCAGTATGTGTGTGAGAGAGAGAGAGAGAGAGAGAGAGAGAGAGAGAGAGAGAGAGAGAGAGAGAGAGAGAGGTGTGAGCTTGAGTACGGCATGTGGGGGGGGGGGGGTGTGGGGGGGGTCGGTGTGGATGTGGGGGGATGCATTTCTGACTAAGAGACAGGCAGAACAACAAAGACATAATACCAAGGCCGAAGGGAGAATGAGACAAAGCTTTCTCTCTCTCTCTCTCTCTCTGTATGTATATATCTAATATATAAATGGCAAATTCTGTCTGTATGTGTGTGTGTGTCTGTGTACGCTATAGACTTAAAAACGGCTCAACCGATTATAATGAAATTTGGCAGGTACGTCCGTTGTGATCCGAGGATGGTTTTGGGCTAATCTCTAAAAAAACAAAACCATTAAAAACCGTTAAAAAGCTGTTATAACGGTTTCAAAGTCATCTTTTTCCTCTGCTTTTCTACAAATAGCCGTTGTGACATTGCACAGGCACAGGACTACTTCTCTAAAATTAGAACCGTTATTTGGCAGTTAAAAAACGTTATTTATAACAGTTAAAAACCGTTAAAAACACCAAACCCTATAAAAGAAACTGTTTAAAACCCGATCTTCCTGAAATTTAGCGGGTACGTCTGTTGTGACCCGAGGATGGTTTTGGGCTAATCTCTAAAAAAATAAAACCGTTAAAAACCGTTAAAAAACTGTTATAACGGTTTCAAAGACATCTTTTTCCTCTGCTTTTCATCAAATGGCTGTTGTGACATTGCACAGGTACAGGGCTACTTCTCGAAAATTAGAACCGTTATTTGGCAGTTAAAAAACGTTATTTATAACAGTTAAAAACCGTTTAAAACACCAAACCCTATAAAAACTGTTTAAAACCCGATCTTCTGAGGTTGGCAGCCACGAGAGTCATCGGATCGCCACCAAACTTGACATAAGCCTACAGGAACATCCAGCGGGTAACATAAGGTCATTAGATAGTCATTATGACCATTAAATTTGACCGTTAAAAACCGATATTTTCAAAATTTAGGTAGTTCTTGATGAAATTCAGTATACATGTGCAGTTTTAAATGCCGAAAAATGATATACAACTTTTACGAACCGAAATTTAAAATTGACCGTTAAAAAACGTTATTTTATAAATTTAGAGTATTCTTGAAGAAATTCGATATACATGTGCAGTTTTGAACGCTAAACAATGATATACAATTTTCAAGATCCAAAACTTAACATTGACCGTTAAAAACCGTTATTTTCTTAATTTCTAAATTTTCACCCTTCTTGATAACATTCCGTATGCACGTACAGTTTTAAGCGCTGAACAATGTTATGCAAATTTTACGAACCAAAACTTAACATTGACCGTTAAAAACCGTTATTTTCTAAATTTACACTGCTATTGATAAAATTCGGTATGCGCATGTCCAGTAACGGTAAGTAATTTTGCAACATGGATGGGACAGGGTAGGGGGATGAAAAGGGAGGAATGAGAGGGGCCAGAAAAATGATTGTACAGTGCAAAGCCTGATACACTATTTTTTCATTGGACACAGACCCGTTGAAATAAACTACTTCTTCACAAAGTCTATTCCTACAAAATTAAGGGCAATCAGAAGAATGGGAATGGGAACAGTGAGTGCAGGCGGAAAATCGAGCGAGAAAAGCATCTCGACGTGCTAGGGAAGATCCAGACGAAAGGGGCCAGAGGCAGGCGGAAAACAATAGAATGTATAAGAGAGAGAGAGAGAGAGAGAGAGGGTGGGAGACAGAATGTGTATTTGTGTGGGAGGAGGGGGTGGGAAGATGTTGGGGGGGGGGGGGGGTGATTGATTGTAAATCAAAACAATTAATACATGTTTGCTGTCACGTGAGTATCGCAAAGAATGTTCATATCCCGGGCAACGCCGGGTGCCCCTGCTAGTATATATATATGTGTGTGTGTGTATGTGTGTGTGTGTGTGTGTGTGCGTGTGTGTGTGTGTGTTCTGAACAATTTATTGAACAATTTAGTAGTGGGAGAGACAGAGAGAAACAGAGAGAGACACACACACACACAGACAGACAGAGAGAGATACAACAGCAACAACAACTAAGGTGGCATGCTTTAAATTGTGATCAAAGACAAACGTGTAAGAGACTCTCTAAAACAAAGACAACAGAAAGGTTACACAAAGACACGAAAAAAAGCATAAGAAAAAATAAATTAAAAAAAAAGACGGAATGAAAGAGTTAAAGGGGAGAGGAAATTACAAGCACTGAACTACGAGGACTACCAGAAAGCTGGAATACATTCTTTGCTGAAAGATGAACTGGCATCTATAAACAGGCATCAAACTCTTTGTAAAACACATATACAAGACAGAGGTGGACAGAGAAAAAGAGGGTGAAAGTGTGAGACAAAGTGAGAGATGGACTGACAGGGGGAGGGAGGGGGGGGGAGGCAAAGGAGCTGGAGGGAGGGGGGTGGGGTGGGGGGGCAGGATAACAAGACACAAATAGGAGGGAAGGGGTGCAGGAGATGGGAGAGACAGACAGACAGAGAGGTAGATGGGGGAGGATTAGAGATTGGCAAAAGCGGCAAGAGGTATACAGAACAAAAAAAAAAAGTATGTTGAAAGGAAACAAATGAATGAAAACTCAAGATGCATCTGACTTTCCACTGCAGTGGCATTATAACTTCTTTTTTCTTTCTTGAACTTTTTTTTTTCTAACAAATGATAATACTCATAAATAAAAGTTTTTCCAGTTCATGCTGAAGAGATAAACAACAGCATTTCTTAATGGTTCTGAGGCCCAAGCAAAGGATCCTTAAGTCAACACAACATATCCTTGATCTGTTCTTACTCCACATGAATGTTCCCCTATCACAGGTGGTCCTGTCAGAAATGTTCATTCTGCTCACAATCAAAGCGCCGCAGACCAATGTATTGTCTAGGGTCCAGTCTCTATGTGTGTCTGTCTGTCTTGACCTAACATACAAATCAGTCAGAATGATCTTAATCAAACCTTACAGTGTCGCTTGCTAGGTCAGTTGTTTTACCATACCTTACAAATCAGTTGGACTGATCTTAATCAAACCTTACACCATAGTGTTGTTTGTTAGGTCAATGTCAATAAGCATCAACAGTTTGACATCTCAATGTATAACACAGATGTAATTCCAGAATTTCAGACAGGGACGGGGATGGGGATGGGTAGATGGGTGTGAGTGTGACGAAACGCTTGACAAAACCATCCGATCGGTCCCACTAAAACCCCAAACCAAAAAAAGAATAGATTTCAAATCTATACCCACTCCCCTCTCTCAAACCCCCTCCCCCCTTTCTCTTGTTTAGGACGGTGCGAATCGCCCGGCTGACACGATCTATGACGAAGAAAAAGATTGCGTCATGGGAAATGCGTGATGCCTGTCGTTCTTGTTGACCTACACCCCCCCCCCCTTTTTCTCTACTCTCCTTCCCCACTCTTGAGTAGCTACGACGCAGTGAAATTTCAATTTCATTGTGGCAATTGCCTGTCTCACCCCCCCCCCCCCCCCCCCTCCTCCCGGCGCTAGCTTCACACACCATCCCTCCCTCTATCCCGTGAAAACAAAGGCGCGACGCCTCTGCCGTGCTCTTCCCCCACCACCACTCACCCCCCCCCCCCCCCTCCCCTTCATATCTACAGTTCGTGCACTGGATGAACTGTAACGTATGTCATGGGAATCGTTCCACGATAGTATGTATCCATACGGACACAAATTAAACTGGCCGCGGATGTCCGTGAGCTATGCCGATTGGGATCAAACGGTTCCCGAGGCGACCAGTGATAAGACTAGATCCCTCCCCCTCTCACCCCTGATGTGTGAGTGACAGGTTGTCAAAATCGAATCCGGCAACTAGAATGCATATATACCAGATACACAGGGCTCACCTTCACTGACCCCTCAAGACTACCTGTAGACCAGACCAGAGGAAGACAAAGAGACAACTAGAGAAGGCGTGGGACAATCCCGGTAACCTCGTTGATCTCCAGTCATTCACTGTTCATTCCCAGGAAAAGTGAGTTGGAACTCTGTTTTACCTTTTCGAATCTATGTATTGATTCTATGTATGCTGTGTGTGTTAACATTGTAGATTTGTACAAATGCTTAGCAACATGTATCAAACTGATGAATGATTATTCTGTGTAGGAGTTGGCTTGCCATCATATGGCAAAAGCTCTCTCCCAGTGGTTATGATTCTTTGTTAACTATCTGATCACTGTTCTTTGTGTTTGTCCTGACTTTTGCCCGTAGGCAATTCTGTCTATTAAGAAAATAATTAAATGATTAATTTTGGGTCAGGAAAACAGTATGCCTGTGCTAGGTTAAGAACTGCTACCCTGATTTATAAATACTGGTGATTGTTGGAATGATTTGTAGTGTATGACTTTAAGTCTACACCACATGTGTACTTGGACTCAGTGTAGCCCAAGTCAGTGTGATTTAATTCATAAGAAACATGGAAGAGTTGTTTGACTGAAACTATGTAACACAGTATTACTGTCTCCTACCCTTTTGTAAGCTTAACTTAGTCTTTAAACAAAAGTGGAGATTAACAGTTATAGCAGAAACTCTACCATAGAGAATACTTTGCTGGCTGAGTCTCACACCTGTACTGAAAGTAAACAAGGGTAAATGTGGGCACTCGACAAACCAGCCATCAGATTCTCACCTACAGACCAAGTTCTCTTTATCGCAGAACTGGGATCCTGGACACGCGATCCTGGTCACCCTATCCTGGACACGCTACACATTGCGGCTGGACCAGAAGCTGGGACTTCGCCCAACACCAGGGCGACACCAGACAACCAATCTACACCAGTGGGGCAGTCACCAACCACAGGAGAGATCAACTACCCTCTCCGAAGCAAAGCTAAGTTAGCTTACCACCTGGACTCAAACCCATCAGACTCTTGCCCTCACTTTATGATGACATAGGGAGAACCAGTCTATGAGTACCACTCTGGCTACAGTCACCGGGTGATTTGCAAGCGAAGTGGATGTATAATAACCATATACATTCAGTGTAACTTAGACTGAACCCCCCCCCCCCTATATGCCAACTTAAAACTTGCTGTACTGAGTGCAAGCGAGTCAAGTAGGAGTGAGGAAGGGCCCCTCATTGTGGTAGTCCAATGAGAATTATACCCAAGCCTATAGAACTGACACGCCAATACTTACCTATGTGTAAACAATAAAAGTTGATGTGTGAAAGTGCACTTAACTTGTGTCAGTTCTCTGTTGTTCAATCAAATGTTGAATGTTTGAACTTCTCTCTTCAATTCTGTCTCTCGGAGCTACAAGTACTAATAAGAGTACAGGCCTAAGGAAAACTATCTCAGTGCCACTGTTCAGTATTTACCCAGTCCCGGTATAAAATAAAAATTTCTTCGATGACTAGTACCGGAAAGTTGCTCCTTCCACCACTAGTAAGAGAGGGGGTGTAGGTGAAATGTTAAGGTAATTCTCATTGAGAAATTATCCCTAGTCCTTCCCCTAGAGGACCTACCTAACACTTACTCATCTCGTCACAGTGAGGGATGCTTGATCACACACTTTCATCCATGCAGGGAACTATATCGGAGTGCACAGGATTGGTCTCCACTCTCAAACACTAAACCACAAGACAGTAAAAGATCATAAGCACATAATCCCCGGACAGAAAAAAGGCTCAAGCATTCTAAAAATGCCATGTTCATCTTCACAATCACAACACACCATGTTCATCTTCACAATCACAACACACCACGTTCATCTTCACAATCACAACACACCACATTCATCTTCACAATCTCAACACACCACGTTCATCTTCACAATCACAACACACCACATTCATCTTCACAATCACAACACACCACGTTCATCTTCACAATCACAACACACCATGTTCATCTTCACAATCTCAACACACCACGTTCATCTTCACAATCACAACACACCACGTTCATCTTCACAATCACAACACACCACATTCATCTTCACAATCTCAACACACCACGTTCATCTTCACAATCACAACACACCACATTCATCTTCACAATCTCAACACACCACGTTCATCCTTACTTGTTTTTGTTCCAGGCGAAGGACATCTCGGCACAGCGGATAGCGAACATGCTGAGGGTGATCTCCCGTTCCATCTCCTTCTTGCTTCGGCCCGTTTCGCCAGCACCGCCCACGGACACCATTTCACCCCCATAGAAGGCCCCCGTGTAGCCGCCCTCGTTGCCTGTGGTCCAGTCCACCAGCGGGTCATAGACGAAGGCCTCCAGCAGCGTCAAGAGAGTCTCCCGCCCCTTGCGCATTGTTCGTAGCACATGCTCACTGGAGAGTCGGAAGATTCCCTGAAGAACAATCACGCAGCATGTTGGGGGACTGCCTGACTGGACGACTAGCAAACTGGAACGAGGGGATGGGGAGGGGGATTTGCTACATGTTGGATATACACAAGTAACAAATAGCATATCTATGTCTAGGGGGTGTGTGTGTGTGTGTGTGTGTGTGTGCGTGTGTGTGTGTGAATGCAAAAATAACACATATATCTATACATGTTTTATTTGCATTAAGAGTTGGTAGATGTATGTGTATATATGTGTATACACACACATGCATGCACGCATGCACACACAAGCGCACGCGTACATGCACGCACGCACGCGCCCACGCGCGCGCGCACACACACACGCGCACACACACACACACACACACACATTTCTCTCTCCCTTTAGATACATCTCTGTGTGTGTGTGTGTGTGTGTTTGTGTGTGAGAGAGAGAGAGTGTAGATATACAGACAGACAGACAGATAGATAGACAGATAGATAGAGAGAGAGACAGATTAGGTAAGTGATTTTTTTTCTAATCAAACATAAATGTTCACTTTGAGTTTATAAAAAGACAAATCCCTAACCAGACAGCCTTCCATTGTAATTGGAAGGCTAACACAAAACACAGTGATGTAAACATCGGGCCCCTATTGTTGTCAGCATATTTGTCTGGTCCTGTTCTCAGCATTCAGAGGGTATTACCCGTCTCCTTTTTTAGTGACTATGATTTTGTGGTAATCAGGTCAAAACACTACAGGGTGACAGCTAAAATGCAGGAGAGAAGAAATACCCGGCATAGCCACCTGCAGGCACATGTCAATATCAGTGTCCGCCACACCTTCCAGTCTATTTCTGAGCTGGCCACCAGGGGCGACAGAAATGAGGTTAATTGACTTGCATCAGCTTTCCCTTCAGAGATTGTGAAGAAGAAAAAAATGATCAGCGAATCTGACCAAGGGAAAACCAGCCTTCCACTGTCCACTAACTGATAAGGTCATGTGTAAGTGCGGCTGCGTGGGTGGTGGCCTGGCATCAGGTGTGAGATGGTCACACACAGACATGCAGCGTCAAGCATCTTTCTCCTGCGCAGAGTAAGCAAGCAAATGACTGTGATGAAAGAGGCTTTGGCTCATGATGTCTTATCTAACAAAATGTGCCTGGCATCAGGTGTGAGATGGTCACACACAGACATGCAGCGTCAAGCATCTTTCTCCTGCGCAGAGTAAGCAAGCAAATGACTGTGATGAAAGAGGCTTTGGCTCATGATGTCTTATCTAACAAAATGTGCTACTTTTTTCACTGTTTGAGTTACGTTTTGACCACAGAACAAACTGTGTTAAGACCACACTGCTGTTGCTAATGCCATCTAATGACTTGTTCGTTCATGAAAACAGTTTTGTCATAAAAAGTTTCTGAATCCATGACACATGAAGTTTGTGTCATGCTGGATATTAGCACTTACAACCCCCTGAAGGGGGTAATAGGTTATCCGCTGGTTTGGGGTTCGAGTTAGGGTTACTCCGAACTCATAGTATTCGGGACAGTATACAGAGTAAGGCAGAGTATACAGGGTTGGTAGAAAACATCAAATAGGACCGAAACTGATAAGCAGATCACATCCCAATTGCTTGTCTGTTTTTGTTTCCAGTACCAGTCTTTCAATCAAAGTAATCAACAGAGGAAAGAGAACTGTACTCAATACAGGGTAGAGGGAAAGAGAGTGAAACGAGTGAGTTAACAAGTAAATGAGTCAGTAGCTTACACACACAGGCAGACAGCCAAGCAGTCAGATGACCAGGCAGGCAGAGGATACTGAGGGAGGAAGGGAAAGGGTGGGGCAGGGAGACAGGAGAGAGAGAAAGACGAGGGGAGAGGGACTGGGAATGCACGTGTGTAGAAAGACAAGGAGACAGACAGACTGATGAAGGTACAGGCATAAACAGAAACAGACTGATGAAGATACAGGCATAAACAGAAACAGACTGATGAAGGTACAGGCATAAACAGAAACAGACTGATGAAGGTACAGGCATAAACAGAAACAGACTGATGAAGGTACAGGCATAAACAGAAACAGACTGATGAAGGTACAGGCATAAACAGAAACAGACTGATGAAGATACAGGCATAAACAGAAACAGACTGATGACGGTACAGGCATAAACAGAAACAGACTGATGAAGGTACAGGCATAAACAGAAACAGACTGATGAAGGTACAGGCATAAACAGAAACAGACTGATGAAGGTACAGGCATGAACAGAAAAAAGACTGGTGACGATACAGGCATGAACAGAAAAAAGACTGATGAAGATACAGGCATGAACAGAAAAAAAGACTGATGAAGATACAGGCATGAACAGAAAAAAGACTGATGAAGATACAGGCATGAACAGAAAAAAGACTGATGAAGATACAGGCATGAACAGAAAAAAAAAAAGAACATAAGGAACAAGGAACAGACGAAGAGACATAAGGAACAAGGAACAGACAAACAAAGAGACATAAGGAACAAGGAACAGACAAAGAGATAACGAACAAGGAACAAACAAAGAGGCATAAGGAACAGACAAACAAAAAGACATAACGAACAAGGAATAGACAAACAAAGAGACATAAGGAACAAGGAATCGGCAAACAAAGAGACATAAGGAACAAACAAAGAGACATAACGAACAAGGAACAGACAAACAAAGAGACATAACGAACAAGGAACAGACAAACAAAGAGACATAAGGAACAAGGAACAGACAAACAAAGAGACATACGGAACAAGGAATCGACAAAGAGACATAAGGAACAAACAAAGAGACACAAGGAACAAGGAACAGACAAACAAAGAGACATAAGGAACAAGGAACAGACAAACAAAAAGACATAAGGAACAAGGAACAGACAAACAAAAAGACATAAGGAACAAGGAACAGACAAACAAAAAGACATAAGGAACAAGGAACAGACAAAGAGACATAACGAACAAGGAACAGACAAAGAGACATAAGGAACAAGGAACAAACAAAGAGACATAAGGAACAAGGAACAGACAAACACAGAGACACCAGCAGAGAAGGCAGGGAGAAGAGGAGACAGGGGGGCAGGAGAGGGGAGGGGAGGGGGGGGTAGATTAGGAGGAGGCAGCAAAATCAGGGACAGAGAAGAAGAACAAACCTTTAATTCTCAAGGCCATCAGTACCTTAAATGAGGTTAAACATACAACATCTAACGACGGCATACACAGAAGATACAGTTACATTTACACCCACTCTGGAGAGGGAGAGGCAGATACAGACACATATTCACGAACACACAGACCAAAAAACAAACAAAAACAAACAAAAATGACCAAATACCAGACTGACTCAGACGAGATACCAGCTGATGTGTGCCAGCCCTAACCGACAAAGCAGCAGCTGATGCCAGAGCCACTTTGTTTTCCCTCACGGTCGACGTGTGATCACAGTATTACTACGCTTGAAAACGTACATCATGGGCAAAGGTTTGGCTCAAGCTTATGACTATTTCCTATTTTAGATTGTTTCATTCCATTTTGACTCACACAACAGCAAAGGCTGACATTAGCAGCACACCATGAAAGCTGTGTGTGAAGCCAAAGCATCAAATACATGGAAACTGCCACTCCATAATTCTGGAGTTAAAACAGCAATTAAGGGTTTGCATCTGACAGCATAACAATACAAAAACCAAAACAAAACATATGGAAATTTCAATAATAACTTTGATAAAATCCTGCTCATTCCACATAGCAAAAAAACAAAACATCTTTTCTGGCTTTGCTGCATAAAATATAAAACAAAAGTTGGGGTGCCTTGCTGAGTACAGTGCTTTGGGAAAGCCAACTGTCACCCGATGACACACAAAGCTGTGTGTAATACTCTCAGCTGTGTAGGGTCACAGCACTTCAGAAGGCTTTCAGCATCGCGTGTAAGACAGCTACAAACTCTTGTACCTCCATACATGATTCAACAATATTCCCTTCAATACACAATTATCTGTTCACAGTTCCCATATCATAAAGGCAATCACAGAACAAGTTTAAACAATTAAAACTATTTCAGCCCTTTAAACATTAACACTACAGTAAGCAACAATGTTCAAACCCTGCTTTTCATTATGAACCTTCAAATCAATTCAGACTCGCTAACAATCATTCTGCTGTACAATATGATCTCAGTCAATACCACACACAAACAACTGTTCATGGCTAGACCTCAAATTCAATAAACACCAAACACAAAGACCATCCATCATAAAACCTCCACATATGTAAATATTTAAAAAAGAAGAAAAAATCATGATTTCATTACAAAACATCAACATGAGTGACAAAAACACAACTGTTCACAATGAAACCGTAGTATCGATGATCTCAACACACTCACAATTCTTGTTTAATGCAAATGCTCAACATCTACACTGACAACCCTTATTCACTACAAAACCTAAACATCAATAACATTATATACCAACATCCCTTCTTTATCGCAAAACCTCAACATCAACAAACTCAAAAATTCTTCTTCATAACAAATCCTCATCATCTAGGTACCAATTGTTCACTGAGAAAAGTGATCATAACACACAACAAAAGTGACAGACCAGCAACTGTTTTTCATTACAAAATCTCAACAGTGTAATCATCCCACACACCAATAACCATAATTTATCAAAACTATAAAAGTTGCTTGTTTGTTTGCAGTCCACCCCCACCCCTAACCCACCCCTGCCTCAGTCTCCACATCAAAAGCTATCACAGAGCAGCAACCATTCTTAATATAAAACCTCAATACCAAAAACACCACATGACCAAACGCCCTTTATCACCTCAAAACCTCAACAAAATTTTCTACCATCCTGCTCTGTTCTGCCCATCTGCCATTAGCAATATCTTGCTCCCATACAGTAAATTCAGAAGCTTGGAGCAATGAGATGTGCCATTTGAGGACAAAGGCTGTTATGAAAATGACAGCCATTTAAAACAAACATGCTTTGATTCAATCTAAAAACACAAACAAAACAAAAACAATTTGACAATCATTTTTCTCTGTGTGTCATGTCTGACTACAAGAGATAATGACAACTGTTCATTCAACATGACTGAACAATTGATGATGTTTGGGAATCTGCAAGGGAGGTAATTTGTGTTCAAGCTCGCATTCTGCAAGAGTGACCCCGCCAAGTTCATGGGGAAGATGTCGCTGGTAGGCATGCCCAAAGCAATTCTGTCCCATCAATCAGCTTAGCAGTTCAATCTGAGAGGGAGAAAATGCCAAAACTTGGGTGTGAAACAGTCAACATCCCAACCATTATCCTGCTGTGCACTCAAGTACAATATTTCACTTTCTACATCCATTTGCTTGACTCCTAGATTGAGAAAAGGTCATTCTATTTGTAATGAAGAGGCAGACTTTACCTTCCCCTTTTTCCATAACAAGTGTTTTTAGTGGTCCATGTGCCACTGAATCCCTATGATGGTTCAGAAAGTCATGCTGACTTTAAAGGTACATCTGCACTTAGAACTTCAGTAGCAGTGTGTAAAAGGATCCAGAAGGGGGGAGCTGACATCCAGCTAATGGATGGATTCCAGACTTTTTATACAGGTAGGTTTTATACAGGTAGGTGACTGCACTGATCAAATGCCAAGAACACAAAAACAGATAACATGCACAGCAAACTACATCCTTTATAAGATTTTTCTGACAAAACTTAGTGTGATTTTGTGTATTTGTTTGATGATCTTAAAAAAAAAAGTTATCAGATTTCAAAAGTTCCTTTCAAATTTGATGTTGTTGTTTTTTTTTTCTACTTTAGAAATACAGATTTCAAAAGTTCCCCTTAAGTTTGTTCGAAGGTGGTAGTTGTGAGACTGCTATATTAAATGAATAAATAAATAGATGAACAAATGAACATTTACAGGAGTAAGTGACAATTGTGGTACTTCATTAATGGTACTTCATTAATGTTCAATGGCAATAACCACCACAAGCTAACAATTACTCCTCACAATCTTCTTCTGTGTTTGTGGGCTGTGCCTCCCACTTTGACTTGCAGTATCTTGGCCTCAGCCTAATACTTCGTTGGTGTAACTCACTGTAAGACACAAGCTCACTACCTAATCAATGCAATCATTCTGACTGGGTGCTATACCTTAAGGGGCAACGGATGATGGCTCTGTTCATGTTACCATAAAAGGTCAGTTGCACTCATGACTTTTAGGGGTGTCTGGGGAGCAAACCTGGTCTTCTACATATATATGTTACACATAATGGGATCAAGATGGTGACACCTTTAAACACATGGTCACCTGGGATTACACACAAAGTCCTTGGCCTTCCGCCATCAGGTACAATCAGGATTTGATTTTAACATTTACACACCATGACAAGAAAATCAGCTCTCTATTCACTAATCCAGGTGCATTTGGGTACCACTGTTTTTCATTATGAAAGCTTTAATCAATACAGAACATACACCAAAAAGCCAACAGTCACTTTTAAAGTAACAAACAAAATATGAAATAATGCCCAGTTTCCAGCGTTTTAAGTTACAAATGGAACTAGTTGCAAAACTTCTTTTTACATAAAATAGTATCCAACAATTCAGTACACTCACTCAAAGAATACAGCATTTGTGCCCCTACAATAAACAATATGTTCATATATATATATATATATATACACATGTGTGTGTGTGTGTGTGTGTGTGTGTGTGTGTGTGTGTGTAAGGTAAGGTAATGTTGCTTACAGCCCAGCCAACCGCCAAGGGCCATATCAGGGCTGTCACCATGTTCAAGTCAACTCACAAGTCATTTAAAAAAACACACACACAATTCACACAAACCTTTAAAATATAATTTAAAAAAACACACTGGAACCTTCATTAAAAATCTTGTCAAAAATCTTTCTTCTGTAAAATTTATGACCAGATGAAAAATGTTAATCTCCCTCAGATATTCAAACATAACATCAGGGGGACATCTCTGAGCAAGGTTTCCATGGAGTCTGCTGTAAAATGTTTATGTTTCACATCATGCAAATCCCAACACTCTAAAAGAATATGTTTCACTGTGAGCGGTATACATCATGTGGAATGCACCACAGAGCTTCTTCATCTTATAAAAGATAAGAATGGGTGTAAAAGGAGTGGCCAGAATGCAAATGGCACATATGTGTTTCTTCTTTACAGCCGCCTCAGGAACATGGCAAAATCTCTTAGATTTGGATGGATTTTGTACAATTTGTTATCTGTCTGCAAGTCAGTTCCATTCTTCTTGCCTGAGGTCTTTGACATAAGCCTGTGTTTGGGGTTTCAGATCAGCGTGAGGGATAGAAAATCTGCTCAACTCTTTCTTTGTGGCATTCCTGGCTTAAGTTCATCAACCACCTCATTGCCTTGAATGCCCACATGGCTGGGAACCCAAGCAAAAACTATGTTGTATCCATCTGATTTCAGAGAGGTGCACAGTTTGAATAATTTCAACAGGTGAAGGTGCTTGAGGCGTGTGTGCATGCATGTGTGCGTGTATGCGTGCGCGCACATACACATATTTTCTTTTAAATCACATTTCCACCTCAACTCAAGTCAACTTTCACTCCATTTGTCACTCATCTTTCTGTCTTTGCTCACAGCTACTCTGTCCACTGCCATCCCCCCATGTCCATCACCATGCCTTTGAATCTGACCTTTCACTTTCATAACAAGTGTCCATTTTCACACAACACTTCTCTCCACAACATGTTTATCACTGAAAGTATCACTATCTTCTGGTCATTCTTATAACAACAACAAAACAACTATGTCAATATTCTAAGTTAAAAAAAAGAAAAAGAAAAAGACACAATTGTATAACAAAAAATTGCGTTAATCATTTCTGCTCATACCAAGCAAGAAAAAAAAACGACACTGACTCTGCTAACTCTAGATCAGAACAGGCATCTCTCAACACTACCACAGTGACTCTGCTAACTCTAGATCAACACAGACATCTCTCAACACCACCACAGTGACTGCAGTGGATCAGAACAGGCATCTCTCCACATCACCACAGTGACTCTGCAGTGGACAGAACAGGCATCTCTCCACACCACCACAGTGACTGCAGTGGATCAGAACAGGCATCTCTCAACACTACCACAGTGACTCTGCTGACTCTGGATCAGAACACGCATCTCTCAACACCACCACAGTGACTGCAGTGGATCAGAACAGGCATCTCTCAATACCACCACAGTGACTCTGCTAACTCTAGATCAACACAGACATCTCTCAACACCACCACAGTGACTGCAGTGGATCAGAACAGGCATCTCTCCACATCACCACAGTGACTCTGCAGTGGACAGAACAGGCATCTCTCCACACCACCACAGTGACTGCAGTGGATCAGAACAGGCATCTCTCAACACTACCACAGTGACTCTGCTGACTCTGGATCAGAACACGCATCTCTCAACACCACCACAGTGACTCTGCAGTGGACAGAACAGGCATCTCTCCACACAACCACAGTGACTCTGCAGTGGATCAGAACAGACATCTCTCAACACCACCACAGTGACTCTGCAGTGCATCAGAACAGACATCTCTCAACACCACCACAGTGACTCTGCTAACTCTACATCAGAACAGGCATCTCTCAACACCACCATAGTGACTCTGCAGTGGATCAGAACAGGCATCTCTCAACACCACCACAGTGACTCTGCAGTGGATCAGAACAGACATCTCTCAACACCACCACAGTGACTCTGCAGTGCATCAGAACAGACATCTCTCAACACCACCACAGTGACTCTGCTAACTCTAGATCAGAACAGGCATCTCTCAACACCACCACAGTGACTCTGCAGTGGATCAGAACAGACATCTCTCAACACCACCACAGTGACTCTGCTAACTCTAGATCAGAACAGGCATCTCTCCACACCACCACAGTGACTCTGCAGTGGATCAGAACAGACATCTCTCAACACCACCACAGTGACTCTGCAGTGGATCAAAACAGGCATCTCTCAACACCACCACAGTGACTCTGCTAACTCTAGATCAGAACAGGCATCTCTCAACACCACCACAGTGACTCTGCTAACTCTACATCAGAACAGGCATCTCTCCACACCACCACAGTGACTCTGCAGTGGATCAGAACAGACATCTCTCCACATCACCACAGTGACTCTGCAGTGGACATAACAGGCATCTCTCAACACCACCACAGTGACTCTGCAGTGGACAGAACAGGCATCTCTCAACACTACCACAGTGACTCTGCTGTGGACAGAACAGACATCTCTCGACACCACCACAGTGACTCTGCTGACTCTGGATCAGAACAGCATCTCTCCACACCACCACAGTGACTCTGCTGACTCTGGATCAGAACACGCATCTCTCCACACCACCACAGTGACTCTGCTGACTCTGGATCAGAACAGCATCTCTCAACACCACCACAGTGACTCTGCAGTGGACAGAACAGACATCTCTCGACACCACCACAGTGACTCTGCAGTGGACAGAACAGGCATCTCTCACACTACCACAGTGACTCTGCAGTGCATCAGAACAGGCATCTCTCAACACCACCACAGTGACTCTGCAGTGCATCAGAACAGGCATCTCTTCACATCACCACAATGACTCTGCAGTGGATCAGAACAGGCATCTCTCAACACCACCACAGTGACTCTGCTAACTCTAGATCAGAACAGACATCTTTCAACACCACCACAGTGACTCTGCTACTCCAGATCAGAACAGGCATCTCTCCACACCACCACAGTGACTCTGCAGTGGATCAGAACAGGCATCTCTCAACACCACCACAGTGACTCTGCTAACTCTAGATCAACACAGACATCTCTCAACACACACCACAGTGACTCTGCAGTGGATCAGAACAGGCATCTCTCAACACCACCACAGTGACTCTGCTAACTCTAGATCAACACAGACATCTCTCCACACCACCACAGTGACTCTGCAGTGGATCAGAACAGACATCTCTCAACACCACCACAGTGACTCTGCTGACTCTGGATCAGAACAGGCATCTCTCAACACCACCACAGTGACTCTGCTAACTCTAGATCAGAACAGGCATCTCTCCACATCACCACAGTGACTCTGCTAACTTAGATCAGAACAGCATCTCTCCAAAATCACCACAGTGACTCTGCTAACTCTAGATCAGAACAGGCATCTCTCCACATCACCATAGTGACTCTGCTAACTCTGGATCAGAACAGGCATCTCTCCACATCACCACAGTGACTCTGCTAACTCTGGATCAGAACAGGCATCTCTCCACATCACCACAGTGACTCTGCTAGCTCTAGATCAGAACAGGCATCTCTCCACATCACCACAGTGACTCTGCTAGCTCTGGATCAGAACAGGCATCTCTCCACATCACCACAGTGACTCTGCTAGCTCTAGATAAGAACAGGCATCTCTCCACATCACCACAGTGACTCTGCTAGCTCTGGATCAGAACAGGCATCTCTCCACATCACCACAGTGACTCTGCTAACTCTAGATCAGAACAGGCATCTCTCCGCATCACCACAGTGACTCTGCTAGCTCTGGATCAGAACAGGCATCTCTCCACATCACCACAGTGACTCTGCAGTGGATCAGAACAGGCATCTCTCAACATCAGCACAGTGACTCTGCTAACTCCTCTGGTGAGTTGCCACAAGACAACCTGACAATCAACTTCACCAATGAACTGCCAGTGCTGAGGCTGTGAAGGGGACAAGCCAGGGTGTGACTGGATGAAGAGCTAGAAACAGCAGTATGGGGGTAATGAGACAGAAACAAAAAATACATAAACAAACACTATACAATCACTTACAGAGAGGGCAACCTAGCCACCAGACTGGCAAGGTGACATGAAAAGAAACCCTATCCTACGTGACCAGTATTCTGCTGACAATAAATCTCACAGTGCACCAACTCCCAAATGACCAGTATTCTGCTGACAATAAATCTCACAGTGCACCGACTCCCAAATGACCAGTATTCTGCTGACAATAAATCTCACAGTGCACCGACTCCCAAATGACCAGTATTCTGCTGACAATAAATCTCACAGTGCACCGACTCCCAAATGACCAGTATTCTGCTGACAATAAATCTCAGTGCACCGACTCCCAAATGACCAGTATTCTGCTGACAATAAATCTCACAGTGCACCGACTCCGAAACTGTTTACAGATCCATGGTTGGGAATGAAACCCGTAACATTCAGACAAAAGCACTGAGAACATCAAACACACATTAACTTCTAGATCTTAAGATTACCGTGAACATCTAATCATCTTCAGAAAGGCTTTGCGAAAATCCTGCTTGAGCCAGACATAGATGATGGGGTTCATGAAACTATTGCTGACACCAAAAAAAACCAGCATGTCACCCACCATGGCCTTAGACTGATCCAAGGGAGACAGGAAGTGGAGAAGCAGGACAAAGCTGAAGGGGATCCAGCACACGGTGAACACTGCTGTCACAACAAAAACAACTTTGCTCACCCGAAGATTGTGCCGAAACATCAGCATTTCCTCGGAGGCAGAACTGGATGTGGCCGGGCCGTCCAGGTCATTTTCAGCTGAAGCCACATCCACTCGAGACAGCTTCTTCCGCACAACCCACCACATCCTGACATACATGAACACCATCACTAAGCCAAAAACCCAGTTGGTGATGGCCATCCACAGCATCTGCTCCCTGCGCATGATGAGCGGGAACTCGCAGCGGGTCTTCCCATCCCAGTTGTTGGCCCCAAGGAAGGGGTACAAAAAAATACCAAAAACATACAACCACAGACATGACAGCAGCCAAATCCATCTTTTTCCCGACCGAAGGACAGCTAAAATGTCTGTGTTAGTGACGATCAGAAAGCGTTCAAAGGACACCTGCAGCAGAGTCACTTGAGACAGCAGCGTCAGGCATGTGACACACTGAAATCGTAGCATGCATGTCCATTTGTTTTTGGACAATGCAGGGTAGAAAAAGAAAAAACACTGAAAAATCACAGTGAATCCTGTGCATAAATCTACGACAGCAAGAATCATGACATATTTTTTCATGGAGCGCAGAAGATGGCGGGTTTGGATAAAGACCACAATGGCCATCATGTTGCTAGAAATGATCAACAAGGCAAATAAAACCTGCAGTGAGAAGATAGCTATGGCAAGAGGCGGCAAGGAGCCAGACCTAGATGTCTGTGACGTATTTGAAAAAGATGCAGTATCTCCATCTAAAAAGATTTTAGAAGAACTCTGAGATGCCATAATTCTGAGAAACCAGCCAAGCTCAAAAATAAAACTGAAGCTGAAAACAGGGCAAAAAACAAACTGAAATCAGAACAAACACAAAACAGAAACAAAGAATAAAATCAGAATAAGCAAAATGCAGAAACAAAGAACAAAACCAGAACAGACATAAAGAGAAGTAAAGATCAAAATGGTACAACCACAAATCAAAACCAGAACAGGCTAAAACACAGAACAAAGCCAGAGGCAAGAGCACGCACACGCACGCACACACACTCACACCAAACAAATAAACAATAGGAACAAACAATGCTCAAACAAAGAACAAATACAGATAGAAGAGGTACAAACACAACCATAACAAAGATCAAAACCAGAACAGGAACAAACAGAAACAAAAATCAAAACCAGAACAGGCACAAACAGAAACAAAGATCAAAACCAGAACAGGCACAAACAGAAACAAAGATCAAAACCAGAACAGGCACAAACAGAAACAAAGATATAAACCTGAACAGGCACAAACCAAACAGAAACAACAAAACTAGAACAGGCATAAATCAGAAACAACGGTCAGACAAATCAGAAACAAAGATGAAAACCTAACCAGGCACAAATGAAAAGGGAACAAAGGTTCAAACCAGAACAGATGAAACAAAACTAACAAAATCAAAACTAGAACAAGCAAGCATCAAAACAGGAAAATCCCAAATCAAACCAGAACAGACAAAAACAGGGCAAAGCAATGATCACAACCAGAACGGGCAAAAATCAGAAACAAAAAAATGAATACCAACAACAGGCAAAAGCCGACAACATAATGATTTAATCAACACAACAGAATTGTGCAGTCTATTTAACAAAGATAGAAAACTTTCGCTGGTGGAAGTTCAGATAGGCATTTAAAGTCAATGAAGTTATTTGTTGACAGTCAAAATATTTGAAAATGTTTAAGGCAGGCAGATGAAAGGACATTTCACTGACATTTAAAAACAAACTAGTCAACAAACAAAAACAAGAACCAAAAAAGTCCACTAAAATTGCTAAACTAACACACTAAAGAAGACTGCCTCATGCCCTTTGCAGCAGTATTAAAAGGAAAAAAAAACCCTGATCAGATGACATTACCCAGCACCATGTTGGTCAAAGCAAGTGACTACCAGTAACCAGCCTTCCAAAGACATCAGTAAGTCCTCAATACAGAAAAAGGGAAGTACAGCATCACATGACCTACACACACGTACAATAAAAAGGCTGCAGGAGACCTCTGATATTTCCTTATTCACTCCACTGAACAGCAAACCTCTTATTTCTGGTTTCCCAAGTCTAACTCAAACCGTCGGTCTATCTTTGGCTAGGCAAGTCATCTGGTAGGTAGTTTATACATTCTGTTAATTGGGGGGGGGGGGGGCTCCATTGATAACAGATTTACAAGGTTCACAATTCATTCCTGTTAAAAGGTGCTAGATTTCTGAGCATCAAGAAATTAATTATGGATGGAAAAACATACTGACTGATCCAGGTGTTCACAACACCATTAAATTTCACTCTTTCAGTGCCCTTTAAGAATCATGCAGAGTTGGGAGAGGGAGACGGTAACTGAGAATGAGATGACCATATGTTTTTCTCTTTTATCTTTTCCACTGAATTCTTCCTTCTTCTGTTCTTTATAATAAAATCAAAATGTTAAATGTTTTCCAACCAACTCACACAAGCTATATTTGAACTTTATTTTGTTCTGCAATATGTTGCTTCACTTTAATTGACGTGTTAAATCCTCAGCTGGAGTGAACACAGCCCCAACCAAAATACCACCCAGCTATGTCTGTGATGAACAAACAACCTTGGCTAAGTGCCCTCACTCCACAATAGACGGCCAGTTTTAATCAGAGAATGATGAGAGCTGTTCCCCATGACAACTGATTCAGTCACATGACCAGGTGCTTCCATACATGATGGCTAGCACCAGCACCTGTGTAAGGCTGTGATCAATATTAAACCTGATCCAGTCACACGACCAGGTGCTTCCTTACACGATGGCTAGTGCCAACACCTGTGTATGGCTGTGGTCAATATCAACCTGATCCCACCTGGCCACAGATGACTGGCTGGAACGGGAGATGGGACCTTTTTTCCTGAAAGAAGCATGGATGGCGCTGATCCCCTGCTCAAAATCATCTTCAAATGTGTCACTCTCCATGTATCCCTCCTGTCTACTGCCCCCCCCCCCCTCCGTCCCCCCCCCCCTACCCCTCCGTCCCCCCCCCCCCCCGTCCCCCCCTCCGTCCCCCCCCCCTCCCGTCTCTCTCTCTCTCTCTCTCTCTCGCTGAGTCAATTCTCTCATTCTCTTTCTCTCTCTTTCTGAGTGTCAATTTTCTCTCTCTCTCTCTCTCTCTCTCCCCTCTCCGCTCCCCTCCCCTCCCCTCATATCTCCCTCTCTCTCTCTCAGTGTAACTTCTCAAGTTGCCTCGACATGACGAATGTGGAAAATTACAGTGAACAATAGGTATAGCATGTTTTTTTTTCTTCATTTCCTGTTTCTCAGCTTCAGTCCTTTGTATTCATCATACTTTCACTGGTCTGAATGTCGTCAATGATCAATAAACCTATGTACCTGACGACTGTCAAACACACACACACACACACACACACACACACACACACTGACTGTACCATGTTCCTTTATCACTGAATAGTTAGGCACCTATTTCAACAGCTGCAAAACTGAAAGTGATATAATGCATGCTTTTGTCTTTTGTGCCTATGGGATGAGAATAGGAAAGCTAGGACTTTGAACCTTACTACCAACACAATAAATCAGGAAGTAAGGACTTTCCTCGCCTTTTTTTTTTTTTTTTCCTTTGGCAGCAGGGGATGGGGAGTGAGGGGGGAGGGGGGGAAGGTCAGGGGATAGAGGTTTGGGGGGGGGGGGGGGGGGGCGATTACAGGAGGGGGTGGGAATTTGTTGTTGTTGTTTTGTTTATTTCACTTGTTTCTTGTCTGTTGCTCATGATTTCTGTATATTTTTTTGCTTAGTTTTTATGCTATGTGTCTGATTTTTTTGTTTGCTTGTCTGTTTGTTTTATAATTAACTTTTTTTTACACTGTGTCTTGAATGAATGTGTAATCTTATAATGTCACCCGCAGAGCGCATTAGCAGTGGAAGATGGCAAAGAGACTGGTCACAAGACCATGGGGGAAGCCAACTACCATAGGTGAAAAATTGGAGAAGCTCTGGAGTCCATCTGTAAATGTGGGAATATACAACTATCCAACACACTGGTAATATATGTGTGTGTGTGTGTGTGTGTGTGTGTGTGTGTGTGTGTGTGTGTGTGTGTGTGTGTGTTTTATTTCATACTGACACTACTGAACATCAATACACTCCCTTCCCTCCCATAACTTTGGAAATGTCTTAGCAGCAATGCAGTCCCTCATCTGGTGGGCTGCCTCACAAAGATCTGATACAGTTCGTTCCCTGTGGACTGAGGTGATGACAGAACAAGCCTGGCTGTGACTAACTGTGTGGTAGGTCACGATGAGTGGCTTGAAAGTACTGCCACCAACAGGTACACAAAATGAGACAGCAAAAAACACCAATCCAACTTTTCTGACGAGTGTTCAAGGGAGCCATGCCAGTATCAGGGCTTTAAAAAAAAAAAAAAAAAAAAAAAAAAAGCTCTGATCCCAGAGCCCTGGTATTAAACTCAGCTTCTGCTGAAAGTCAGAAGAAACCTACAGTTTCTGTGGGAATTATTCATTCAGTTTTGCAATTTTAAAGAACTTATGTGGGGTCCCTTTACTAGACCTTGCCAAATGAAGAAGCCTAAGCACATCAGTCAAAACATTTAGCATGCATCTGCACTTACAAAACAGAGCTAACTTACAAAACAGAGCTAACTAAAAGTCAACTCAAAAATGCATGATTAATGGTTTTGAAAAGGCCAGTTTTGACTGAAAATATTAAGTCTCCTTCTCAATATGTTGATATGATTTTCAACACTGTTAACACGTAAAGTTGATGCTGACTGGTTATTATAACTTATGGCAGCCAGCTGGAACAAGACAATGGAAAATATCTCTACTTGCAACATTTCTCATTTTGTAGCTCTGACCTCCACCTGTATTTAAACACTGACAGAAACTCATCATCATGGCCCGATACCTGCTGGTTGATGTGCACCTGGCAGACAAATGTGGACAAAGTGGAACTAAGAACCATGAAAGTGACCAGCCGCCGTGGCAAAGTGGTTAGCGTCGTGGACTCCCGGCTGGGAGGTCGTGGGTTCGAATCCCATCAGAGTCATGTGGGTTTTTCTGCCCCGACCGCTCCCACCCAGAGTTGAGTTTGCTACGGGCTCAGTTGGGAAGACTGGGACCACACAGTCGAGTTTCATCCACTTAATGGATACGTTTCTGAGAGTGTTGCTCAAATTTCCTGACCAACACTGCAGGTGTCTGTATCTCTCGGGCCTGGTTGACACCAGGATATATTATGAAAGGAAGCGTAGAGTACAGCCCTGTCATGTAGTCTCAGACCAAAATGGAAATCCGTAGCATCATCTTAATCATCCTCATTCTCATCGATCAGCATTAAAAAAAAAAATGTCTCGGATTCTGTGGCCCTTCATGCCCTGCTCTCATGGTGACCTCAATTTCGATGTCCTATCTACATCTGTGGCCTTGGTTTGGTTCCGTCGGGGTCACCGGTATCGGCGGGTCCATGGGGGCTGTCGTTGGACGGACATGGTGGTGCCCTCCAGAGGGAGAGCTCACTCACGCCGGCTCTGCGACTAAGCAATTATTGTCGTCAGTAGGGGGCTTAGTAGGTGGTGTCCTGCGTATGTTAGATCAGAACAGGCGCCACTGAACACCACTGAAGTGACTCGGCAGCAGTGCAGTGTCTCCTCCGGTGGGTTGCCTCTTGACGACTTGACATTGACTGCTCCCTGTGGATTGCCAGTGCCGGGGCTGTGGCGGGGCCGACCGGGCTGAGGCTGTGGACGGGGTGTCGGAATGAGCGGCGTGGGTGCACTGCCTCTGAGGTGGCGCAGAGGTTGGGACAGCAAAAAAAAAAAAAAAAAAAAAAAGAACCATGAAAGTAACCTGAATGACAGCTGAACCCTTAATGTATACATCTGCTGTTCCATCTGCCACTGCTGCCAAGCTCTCTGAATATACATGGATGGATCCAAGCCTCTTCTGATTATCTTTAGGGTATCATGGCCTAAGTCAGAAAGCATCTGGTGGTATCCTCATCACTGTGTCTTGATGCAACATACACACTATTTTACACACATGAAACTTAAAACTGTACTCTTCATTCCATATATGGGGTACGTCAACAAAACTGACTGGGAACCTTGAGGTGAATTTACTGGCTTTATATATACTCCAGCCAGTCTTTAACGTGCACGGATTAAGCTGCTGTATTTGAGGCAGTTCTTGGTCAACTATTCCATCCTCTTTTTTTCATACGCTGTGGCTAGCACTCTGCATGGAGCAAGGTTTGGGAGTCTCTTCTCAGAGAAAGGAACTAGACTTCAGCAGTTCCTAAACAGTTTTCACAGGTTTGAGTAGATGGCTTGCATCTAGTGTGCAGAATGTTGCTGACAAGTTCTTTTAGTTCACAGATACATTCAACTCTATGCCCAACTTGTAAGCCTTTCTGCCACTTGTTGCAAATCATCTGAGTGAGCATAGACACCTTTGGTTGGAACTTCATCTAGGTCAGTTACGAAGATCAGGAGAGGAGTAGGTGAGGACTCCTCCCTGAGGAACATTACAATGATACTTAGCTTTTGTAATGATTTTGACTCTTGCTCTGCAACTGTGGAGATGGATATAACTCATGCACCACCTGACCTGTCACACGCCTCTACAGTTTCATGAAGAGGCCAAACTTTTCCAAAGGCCTTTTCCTTCTTTCTTTTTTTCAAATCAACCAATCCTGATATCAACGAGATGTTTCTGTTCTTGGAATGCCTCTTCCCTTTTTTTTAAAAAAGACGTGACAGTCTTCTGTGTTTCTGAACTGCCTGAAGCCCCTCTGAAAGGAACAACAATATTTTTAGGCTTAAAAACCAAAGTAGGTAGTTGATGATACTGTACAGTCTCGACAACGCAGCTATTTAGGATTATCAATCTATAACTGACAGATTTTTTCTTATCTCTTCCCTTCTTTTTTATACTAAGACAGGATTCTTTAATAGCTTCTCACAAGATTTCAGTTAAGTTGGTGGCCCGAACAGCTCAGTGGTAGAGCGCCAGACTCGTAATCTTGTTGATCCTGGGGTTGCGGATTGGAATCTCTGTCGGGCCGTTTCGATACAGGGGACTTTTTCCTCGGAGTTGACATTGGTTCTGACTCCATTTCCTATACAGTCCTTCAAATGAGACTATAAACCGAGGTTCCATATGTGAACGCACGCATAACATCTTGCACACACGTAAAGTCCCATCACCAACTTTCGGAAGAGAAGGCCAGTATGGTATGGTATGGATGACACGTTACACATAGCATGCACCCTGTGTGAGAAATTGAAAGAATGAAGGAAGTAAGGAAACTGAGTGAACGATATTGAACGATATTGACTGTATGACACGGGAAACGACTGAATGAAGCACCAGCTGGCAGCTCTTCAGTCAGCACTACCCAGGTAAGCATCCTGTTTTTTGTTTTCTCCTTCCCATCATTGTGTTAACCAACAATTTTCATCAATCTCTTTCCAAGTTTATCTCTGTTTTTTTCCTATCTTTAGCACCTGGTTTGATCCTTACCTTTAAGGAACTTGGTCTTTGTTTGCTTAAGTCATAACTGCTCTCATTTGATCAAATTTGTTTCTGTCTCAAGTCTGGCTTCTGCCATCTCATCCTGAAAATCTTTCAGTGGTTGGTCCGATAAGGTTTGTGATCTCAGCAGGGTTTTGTTGTTGTTTCCCTCATCCTCCGTGCCCTTTCAGTGGTTGGTCCGATAAGGTTTGTGATCTCAGCAGGGTTTTGTTGTTGTCTCCCTCATCCTCCGTGCCCTTTCAGTGGTTGGTCCGATAAGGTTTGTGATCTCAGCAGGGTTTTGTTGTTGTCTCCCTCATCCTCCGTGCCCTTTCAGTGGTTGGTCCGATAAGGTTTGTGATCTCAGCAGGGTTTTGTTGTTGTCTCCCTCATCCTCCGTGCCCTTTCAGTGGCATTATCATTCCCATGCTGCTCATTCTGGATCCATCATTCCACACCCTGGTTTGTCCAGTTGCTGCCCCATCATCACCAAATCCACAGGGAGCAGTCAATATCAAGTCATCATGAGGCAACCCACCACAGGACACTGCACTACTGCTGAGTGGCTTCAGTAGTGTTCAGTAGTGCCGATTCTTATCCAAATACACAAGATACCACCTACTAAGGTGCCTACAGACAAAATGACCCCTTTCGGACTCAGTAATTAAAACAAATTCAACCCCATGGCTGTGTCTGCCTTAAACAAAACACACAAAAAACAACACACACAGTAAAACTAAATGATGAAAAGAAATCAAATACAGCGAAAATGCACAGTTCACATTCTCAGGGAAGTTGTATGTGGGATATAATAAACAATTACACGAAAATATGGTTCTAACTCAAAATGAATGGGCCTGTTGAAGCATTTTAAACAAACTTATAACTGCAAATTTTAAAAAGTATCTTTAAGGCTTTGCTGAAAAGCGTAGACAAATAAATCACAAGACAAACACAACGCATTTCGACCTCTTAGGTCTTCTTCAGGCAAGATACACAACACTCAGGACAACGAAAATGAACAAGCAATCACTTATCTTCATCCAATTTGGCGCAAGAAAGGCATTGTCCAGTTGCTGCCTCATCATCACCAAATCCACAGGGAGCAGTCAATATCAAGTCACCATGTGGCAACCCATCAGAGGACACTCTGCACTGCTACAGTAGTGTTTAACAGCACCTAATCAACGCCTATCTTGCGCTGAACTGGATGAAGGTAAGTGATTGCTCCTTCATTTTCGTTGTCCTGAGTGTTGTTCACCTTGCCTGAAGGTCTAAGAGATCGAAACACGTCATGTTTTATGATTCGTTTGTCTACATTTTTCAGCGGAGCCTTAAAAATATACTTTCTAAAAGTTGTTTACATTTCTGCCTGCAGTCGCCTCACTCTGCAACTTGTAAGCGCCATTTCTCAGATATCGGCTAGTGCAGCTGCCGCCCCATTAGAAGTTATCCCATTGGTTCATGCAAAGTGACTTATCTGCTCAGCCACAGAGCCGGAATGAGTGAACATCTCCCTCCAGAGGGTGCCACAACATCTGTTGAGTTCTAGTCTCCATCAAATTACCAATACTGATAAATCTGACTGAAACCCACTGTAAGGACAGACATGAATAGAAAATTGAAACTGAGATCATCATGAGACTAGGGCATAAGAGGCCAGAGAATCTGAGAGGTTTTCCTTTTCTTCTTTAATGCTGATTGATAAGAATGAGGATGGCGTTAATAACACTTTGCAGTTCTCTTCTGGTCAGAGACTGTATGACAGGGCTGTGCTCCATTTTACTTTCATAGTATGTTTGGCATCAAGAGAAAGAGAAACCTGCAGTGTTGGTTAGGAAATCTGAGTAACACTCTCACAGAGAAGCATCTTTTAAGTGAATGAAATTCAAATGTATGATTCCAGTCTTCCCATTTGAGCCCATAGCAAGCATAACACTGGGTAGGAGCTGGTCAAGGTTTACAATATTTCCAGTGGAAGATTAGAATATCACTCGTGGAGTTGACAAGGATGCCATGATGATATGCCTCACCAGTTCTCTCTGTCTCCTCCACAGTACATGTGACTGTTGTCAGAGCTCTAAGCTGCTGAAAGTTACTGGTGTAACTGGAGCATGGCACTTCAATGGTGTCCACAGACAGGGAACATCCACTGGCTCAGTGTAACTTTGGGACTTGTAACTCTTTGCTTCCAAACTGACCCTGATCATTTAGTACTCTGCAATTTCTGAGCTCTGTGGATAGATACTTTCAAGGGTTTTAGGACCGTTTCTAACCAATGCCATGACTCAGCCTCTGCATCAGAGTTCCTGACAAATGTTAAGGCATAATTTTAGAATGCACAGGTGTATATGAGCAAGCCACCTATCAAGTAACAAGAAACACCCTTGATCTTTGCGGAGTGCAAGTCCACACTAAGCGTACCCAAAGAAGCACAGAACAGCTCTGCCTGTTGGAGACTACAGGCCTATCTTCTCCAAACAGAATCCATCCTGCCGCTGGCAATACTGACTATTTTTCTAGGAGTGTACTGTGCCCCTTAAATTTGTCCTACGTGGAGAATAGCTCGCCTGTTTTCTGTCCTGGAAACTCTGGACCGTGCCCTTCCTATCTGAAGATCAAAATCATCTTTGAGTAGAGCTTTGGGACACTGTGATCAATCATCATCCAGGATTACAGAAGAAGCAATGATGCAGACAGAATGAACACCCTGCTTGCAGTGTTTCTCAAAGTCATCATTCTATGTTGCTAATGCACTGTGCAGCCTCACACCTGGGAAAATGGTAGGCCCCATCAATATGCATGGTCTGGACAAGGGAAAGGGAGGGTGGTATATGCGCAGATTTAATATATGCTGATAATTTACAAAACTGACTCCACAAAAGCCATGACATTGATGCTGAGGCCATCGTTTTGGATCACATCCTCGGTCTCCTGTGACTTGGTTCCCTGATGATCCGCAGACCAACCAGTCAGGGCTCAACTGTACACAGATTTTTATTCATAGGGCCAAGCTGGTCTGGTGTTCATAAGACATCCATTGATTTCCCATAGTAAGTTTGATCAAGGTGGTTAGTCGAGTAGCTGTCACCATAAATTCTGTTTGTTTTTTCCCTTTCTCTGGGAGGAGGGTTGGGTAGGATTCTCTCCAAAACCATGTGACATTTACCCTGTCTTCAAACCTGTGTTGATTTTTAGAAGGGTACTTTTGAGACACTGGGTTTTGAGTCCAGATTGCACTTGTTTAATGACTCCATCAAGGCCCCTACTGGTTCATTTGTGTCAACACTCTGATTCTTGGTCTTCCAAGACAATGTCAAAAGTGAGCATGTAGCACTGTCTGCATCACAACCCTTCAACCCCCACTTGTGGCAGGTTTTGCTGGCACCAACTGCATGGAACCACAATCCTTGAACTTAATCATCGCCTCTTCCAAAGTTATACATTTCCCAGGACTTTAAAAAACAAAAAAGTCTTCATTCAGCTAGATCAAAGGCCTGATGCCCATGCTGACCCATGAGTGCAGCTTCTGGGAATTCAATGAGACAACATTAATTGTGCCAGCTGTCCAAACTCCAGGAACATCAGATGTATTGTAAGCAAGAGAATGTTAAACTCAGTACATGGCATGATATAAATGTGGGACAATATTCACATACATCAAAAGTTTTTAAAAAATAATGGTAAAGCTCAACAACAGCTTTGAGCTCAAAATTGGCCTTCAGCTCATCTTTCAGGAAATGTCACAAGAGCTCATTGACATACATACTGATGTAATCTGATAAAAATTTTCAAATCCTTAGTCACTTGCAATAAAAACGACTCAAAAGGAGTTTGCAGGCGTTCCCGCAGACATCAAAAGCAAGACTGCTCTGAAATAATCCTGTGACCACTTTTACAAAGATGTGCCATAATTTCAACTCAGCACACCTGTACCACTGTCACTGTCTTTTACATCTAGTCTGAAGTCAATAAAACCCGAAGTGTCTCAATGTCACAATAATCATTATTGTTTTCTGTTTCAACAGCAATTAAACTGTTGATCAGAACAATAATCTTGAGGCCCCAGTCCATGTCAGACATGGCAGTCAGCAGGCAAATACAAAAACTAAAAAAAAATAAGAATTCTGGCCGAAACTGAACAGCGGGAAAATAAACACAGCACAGCAAAAGTAAGCAAACATCACCCACAATTCCATGAAGCTGTCTTTCAACCCACCTGTTTCAAACACTACCAGCCCACCGACATGGGAACAGGACTGAAATGAAGCTGTCTTTCAACCCACCTGTTTCAAACACTACCAGCCCACTGACATGGGAACAGGACTGAAATGAAGCTGTCTTTCAACCCACCTGTTTCAAACACTACCAGCCCACCGACATGGGAACAGGACTGAAATGAAGCTGTCTTTCAACCCACCTGTTTCAAACACTACCAGCCCACCGACATGGGAACAGGACTGAAATGAAGCTGTCTTTCAGCCCACCTGTTTCAAACACTACCAGCCCACTGACATGGGAACAGGACTGAAATGAAGCTGTCTTTCAAGCCCACCTGTTTCAAACACTACCAGCCCACTGACATGGGAACAGGACTGAAATGAAGCTGTCTTTCAACCCACCTGTTTCAAACACTACCAGCCCACCGACATGGGAACAGGACTGAAATGAAGCTGTCTTTCACCCACCTGTTTCAAACACTACCAGCCCACCGACATGGGAACAGGACTGAAATGAAGCTGTCTTTCAGCCCACCTGTTTCAAACACTACCAGCCCACCGACATGGGAACAGGACTGAAATGAAGCTGTCTTTCAACCCACCTGTTTCAAACACTACCAGCCCACGACATGGGAACAGGACTGAAATGAAGCTGTCTTTCAACCCACCTGTTTCAAACACTACCAGCCCACTGACATGGGAACAGGACTGAAATGAAGCTGTCTTTCAACCCACCTGTTTCAAACACTACCAGCCCACTGACATGGGAACAGGACTGAAATGAAGCTGTCTTTCAACCCACCTGTTTCAAACACTACCAGCCCACTGACATGGGAACAGGACTGAAATGAAGCTGTCTTTCACCCACCTGTTTCAAACACTACCAGCCCACCGACATGGGAACAGGACTGAAATGAAGCTGTCTTTCAACCCACCTGTTTCAAACACTACCAGCCCACCGACATGGGAACAGGACTGAAATGAAGCTGTCTTTCAACCCACCTGTTTCAAACACTACCAGCCCACCGACATGGGAACAGGACTGAAATGAAGCTGTCTTTCAACCCACCTGTTTCAAACACTACCAGCCCACCGACATGGGAACAGGACTGAAATGAAGCTGTCTTTCAACCCACCTGTTTCAAACACTACCAGCCCACGACATGGGAACAGGACTGAAATGAAGCTGTCTTTCAACCCACCTGTTTCAAACACTACCAGCCCACTGACATGGGAACAGGACTGAAATGAAGCTGTCTTTCAACCCACCTGTTTCAAACACTACCAGCCCACCGACATGGGAACAGGACTGAAATGAAGCTAAAGGAACAAGCACGGCAAGCAGATTGGCACTCAGAATCTTTCATAATGGTGACCTGCTTCAGTCTCATAAGTGGTCCCCAAACTTTAAAAAAAGAAGAAAAAAAAATCAAGTAGTTTAAAGGAAGTCCTATTCTCACTACAGAGAGAGGAGAGAGAGAGAGAGAGAGAGAGAGAGAGAGAGAAAGAGAGACGGACGGACAGACGGATGGACAGAGACAGCTAGTTTTTTCCCCCTCGTACTTTCCTGTTCAAACAAGCGCCTTCTTCCTACTTGGCGTGAAATCACACGCTACCATCAAGATCTCTGAATATTTTTAAATGAAAGAAAGCGAACCTAGTCCAAGCTCTCCACGGCAATCATTTGGACATCAAAGAGGGAAAATTCCTTTATATTTACACAAACAAAAAGACAGAGAGAGAAACATGGAGAGGGAGGAAGAGGAAGAAACAGAAATGGAGACAAAGAGGCATGGGAGGGAGGGAGGGGGGAGAGAGAGAGAGAGAGAGAGAGAGAGAGAGAGAGGAGAGAGAGAGCGAGAGAGAGAGAGAGACAGACAGAGAGAGAGAGAGAGATTGATTCAGATTCATCAGTTGTTATATTCTTATAGGCTTTGGGCCCGAAAGAGAGAGAGAGAGAGAGAGAGAGACAGAGACAGAGAGAAAGAGAGAGAGAGAGCGAGAGTGAAAGACACATACAGAGCCATGCCTCAATGCAGAAGTGGATTGTTGGGGGGATTGGTTAGTTGGAAACAGACAGAGACATTGGCAGACAAACACAAAATCAAAATGAGAAGGAAAGGTGCAGGTAGCATCATAAAATTTAGAAAAAAGAAGGGTTCTTCTATTTTAGTGTCTCTGGTAATCTATGCCCGGCTACATATAGTAGGAGCATGGTATCAGTGTGGTCAGGTAAGAATCAGAAAACAAAACTTTTAAACACCCCCCCCTCCCCCCCCCCACACAAAAAGCATTTTTCTATTCTGCAGCACATGTATGGAGAGCAAACAGAGACTTTCACTGATCTCCTCACACCATTGATACACACTGAAACAGACAGAAATCCAGACACCACCAGAGAAAACCAGTGGCCAGAGTCTGTTGATCGTAGCACCTATTTCAATCTTGTATTCGGCCTTTTCATTTGTGAATCAACAGACTGACACAGTCAGTGTACACATGAAGTTCATCAGTGAAGTCAGTCTGCTGCTGTGCAAAACTGTTTGCGAGGAATCCATTCCCAACAGCACACACATTTCTTGCAGCTCATGCTGCTCGTTTCAAAGATCATACCATTGAAATCATAGGATAATGACCTTCAGCTGGTATCTCTTTCATTATCAGACCATCCTAGATCACACGCAGACAAACACACACACACATATCCTATGGACAACCTGAGGACAAACAAACAAAAGACAAACCACAAGGCAGGGAATACCTCTACGCCAGTGACTCCTATGGACAACCTGAGGACAAACAAACAAAAGACAAACCACAAAGGCAGGGAATACCTCTACACCAGTGACTCCTATGGACAACCTGAGGACAAACAAACAAAAGACAAACCACAAAGGCAGGGAATACCTCTACACCAGTGACTCCTATGGACAACCTGAGGACAAACAAACAAAAGACAAACCACAAAGGCAGGGAATACCTCTACACCAGTGACTCCTATGGACAACCTGAGGACAAACAAACAAAAGACAAACCACAAAGGCAGGGAATACCTCTACACCAGTGACTCCTATGGACAACCTGAGGACAAACAAACAAAAGACAAACCACACAGGCAGGGAATACCTCTACGCCAGTGACTCCCAAGGCTGTCTCGATATTCTGGGTCATTCTGAATGGCACTCTTTCTGGCACTCTCAGATTCTTTCCTTTCTCAAAGCACACGTTGTAGTCGATGTGTACCACCTGAAATCAAATACCCTGTTAAGCCATGCCTGTGTGTTTCGGTGCGTTTACAAGAGTATGTTCCTCCTATTCTCTGGTCCTTTCTTTCAAAATATGCTGTAATTGGTCACATTTGTCTCTCAGTCTTCCTTCAAAATAGAAATGCTACATATGCATATCATAACAGACTAAGTAGACTTATCGAATCTTTCAATTTCACAAAAGTATATCAAAATTGAGAGGAATATATCAAATCAAACAAAATTCTGTTTGCGATACTACACATTGTTTCTTCCACTGGGGTGTGCATGCATGTGCTGGTTAATTCCATACACCGTCTTTTTCCTTCTGTATATACATGCATATGTGTGTGCATGCATGTGTGTATGTGTGGGCACATATGCAATCTCAGAAATAATTTCACTCAATATTGTCACTAATCAACAATTTAGTGCATGTTATAAAATGTGAACAAACGCAAATAGTATCAAATACAGGAAACACTATGTTGTATGCTTATTCTGCATGAAAGATTGTTTTGTGATTTCCATATTGTAAACCTTAATTCAACATGACTGCACACCAAGTTATCTACATGCAATAATGCCCTCTTGAGATAATCAAACACCAAAATAATCCAACACAAAAGCATTACAAGTAGAAACATGGCTCTCTCTCTCTCTCACTCACACACACACACACACACACACACACACACACACACATACACACATACACACACACACACCATAAGACACTGACTTTCAGCCATCTTCTCATCTTCTTACTGACCTCCCCTGTGGCCAGGTCCACCAAGACATTGTCAAGGTGACGATCTCCCAGTCCAATGATGTAGCCGATCATGGACATGACGGCTGTGGAACGAGAGTAGGTTTGCACCATCTGCCACCACTCTCCCGCTCCCCCGCTGGCACACCACAGCTCTCTGCAACCAGCAGTCACATACACTGACTGGTTGTTCACAACATACGATCACTACTATCATAAGTCTGTACACGCATGATGAATTCAACAATTTGACAGACTGTAAGGTTCTGATTCCAGTGTCCTGGTCTTTTCCTCAGAAACCATGCAACATAACGTTTTCGCCGGTCCTAATGCTTCAAGTACCAGCAACTAAACAATCAGTGTCAGGGTTCATACAGGAAATGCAACTCAAAATTCCAGACTTTTCCAGACTTTTTCCAGGCCAAGACCTGCATTTTCAACACCACTTAACAAGACTTTGTTCATAATGCAGTGTCTTAAAGTGATGTTATAAACACAAATGCACAAGAGACAAAATATCACGTTTGAGGGCACGGAATAATTTTTTTTTTTTGCATTATAAACGCTAAATGCTGCTGAAAATTAGAGCAGCCATGCATAATATCAAGCAACTGTGCTTGATTTTTCCATTTCCAGGGTATTCCAGGCCATGGTGTTATTTCCTGACTTTTCCAGGACCTAGAAAAAGGACTTCAAATTTCCAGACTTTTTAAAGACCTGTATGAACCCTGAATGTCCTTCATACACATGTCTCTTTCACACCTCCTACCCCACCTTTTCAAGACAAATGTAGACAGAATCACTGTCCTTTATATACATATCTCTTTCACCCCTATCCCACCTTTTCAAGACAAATGTAGACAGAATCACTGTCCTTTATATACGTATCCCTTTCACACCTCCTATCCCACCTTTTCAAGACAAATGTAGACAGAATCACTGTCCTTTATATACATATCTCTTTCACCCCTATCCCACCTTTTCAAGACAAATGTAGACAGAATCACAGTCTTTTATATATATATATACATATATATATCTCTTTCACCCCTATCCCACCTTTTCAAGACAAATGTTGACAGAATCGCTGTCCTTTAAATACATATCTCTTTCACACCTATCCCACCTTTTCAAGACAAATTTAGACAGAATCACTGTCCTTTATATATATATATATCTCTTTCACACCTGTCCCACCTTTCCAAGACAAACTTAGACAGAATCACTGTCCTTTATATACATGTATCTCTTTCACACCTCCTATCCCACCTTTTCATGACAAACTTAGACAATAGTGAGCAATGTACATTTTCTGTGCAGAATCTTGTGATTTCTTCACAAAACAAACAAACACAAACAAACAAACAATGAAAAATAGTACCACCCAGTGAAACAAAACAACCAAAGTATAAACAAAAGCACGCTACCAGGTTGACTATGTACAATTTTCAATCCTCCTGCAACACTTTTCCCTCCAGTCAGGACTACTAGGTGGGCGTTTCTTTTTCTCTTTACAACATGCAGGGTTCCTACAGACTCCCAAGAGCAAAATTCAATGAGTTTTCAAGGAGTGTTTGTTTTATTTCATGGCTACAATACTTGTGTAAAGATTGAAAAAAGAAATGGCAGTTTGATTTTTCTGCGTTCAGGTTGATGAAAAAAAACTATCTAAAAACACATTTTTACAAACATCTCTGCGATCCTGAATTGTCGTCTGCTATGTAACAAGGGAGATAATTTGTAACTTCAAATTGAAGTTACAAATTATCTCCCTTGTTACGTCATCATCATCATTCTCTTGCCCATGATGGGCGTAGAGGAGAGATGAGAGACACTCTCGAAGCCAGGCGCCGCCATCCGGCCCTGTCCTCTGCCTGTTGCATCAGTGTGGGGCCATCCATCCTGGTCCATTCTTTGATGTTGTCCATCCAGCATTTGGCTTGTCGTCTTGTTACGTAGCAGACGACAATCCAGGATCTCAGAGATGTTTGTAAAAATTTGTTTTTAAATATTTTTCATTAACCTGAACGCAGAAAAATCAAACTGCCATTTCTTTTTGCCATATTAAAGATTTTTTGAGCTGATGGCTTGATTTTCAAAGGTTTTCAAGGAGGTTTGGTCAACAGAACCGCATTTTTATTGATTTTCAAAGGTTTTCAAGACCTTGAAGTTCGCTGTCAGAATTCAAGGAGTTTCAAGGAACGTACGAACCCTGGCATAAAAAATGTTTTTCTTTTAAATACATGGAAGCACAGATCTGATCTACATCCTGCTGGCTTCAATCACTGAATATGAACTCACTTGGCCAGCAAGTCGTCAGGAGTGTCATCCATAAGATCTTCCAGCACTTTGCGCAGAGTGGACAGTGGCCACTCCTTTCGGTTGTCCGTTGTCTCCAGCCCCTGAACAGCAACAACATTCTTGTCACATACATCAACAAACTACCCTCATCCACCAGAGCAAACTCAAGGCCCAAGATGGAGGAAAACGAACCTGTATATATCTGTAAATTGCAAGAAGCTCACAAGGCATTGCATGGCTCTGTATGATTTCCTACTGCATGCCATTCTGCTTATTCAGATCATTTACGAGCCACCTGTTCCTGTACATCTGGAGAGGGGAACAGCACAGGGGAAATCCAAAGAATGCAGGCAGTGTCTGCTTGAGTACTAAACGGAAAATTTCATGCTTTATTCTCATATTATTTCGCCCAAAGGAAACCTGGTTCTGATGCCTTTTCAACATGCTGGACCTTTATGGTGGTTATTCAAATAGGTAGGTAGGCTTGCTGGCTTGCATTTGTACTCTACCTCTCTCTACTCTTTTGTTTACAGCAATTCATTTACATGTCACTTCTGGAAAAAGATACAGTAGTTTTCATACTTCATTTCTTATTTACAAAACTTCATGCTTAAAAACTGACACATTCTAAATCCACTCTATAGCAGTCTCACAAAACATTGTTAGGGTTTTGTTTTCAACACATATTTGACACTTGTTTAGAAACTGGTGTGTGTAGGCATGCCTCACCTTTTCTTTGAGTGCCGGGGTGAGTTTGTTGTAGTAGACCTCACTGGGACGTGGGACTGGAGCAGGGGTATTGCTGCTTCCATTTTGGTTGGCTGATGCCCCAAGCTGGAACACAGCATGTTATGTTATAGGACAGAAGAACTTGTTAGCTAGGACATGGATGAACTTACAGCGATGTTGAATATGGCATAGCAAGAAAGCGTAGAGTTGCAAGGGACAACATGTCAAGATGTACAGATACTCCAGTTAGTTAAAAAAAAAAAAAAAAAACCTGAGGAAGACTGCATGCACGAGTGTGTGTGTGTGTATCTGTGTGGAGGAGGGGGTGGTCATGCACAAGAGAGGCAGACAGACAGACAGACAGACAGACAGACAGACAGACAGACAGACAGAGACTGAGAGATTACATCCATAAAAGAAGAATTGCATAATGACTAATTTGGAAGAAAAACAAAAGGCAGCAAGGCACAACACCAACACTGAGTGAGGAAAGAACAGACTCAGAGACCGAAACAAAGGCATCAGAATCAAACTCATCACATCCCTTCCTGCATTCCAAACTTAGACAAACATCAGATGAGCTGCAACATCCCACTTTGTGACTTGATGCACATGTATCCTTCAACCATTACATAACCATTCTACAATGTTTCACCTTCAATGTTTGGGCATAAGCTTCCCTCTGCTGCCACTTCTTGTAGAGACTGAAGAGAGGGGTGGCCCCTTCCACCCACTGGATCAGGCCAGACCGTGGACCCAGCGGAGTCACTGAATAGTGACGGGCACGGTACTCCATGCGTTTCCCTTGACCCCTGCAGAGACAACCACAGGCTGAGTCTGCTGAATGCTGTTTACTTTTCCCTTCACCATCTTGATAATCGACCACAGTTCAAACTTACAGATCACTTAAATGAATGACCTAATGTTATTGCCTGCATGCATGTGCATGCCACCAACACACACAGGATTTAGCTGTGCTTTTTTGTTTGAGCAAAAGCCAAGGCAGGAATTTTTTAGTACAATGTATTCAAAATTCATCTGCATAACCAACTGATTCACCTTGATCAATTAGAATCAAATTCAGCACATATATCTGTTTTCAACTCTAGAACACATAATAAAAATAATGATCACTTTTGCATTGCACACTACCCCATACTCTTTCAAGTTTCATAACCATTTTTATTTCCATGTTTGTATGATGCTTCACCAATGTGGGAATTTTTTTTTCCACACTTCCAAGGACAGTCAGTCATCACCTTGCCATTCACTTTACAGCTTATCCTGTATGCCACCTTCTATTCCCACCTGCTGGCACTGACGAACATGTTGTTGACAATGGACAGGAACTGCATGATTCTCTCATCCAGGTGAAGGTCTTCCAGTCCCTTGAAGAGGTAAGGATGCCTGCCAACGCATTCAGAACATTACGATGTGTAACTACAATTACAGTGAGCATTTTCAGCTTTTGCTGTGCTTTTCTAATCAGTATACAGAGGACTTTCTCCTGAAGAAGCCTGGAGTGTTTGAAGTGACCTTAGCTTCTGCTGTGGACAAGACAATAAGCTTCAAAGAATCAATGAACTGAAATTGTCCATTAACTGGAATGAAGCAGTTAACCCGAAGAGTGCCTATAAGCCATCAGCTGACGCCAAAGTAAAAATGCTTTCCCAGTGCCTATGGGCCGTCCACTGACGTCATGCATTTTTCTTGAATTTTCATTCATTACTATTTCTATTAATGGACTTAAATAGAGTGTGCGTAGTAAGCCTTATATGTCTGTAGTATTAAAATGATATGCAAATGACCACACGTGAGGGGAAAGCCCATTTATTCTCATCACTGACTGGATGACCAGCCAGCACTTCGTCTCGCTTGCAAAGATGGCGGCACAACCTTCGACAAGGGTAGCGACCAAATCAACGTATTTACACAGCTGAGCAGGCTCTGCTAATCATTTTTGACAAAGACAATAATCTTTTATTCAACAACTTACTCGAGCATGAAGGTGAGATGATGATTGTGATGGAATTGCTGACCGTATTCGTCAGTTACTGAGTCGGGCTGTGTGACCTCAGTGTGTGTTCAGCTGACTGGTTTGCCAGCGTCGAATGAGCTCGCCTTGTGTGTACTCTGCACTGCGTGCCAGTGGCCAGTGATGTGATAGTCAGCACGAGAGGGGAGCGTGGCCTGCTCGCGGCATGACATGGGGCAGAAAAGAGGAGGAGTGAAAGAGAGGGTTGAAGTCCAGCAAGGGGGCGTGGTGGGGGGAGGGGGGCGTGGTCGTGGACTGACCTGTCTGCATAGAGTGCGAGCGTCTTGACAGACTTCTAAACTGTTTTACTTTCATTTACGTGTGTAGTGTGACAATACAAACTTTATTTTCAACTTTTTTGCTTTGTGTTCTTTTTTGGATGTGAAGCTGTAGTGGTAAATACATAGGTTTTTGATCGTGCAAAAAAATCTATCCAAATCTAAATGCCTAAATACTTTTTTATTATCAAAATTAAAAGAAAAGAAGCCCAGATTCAAAATCTTCATTCAATTTCCTTCAAAATCATATATATTTCATTGTTATATCTTTTGTAGTTTCTGAGCTAGAATTTTTTGTTAATTATTACCCCCAAATCATTAGATTTCCCTGGCACTGGGAAAGCCTTTGTTTGTAACATTTTCAAGCAGCAAACGGGTTAATAAGCAGCTCCAACCATTAGGTTCACACGTCGACATAAATTTTGATGATAATATCCATTCCACTTATTGCTCAGACAGAAAGTAAATGGCATTTTGGGGGGGTCTTTTCCTATGCCACTGGTGAGGTACTGCTCGCAGCCATACCTCGAGTTTGTCCTGTTGCAGCCCCAGCTCTAGCAGTCTACAGAAAGCACTCAACAATAAATCATCCCTGAGGCCACCCACTGGAGGGAGCAATGCACTGCAGCACCATCACTCTGACAGTGTTCAGTGATGCCTGTTCTGATCCAACATACACTGGACACTGACTACCAAGCTCCCTCTGACTATGGTTTGCTGAGTTACGGAACCTGTTCTGATCCAACATACACAGGACACTGACTACCAAGCTCCCTAGTGATTATGGTTTGCTGAGTTACGGAACCTGTTCTGATCCAACATACACAGGATACCGACTACCAAGCTCCCTAGTGATTATGGTTTGCTGAGTTACGGAACCTGTTCTGATCCAACATACACAGGACACTGACTACCAAGCTCTCTAGTGATTATGGTTTGCTGAGTTACAGAACCTGTTCTGATCCAACATACACAGGACACTGACTACCAAGCTCCCTAGAGATTATGGTTTGCTGAGTTACGGAACCTGTTCTGATCCAGCATACACAGGACACCGACTACCAAGCTCCCAACTGATCACCGTGTTTGCATAGCTGCAGAACACTGTCAGTGAGTATCACTGTCTGGCAGGTGCCACCGCATTCATCCAATGATGTCCCCATACATTTTGCTGATACTGACGACTTTGACAGAGACGAGGTCACCACAAGAGCAAGACATGAAGGGCCACAGGATTTGAAAATATACTGGTATGGTCCAAGAGCAATCAGACTAGTTGCTCTATACCCATCTTAGAAACTAAATTTTTTAAAAGAGTGGGGGAAAAAACACAAAAACTGCTTGGTTCCAACACTGTTACCTCTTGCCATCAGATCCTATGAAGACCATTTTCTTTGGCTTTGTCTTTGTTGGTAGAATCTGCACAGTGTTGCAGACCTTTTGTATGGTTACCATCTGAAAAACAAACAAATATCAAAGGCATCACAGTGAATGTCAATCACCAAACCTTTGATTCACGATTTGAAATAGTCTAGATAGTATGCATGCATGTTTGCGCACTCACAAAGATACACACACAAACACTATATGAACACTGACTTTAGACTGTCCACTTTAGTCCAGTTTGTAAAATGACAAGTTTTCATCTGAAGCAAACAAAATCATAATTAAAATTAACACCACCGCCTCCATACCTATTCCATCCCCCCCCCCCCCCGTCTCCTCATAATTTACTTGCAAATACTGCACACAAACACAACTATTCAAGTCAGCTCCTTTATCAATATTAAAGCAAGCATACAGATTTATTGCATGAGGACTATCGTATGAGCCGTAATTCTCACCTGTCCAGGCAGTCCAATGCCAGGCATAGGAATGAGGGATTTGGACAGGGCAGCCAGGCGCGGGCTGATTTCATCAATCTTCAGGTGAAGGCTACCCCGTTTGCTTGCCCTCTGCTGCAGACTGATGTACACCTGCCAACAACGCTTACTGTTGATCAACACAATCATCCACCCCACTAAGCAGCACATATAACTTATGTACACAAGCCATTACACTTCTCAAAAGACCAGTATAGCTGGAAACCATGGTCGGCAAGTTATTCAGTATAGATGTTTCATAACAATTCCATTTAAACGGAAACTGCTATGTTCGTTTCAGAATTGTATTCTCTTTTATTTCCCATGATTGGAGCTTCTGTAGAGCATTTAAAACAGAAAATGCTTTGTTTGTTTCAAACGTGTATTCTCTTATATTTCTTGTGATTGGAGCTTCTGTACACAGCCGTTTTTCTCTTTTGTTTTAAACTGTAATAAAGTTCACATTCACTTTCAGTTATTTCTTAATTAAATCAACAACCAGTATTGTAAGACCATTCATCCTTTAAGTCATATGTTCACTTGGTCTCTTTCTCTTTTTTCCTCTTTCTTTCTTTTTCCTTTCCTTCTTTCTTCCTTTCTGTCCCTCCCTTCATTTCCTTTTTCATTCTTTCTCTTTCTCCTCTCTTCCTCTCTCCGAGCCTCCATGTCTGTCTCTCTCCCTAACTTGGGACACACGCTATGTGCCTACAGACTAAATCCTTGATTGAAAACATTTGCTTCCTCACTCACTCACTGTATTTCAGCAAACCATTCTTCCCCTGACCTTTAGCTTTCAATGTCAATGGTATCGTTTCAATGAAAGAAAAAAAGCCTTTACTTCAACATATACAATCTGTTATGTGCAACAGGATGTTAACTTTCCTTCTATCACCCACGCAGACCAACCTGTTTGAAGAGGTGCCAGCTGGCATGCGGGTGACTGGGATTGGAAGGGTTCTTTAACCTGTCCAAAGCGTTCTGAATCATCTCCCCATAGGTGGCCTGGAACCAGGCTTCATGGGGTGTCTCCGGGGTCTGAGATGTGATCTCATGAAGTCGCTCCATGGTGTACACAGTCTGAACACACACACACACACACACACACACACACACACACACACACATTTTATAATATACCTAATAATCTGAGCTTTCGTCAGGTAAATGATCACCAGGACTTCTTAATGCAATGCTACAGCATAATTAGCTTCAAACTAAAATGAGAACAAACCACCACAAAAAGTGCCAGTGTTCTGATCTCATTTGATAAATCATTCCCTTTCTTCCACCCTTCTCAATCTGTTTCAATAGATTAAGATGAAGACAAATCCCCAACAGCTGATTCCACATCATCCTGAATGCACAACGCCAAATAGTTTTGAATAAGAATACAGTATGTACTGAAGTATTAAAACAAATAGCCTTGTGTTCAAATGTTGGTCTGTCCTGTTTGAAGAGGAATTTTGCACCTTGGCATCAGAGCAGACCGACACAAATGTTTGTATGTGAAACTCTGAATGGTCTAAACATCATTCTTATGTGTGTTAAGGCTGAAAATCTCCAGGCCCTGACGTCATAAATGAGATTGTGTCTATTAGGCTTGTCATCAAAAAACCACTTCAACAGTTACCTCAACACAATTCTGTTTTAAGGAAACGGAGGAAAGCCGGGCACAGATCATTAGTTCTTCAGGTTGTGTGGATATGTAACAATTTTTACACACAGATTTGTTACTATCATTTAATAATATTTACATACAAACACAGACACAAATAGGTTTCATAAAGTACATGCACATCGATGTATTAGGTTTTCTTTATTCCCTCCACAGAAATATTTCTAGTATCCTGTTACTGGAACAAAGGAAAGGGTGGGGTAGGCTGCTATCAATACCTCTGGTACCACTGTTGACATAGACGAGCTGTAAGTTCAGATCTGAATGATATTACGAAGCAAAAGTGCCAAGCGTGGGCCATAAACAGAGAGATGAAATTCACTCAATTTGCTTTTCTGCCAAATCATGAGTCAGTAGCAGAGTGGAGACAGCAAGGAGCAGTGATAGAAATAGAAACCAGATCAGACAAATAACCATACATGATTCGGACTCAGTTTCACCTGAACAAAGCTTTGGAATATACAAAGGCCTTAACTCACAGGCTTCAAGATAGTACGATGCTTTTCTCGTATAATGGCATTCTTTTCCTGGCGGGTGAGCCCTTGGTTCATGTTGACCTTGCGAATTTCTGTTTCCAGCTGGGTCAGGCGACGCTGGACGTCGGAGTGGTGCTGAGAGAGCGTACCAAGCCACAGCTCCTCCCACAGCAAAGTGACACGACGCAGCTCCATCACCATCCCCTCCACCTCGCTGATCATTCTGCACAAAGATCGGCCATCTCTGTCACACCTTTCCTCTGCTACTCTGTGTGTGTGTGTGTGTGTGTGTGTGTGTGTGTGTGTGTGTGTGTGTGTGTGTGTGTGTGTGAGTGTGTGCACGCGGGTGTTGGTGTGTACACACATGCGCGCGTGTGTGCATGCATGTGTACATGCGTGTATGCATGCGCGAGTGTGTTTATATATATACAAACCTATGTGTATGTAAAAAAGTCAAGTAGGAACACAGGTGGTTTTTTTTTTCTCCAGTCTACAATTTCATATTTCCTTCAAAATATGCATAATGCCCAATCAGACTGACATTTAAAAAAAGTTGTTTTAGATCTGATTTTGGAGTAAATGTCTTAAACATCTTAAGACAGGTCAGAATATCTGCTCGAAACATTTCAGAAACACCAAACTACCTGAATGTTACAGCCAGCCTGTAAATAATTTTGAAGAATTCAATTTTTACACACACACACACACACACACACACATATGAACACAGCATCCAATGCATATTTTGATAACACAGCTGCCAATCTTCCTATGCGAAATTACAGTAGGATATGGGGTAATGCTCGTTTGGGGATATTTTGGGGCAATATCCTCTGAAACCGAAGATATTTCACACTATGCAGAGTTAAAAACTAAAGTTCACTGTACGCGCAACAGCCATTAGTTATGAACAGAGTTAGCAATCCTTCAGAATTATTTTTAGGAACAATTAAAAAATTTCCTAAGAACATTCTGAGTGTATTAAGAACACTCAGACCCTCAAAAGCACTGTAGTACATACACATTCACCTACGCTGCCTACATACATTCAGCAGCAACAAAGTCTGATTCTGTGAAATGTACGAATGAATTACCCTGAAGGATGGCATAATGGTAAAACTTTTCAGTTTAATGTGGCCAAACTTCTGCTCCTGCAGCTGCCTCTTCACAGTTGCAGCTACATCGACAGTGCTAGGTCTCTCTGCTGATTGACGACTTTCTCCTCCATTGCCAGTGAAGCAGCTGGCAGAGAATGAACTCCTGTCCATTCCTGTTTGGGCACACAGATCAGTTGATCAGTCTGCTACAGGCAGGTTCAGACTCAACTCACTGACAACTGGCTTTGGCTCAGCTTCTTGGATTTACCAATGCCCTCTCAGTATTGACTGAAGAACATTCCTCACCACATGTCCAGATAAACTGAACTAGATGTGGTCAGCCTGTTTGCCTTTTAATCACCAATTAGGAAAAATAATAAAGAAATTATAAAATCGGACAATCTCCAGGATTTCTTCATTTACTTTTCCTGGCGGTTTGGATGGATGGACGGACAGACGCACACACATGCATGCACACATCGTCTCTACAACGCATACACACACACGCATGCACATACATACGCTCATACATGTGCATGTGCACACAGAAACACACACACAGCTTCCAGAACCACACCTGGGATTGTGTTGAGACAAAGTGTCAACAACCGACGCAAGGCATGACTGCAACATGGTGGTTGTGCTGTCATCAGTGTTGTCATCATCTTCGTCATCCTCCTCTCCATCCATTCCTTCATTTTCTCCCTCCATTTCCTCCTCTGACAAATAGTTGCTCAGAAATTCTGCGCAGATGAAAATAATATTTCTGTCTCTCTGTATGTCTCTCTTTCTATCACTCTCCTTCACAACATTTTTATTATGCTTATAACTGTTCCTTCACATTCATATGCAAGCCAGGCTTAAGATCATTTTGTACCCTGTGCATCCATCCAAAAGCTCTTGTCAAAATACATACGAAGAGATAAAAAATTTTACAAAACCAGGCAAATGCCTAGCCATTTCTTTCTCTCACCTGGTTCTCTTCTAGTAAAGCTTGCAAAAATCTTGGACATCCCGTCAAGAACTATTGAGGAAAGGATTACAAACTTCAGCATCAGTTTCACTAATCTCCCTACCCCCTCCTTCTCCCAAGCCACCGCCCCCCCCCCCCCCCCTCCCCTACACACACACACCTCTTATTCTACCATGCTCCCTTCTCTTCCTACTGAGATGCAAATCTTTTCCTCTCTTCTCTCTCTCTCCATTTTCTTCATCCACTCTTTTTTTCTCCCTTTTTTTCCTTTTTTTGAGAGGGTGGGGGGAGTTGGAGGGGGAAAGTGGGGGTGGGGGTGAGCGGTTAAATCACCCTGTCCCTTTTGTCCATATTGCCAATATTTCCTCCAGAGCAGAAACACCAATACCAAACGCTTGCAATGTCCAGTTCCCCTCTGAACCCTATCACTCCATCACTTACTGCTCTCCTCCGTGACCTTGTTGTACACCTTGCCTGAGGTGCTGCCCACAATAGCAGGGTACACAATCAAGTGAGGGGCGTCCTGAGCCACCCGGCACAACAACTCAGACACGCTCCGCCGCACATAGTTCTCTGGGTGACTGAGCCGGGCAAACAACTGGGGGATGATTCCTGGAGAAACAAAAATTAATCAGCACATCTACATTAAAAAAACAAAAAACACACAAATGAAAGACACAGAAAAGTATTACAAGTGCAACAATATTCACCAACATGTCTACAAAAAAGCACTACACAAATGGCACACACAGAAAAACATTGCAAGTAGTGACAACTCAATGACACAATCGCATTAAAACATGCAGTATTTTTGCAAATATACAACTTAGTTTACTCTTTTCATTCTCAACATGGAACATGTAACATTCACTCTTGCATGTTTCATTACATATTCTTCAAATAAAAAGAGAACCCAAACCAGATATGAAAATCAGCCGTGTCAGCATCAGGTAAAGGAACACTGGAAACCTAATAAACAAGTTCTCTCTCTCTCTCTCTCTCTCTCTCTCACTCGCGCGCGCACACGCACACACGCACGCACGCACGCACGCACGCACGCACACACACACACACGCATGCATGCACATGCAAGAATAGAGCGATCAGACCATGTGACCCACCTTTCCAAGGAGCAGTGGGCGTGTCAGCCAGTCCTGTCTCCAGCACAGCCTGCAGCTCCCATGCATGCTTCACCAGCAGTCGCAGCAGCCTCAATGTGGCGATGATGTTGCCATCTTCATTCTCATCTTCTTTGCTCTGGGCAAGGAGAGAATGCTTGTGTGAAAAAGCCAAATTCATTACATGCACCCTTCTTGCAAGCACATGCATGCACACATGCATGCACACACACACACACACACCACATACACAGAACAAAATATACAGATATTACCTAGGACATAGGCATATATGCACATCAACTGATGTACACAGTAAGCAGACATAAATATATTACCATAACACATCACACACTCCACCCCCACGCAACATGAAACTTGGTGAGCCAATCCAATAAGACAACGCCCAACAAAGTGATGCCCTCCTAAAACAAAGCCCATGTAGAACACTTCATGAACAAAACGCTGGCTGGTAACTCCCTCTCTCCCTCTGTGCATGCAAGTGTGTGTGCGTGCATGTGCACGCGCATGTGCGCATGTATGTATGCGTAAATGTGTGAACGCATGCATGTGTGTACATGTGTAAATGTGTATGTGTGTACTCAATCATAGGTATATCTGAAGCTCATAAAACACCAAGACACTGCAGACAACTGCATTTCTTTGATGCAAAATAATCATCACAATTGTACATGGAACAGAGCAGGGACACACAGGAGAAGTAGGTGGAGGTGAAAGTGAGAGGATAATATGAAGACTGTGAAGAAAAGTGAAGTGCGAAAGTAAAAGGTTAGCTGAACCATATTACTAAATCAACTTCTGTCTCATATGACAGTCCCTTAAAAGCAGTTTTTGTAACAGACACAAAACATTCCATCTTGTTCTCAATTCCTATGTATTTATAAGAGCTTGGAATACAATCATACACACACACACACGCACACGCACACACCAAACTCAGCTAGTCTCTCAACCAGGATTTCTGTCAGTAGGTTACAATCTTACTTGGCATGATCTCACTAGGATGGCCCTTTGGGATTAAATGCCAAACTGGCCAAAGTCTCAGCAGGACTAAACCCACACATCGTCACACAGGGTAGACAGATGAACCTCACCTGGTCATTGAGTTGCAAGAAGATAAAGTAGCCACTGGCCGACAGCTGATACAGGTGGTACACCCTCTTCACCACCCCTTTCCACACCTCCAGCAGTTGCTCCACACACTGATCCCCAGCTAACTGCAGTGCCTCACATCCCAGTAACAGCTGGCGCCGTGTTGTCTCCGTCCCATCATCATACAGACTCTGCAGACAGAACTGGGTGTGCCATGACAGGCTATGGTTTCAACAACAAACAAAAAAAGAGAGAAAGGGCCAAAGATGAAAGGTTTCATGACAAAGGCAGAAGACATGCAGATAAGGAAGACAGGTGTGAAAGAGGAATGGGAGGACTAGATGGAAAAGACTGTATCATTGAGATGAAATGTATGAGATGAAATATATATGGAAGACAGAAGTATGGGGAGTTTGTATTATACTCCCTGTTTGGCTAGTATACTTACCATGTCAGACCATAGCATTCCACGGCAGTTAGTCAGCTCTGCCAGGCCGAATTTTTTGTGGCTAATGCAGTAATAAGACCATCACGTGACGCCCACCTTACTTCCGGCAGGGAGAAGCCGGTGTAAACTTCCTGTTCCTCATTCAACGAGGCCTATGCGCAAGGTAACCCCGAGAACCATAGCGCTAGTGGGAAGGTAGGGTGGGCATTAGAGTCTGACATGGTAAGTATACTAGCCAAACAGGGAGTATAATACAAACTCCCCATTTTGGCGTCATATACTTTACCATGTCGGACCTTAGCAGAATTCAAAGGAATTGGAGGAGGGCTTAGTGCCCTAATGGTTCTTGGGGTTAGCAGAGGAATAGATATGGCTGCGTTAGCCGCAAAAGGAGTCCCTAGAACCATCAACCCTGGACATGCGGACATCCCTTAAATAAAAGTTTATGAAGGGATTTTCCAGATGCCAGTAGGCTGCCTCCAGGATGTGGTGCAAGAGGACAGAGCGCTGGATCGCTGTGGAAGTGGCCAGCACCCTGTCCTCATGGGCCCGGGGAGATAAGACGGGGAGATCCTTATACGCCTGAGCGTAGGCTGATCTGCCCGTCTTGGAAGCATCTAGAGATAGGACTGGGAGGAGCACCTGGGGCGCGGGGGTTCCAAGTAGCCCCGAATGGAGCCAGCCGAGAGCCTAAACGAAGAAGATAGGCGAGATAGAAACTGCCTATCTGAAATTTGGAAGGCCAGATGGAGGAACAGAGTTGAGCATCAGGAGGCCATCTCTCCCCTTGGAAAAGGGCTCACCCTGTGGAGGATTGGGAATGGTGGGAAGGCGTATGTTGAGGTCGGACCAGGGAAGGGTGAGCGATCCTGGGCCTGAACACTGTTCCCCACTGGGCTGAGGGTTAGCCTGCTGAGGATCCCTTCAGTGTGGAGGAGGGTCCCCGCTATGTGTCTCGCGCAGAGGGTGAATCCCCGCATGTGGCACCAGCGGAGGAGGACCTCTATTCGGAGGGAGAGGCTGAGGGAGCGAGCCCCCTTCTCACCCCTCCCCACCTTGTTGACATAACAAGGCACCGAAGTGTTGTCCGTGGGCAGGAGAACAAGTCGGTGCGAGACCTGGGGTTGGAAGCGGGGGAGGGCAAACCTGACCACTTCCAATTCCAGGACGTTGATGTGGAGATGGGCCGACTGTGCGTCCCACACTCCAGAGTTATGAGGGTTCTCAAAGGGGCGACAGCCCGAGTTGGAGGGGTCTGTGTAGAGGTTGAACTAGTGCCACTCTCCCTACCCGTAGCTTGAAAAGACAGGTACATGAACGCGCGTGTATTTAAGATATTGAGCCATGCGCTTTTTGTGGCCATCAGTCAGCATGAGTGTGTGGTTTTTGTGGATGCTCTCGCCCATAGACGCCAAATGCAGCGATCTTTCGCACACAGAACATAGAGCATAATGTTGTTTTGGGGATTCTTCAGCAACCAGTCCTTGTACTGCTTACCTTAACCCAATGATACTGAAATGCATACTTTCCTGGCATGTCGACTGCCTTGAACACCAACGGGAAAATGGTGGATGTAAGTATCGCGTCTTCACGTGAAACGAGACTATGCAAAACTAGGACGAGACCTTGAGAAAAATCAATACTTCAAAGCGAAGGTCGTCTGCTAGGCTAGGGCCGTTTGTCGTAACCCATTGCGAGCAGATTTCAGAGTAAGAACCGACTGCTTCCGAGATTTTCTGGAACCCCCGATCTTGCCAGACGAGATGTTGGTATCGTCTGTGAGATGGGTGTATAAGGATGGGGTAGAACCTTGGTTGGGATGGGGAATCCTTGTGCCGGCCCTCTTGGAGAAGTTCTGAGACTTATCTAAGACTTCCTGGCGAGGAGCATATGCCCGGCCCGGGGGGGGGGGTGTCGCTTGGGAGAGGGCGGGGGAGAACTATCAGAGGAGGGCGTACATGGGCCCAAGGCCAGGGAGCCCCTCCTGTAGGACCGCTACCATCCATGGGCTGAGGCCCATAGGTCTCAAAGGTGGGCATGCTGGGATAAGCTGCCCGCCAAGGGGCCAGGGGGCCAGGGGAGGAGAGTGGGAGGGTAGAGGGGTAGCGGTCTGAGTTCTCCCTTATCCAGCTCCCCCGTAGGTGAGTCCTCCGGTCACCTCCGGGGCCGTCCCTGCTGGCCGAAACGAAAATTGTGCTGAGGAAGTTTCGTCTTCGGTTGCAAGGGGTTTAGAGCGCTTGGCGGGATGGGGTCCGGAAGGCACCGCAAGGCCGCCGTAAGTGCCGAGGCAGATAGCCTGTGACAGTATGGCCTAAGGCAATTGTAGTGGCTCCTGGCTGCGCTGTCCGCCGCAGCCGAAAGGTGGTGCGAGATCCTGTTGACTAGGAGTCGCATCCAGAGGTCGCTAAACAAGCGAGATATGGTCTCAGGGTGTGTCTCAGAATACTGAGCGTCTGAGGACACAGAGACCGAGTCATCCTTCTCCGCCCGATCTGCTATACGTGCTGTAGAGCATGTGTTATGTATGTTGGGCCCCCAAAGTGGAACTGCGGTCCCACTCCACCAGGTTATTGGTAGACAGTCGCGGCAGTGGGGGGCCAGATGGGGGAGAACTGGCAGCCGGCCCGGAAAATGGAATTTCCACGGTCATCGGAGTGTCCTTGGAGGACACGAAGGAGATGTGGGAGATATGGGCTTTCGGGGTCCCTGAGGGAGTGCCAACAGGGCCGCATCCCGGGCCAAGAGAGATTATTCCCTGGAGAAGGGACGACTCGCGCACCCCTGGCTAGGGTTGCCGGACACTCCCAATGGAAGTAAGAGTCTGAGGGGTGACAAGTTTGGCGAGCCCGCCTGGAAGGAGAACCAAGGCCAATTTGGGCCCCGGATAACTTGTCAGGGGGTGGGGATTCCCTCCTGACAAGGTCTGGGCGCCAGTGCTCCATAGTGGATAAGTCACATGATGAGGAGAAGGAGTCCTCTACCTCATCCTCAGAGTCGGGAGCGTCGGGCTCCTGAAGAGGTTGCGACGAACCTTCTAGAGGAGGCAACGGCAGGGGTGCGTGAGGGTCCCGCCCTAGCTTGGTAGTGGGAGGACGCTTGTGCACCCCTGGCACGAGTTGCCGGACCTTCCCAGAGAGAGCTAATAGTCTGAGGGGCGAGTATTTGGGGACGAGATAGCGAACGTTGGGCTGGGCGCGGCCCGGCGTACTTTGCGAGGGAAAGGACGTTGCCCGTGGGGGGGGGGGGGGACTCCCTCACAACAAGGTCCGGGCGCCACCGTTCCAGGGCGGCCAGGTCTCCCAATGAGGAGACAGTTACTTCTTCCTCCTCCTCAGACTCTGGGTGATCGGGTTCCTGCCAAGGTTGCGAAGAACCTTCAGCAGGAGGCAACAGCTGGGGTGCATGAGTGCATGAGGGTCCCGCCCTGGCTGGGAAGTGGGGGAAGGCGAGGGCGGGTCCCTCATGGCTCCATGATCGGTGGACGGACTAAGGGGGGGAGGTCCGTCCTGCCGGTCGGCCAGCGCCCGAGAGGAGGGGGGACCAAGGTCGAGCCAGCTGTGGGAGGCTGGGTACCACATCCGACCAAAGAGTAGGTCCTGGTGTAAGTCTGATCTGAGCCACTGTTTCCTCTCGGGGGCATAGAGCCACCAGTCCCCGAGGAGGCATGCAGGCTGTGGTGGCCCTGGGGCAGAATTTCCTCGGGGCCGGGGTAACCTGCGACATCGGGGGGGGGGGTAGCGAGAGAGCATGGTCTGACTTATCCCCCCCCCCCCCCCCCCGGAGAGTGCACTGCCTCATACATCTCCCTGGTGGGATCCATGGGGGCCCCGTGTAAGACAGGCCCCCTACCTGCCCGAGCGCGGATTGGAGTGGTTGCCGTGCCGTGGCCACCCCCTGGTTGGGATCATGCAGGATACCCGTGGTCCCTGCGGGTAGACCCCCCCCCCCCCCCCCCCCCGGAGGAATGGGACCGCGAACGCTGCCCAAGTGGGGAGCGGAATAGGTCTGCCCCCCAACGTCCTGTACCCCTAGGGGAGAGTATGACGGTCGATCAGGGATGGTCGACCGTCGGGGGTCTGGGCGACACAGTTCGGGCGTGGCGGTGCCTGCGGCCGAGACCCGGAGTTATGGACAGTTTGTGGGTCCCAGGGACTGTCCACAACTCTGCTGCCGGAGTATGGACGCTCCTCGTGTGATAGTGGTGGCTGCACCGGGGCACGGTTGGGGAGAGCGTCCCGAGCATGTGTGACCCTAGTGGGGGGAAGACTAGAGTCAGACAGCTCATGTAGGCGAGTGATGGGCGGTGATTCCGGGCGCATCCCGTCACCCGTGCTGGTTCGTGCCTCGGCAACGGTCCCCGGGAGCCAGAGGTCACGCCACACAGCATGATAGTGAGAAGTGTCACCGTGCGTCGGAAGGGAAGGAGGCAAGCTGTCCGAAGGGGAGAGGGAGGGAGAGTTCGAATAGGAACTCTTTGGTCGGCTCTTCCCTTTGAGGGGAGCCTTCCCTTTAGATTTTTTAGAAATCTCAAATGAGAGGCATTTAGCAGCAATGGTGGCAGCTTGCCTTTTTACCTTCGGACACAGTGATCGTGCATCCGCCAGTCGGGTAGAGGAGGAACGGTCGCGCGTCCCCTCCGCTGACCCCCCTTCTACACCGGCCGTACGTTCTTCCAAAGGAAGAACGGATTGCCCCAAGGAATCGACCGGCGGGTCCTCCGGGGCAGTGAGCGACTTCAGAAAGGCAAAGTGGCTCGACCCGTCGTTGTCCTTCGCCATGTTGGGCTCTGGTGGCAGGGCAATCACGGAACACACGACCACAAAGTGGAAACAAGTCGGTCGATCAAAAACTAATCAAATAAATTCGATCGACCTAGTGCTACAACACTGTAAATAAGACACAACCACAAAGTGGAGACAAGTCGGTCGATCGAGAAATAATAAAATAAATCTGATCGACCTAGTGCTACAGCACTGATAAATAAAGCACCGATAATACTTGATCGAGAGATCGTAAGATACTCGACCACCTTACTAGGGGATCGAGAAATCGAATCAAAAACTCAATCGACCGTACTAGTAACACTAATGATGTGCACTGTTAGATCGAGAGGAACTCGACCGATCTGCACTAGTACAAAGACAGTAAGACTAAGGTGCTACTAATGGGGTACTAATAAGTGTGCACAAGTTGGCAGATCAAGAGATCGTAAGACAATCAATCTACCTGAAATAATGATAAATAAGGTACAGAAAAATGCGTCCGGGGAAGCCCCGTACTGCCACACAAGGTGCGAGCGAAGGAGGACACCATGTGGTCAGGCAATATGGCGGACACCCCAACCGGCGTGGCACAATCCAAGATGGCGGATCGATTGACCGGGAAGGGATCGATCGCCGAGAGTGACGCACAATGGTGCGCGAGAGTGAAATACCCCTGGTGTACCTTGTAATAATGCTAAGGAAGGTACTAATCAATGTGCACCAGTTGGTAGATCAAGAGATCGCAAGACCCTCGATCTACCTGTGATAAATTAGGTACTAATAAATGTGCACCAGTAGGTAGATCAAGAGATCGTACAGACACTCGATCTACCTGTAATAATGATATATAGAGTGCCACATAGGGTACAAATAAATGTGGCCTGGGCAATACCCGTACCGGCAAGCATGTGCGACCGAAAGTGGGCACCATGCGGTGAGGCAATATGGCAGAGATGCTGATCGTAGTGGAAAAACCAAGATGGCAGATCGATAGACCGGTGACGGTTCGATCGCCAAAAGAGAAGCAATGGGCACGAGAGTAAAATAGACTAACGCGCAGAAGATATACGAGGAGGCCGAAAGGCGACTGAGTAGAGGAATTTTAGGATAACCAATGCTATTTATTGTCTTAAATGAGTGACGGGAGATCGTAAGGCGAACTCTTCTTCTTCTTCTTCTTCTTCTTTCTTAAAACATCAGCCATCATCATTTTGATGGTAGAGATGTGTGTACAAACCCGATCGACCGTACTAGACGAGCGATCGTAAGAAAGATGATCAGGAGTAATAGAACAAATGAAAAGAAGGCGCTATTAATAGAGGAGGAAAAACCTCCATAGAGTGAACAGGTACGACGAAAGAGGACGACCACGCAGGGGTCGGCCAGAATGGCGAGAATAAAGATGGCGGCTCGAACGACCGGCGAAGATCGATCGTCAAAGTGAATTTACCGATGGAGAGTGTGGATAAACAAAGCGCCGAGATCGATGGAAATCGAAGGGGGAAGAGAATAAAGAGAGAGGGGGAGGCGTTACTACAAGGGAGGACGTGTTCCAACACCGACAAGTAAGGGCTGAATGGAGAACAATGGAGTGAAGAGAAGTCGTGAGCAGTCACGCTGTAGAGCGTGAATAAAATGAAATAAGACGCCATCCATAAGCCTCAGACGGCAATGGTACCCATGGTCTAACGTAAGCCACAACAGAACAAGTAAAGAAGGCAAGCACACAAGCAATCTCTACAAAAACAGAAGTATAGGCGAGACAGAGCAAAAAACCTGTCCTTGTTAGGCAGGAGGCCGAGGTTGAAATGAGAAACAGGAAGTTTACACCGGCTTCTCCCTGCCGGAAGTAAGGTGGGCATCATGTGATGGTCTTATTACTGCATTAGCCATAAAAAATTCGGCCTGGCAGAGCTAACTGCCGTGGAATGCTATGGTCTGACATGGTAAAGTATATGACGCCAAAAATAATAATAAGAAATTAATTTCATCCCATGTTCTATAATAAATAACCTACCCTCCTTCACCTTCCATCTCCCTCCCAACCATCACCACTCCAGAGAAAAAAAATGTTTAATAAAACAGATGTCATTTCCAAAAGGTGGGAATAGTACTTATAACCGAAAGATGTCCCTTTGATGAAAAAAAAAAATTACACAACATACGACATTTTACAAAAATCCAGATTAAAAACCAAAAGAGGAAAGATAATGAAAAGAAAAAGATCTAAAGTGAAGAGATTAAAAAGCAGAGCAAAAATATCAAAGTAGGAAGTTTGAAAAAAAAACTCTGGGGAAAGCTTCACAACATAAAGTCTTCTGCAAAGAAACCCTCCTCATACAACTGTTTCTGCTCTGAACTCCTGGCACTCCATGGGGGCCAGGCCACATTTAGGTTATGACTCCTAGATCCTCCTCTGTTCGTAGAACTTTCTTTTTTTGGCACATGCACACGTACACATGAATGCACAAATGCATACACACACGCACATGTGTACATGCCCACATACAAAGACACACACATATACACACATATATGATGGACACTTACATATGCAGACACATGTGTGTGCTCACACAAACCCACAAATTACACACACACACATGCACTTGCACTTCTGCACACGCACACACACACAAGCACATACATGCAGGCACAAACGTGCACTTGCACACACGCGCGCGCTCCACCACACACACACACACACACACACACACACACACACACACACACACACACACGTGCATGCACACATACACAAGCACGTACACACGCATGCGCACACACACATGCGCACATGCACACACATGGGCCCATGCCCACACATCCATACACACACATGTGTACATTCACTACACACACACATACAAAAAAAAAAAAAAAAAAGACTACCAATGTTAGGTAGGCACTCAAGGTCTGACCAGCGCATTGGGCTAATGCGTAGGTCAGACATCTGCTAAGTCCTAGCCATGAGACCCTCTTCTTCAATTCTCTCATCTTAGTTAATTCATTTATCCATCAGCTTAAAATCATGTGCAGTGTTATCTCAAAACTTAGCGGATGTGGTGTAGCGCAGATGGACTAATCCGCACTGAAACTGAAACGGAGACTGAAACTGCCATGATTTGAACCTGCACCTCCTAGGTGGTTGGGCATCTCAAGGCCAAGCTGCCTTGTGACAAATGTCTTAACCACATATTGAACACCTGTTCAAGACGCCAGACGTGGCCCATTCCAGTTGAGGTCCAGGAGAAGCTGTGGGGACCGGTGGGATCTCTGTGGCAGACTGTGGACTTCCCTTACTAACCAGACTGAGGTGGATATAGCATGGCCAACAACGCAAAAGAATAGAACATCTGTTCTAGACTGAAATAAGTAAGCCTCAGTCACTTTTGATGTTCCCTCACCAGATGCAGTTGGCACTTTTGTTCACGTCCTGTTTTTGCCCTGAGGGCTCTGGTGGTCTTCTCAATGGACATCCACACCTGTCTCATCAGTGCATGAACAGGGACACAACCCTTTGACATTCAGGCACATAACAATAGTCTCACTGACAGTTCATTTTTCTTTCAGTACTTCATCAGTGCAGCACCTACAGGCCTCAAACATTCACTTTCTAATGACCAAATACCAGTGTCTAGCCATCTACCACTGCTCTTCAACTACCAAACAGCCTGCACTGAGGCAACTTCACATTTTCTCTACAGACAGATCATCAGTGAAGGTGTGCTGTTCTGACCCTGCAGCTTTAACTCTTGTAGGTGCCATTAGCAGCATGCTTCAAAACAGAGTTGTACAATTTTTTTTCAACCTTGTATCAAGTGCGACGGACAAAAACAAGTGAGTAGCAGAAGCCCATACATTTAACTTGATTGTTGACAATCTGACAACCCAGACTGCTAAAACATGGACAACTCAGACAGTGCAGACTATACAATTGTGCTTGCAATCGATGTAAACGTAAGTACTGCATGTGCTTTTTTTCTAATTCTTTTTAAATCTGTACTCCCTGGAAATGTTAACTTCTGTTCATTGTATCAACCAGGCTACCTAAAATTTTTTTTGTTTTATTATGTGTAATACTGGCTTGTCTTAACACTTGGTAACATTCGAGAGCAGAACCAGTTAGCAAAACATGTAATGCAATCCCTGACTGAACACAGAGAACTGAGTAAAAAAGAAAAAAAGAAAAAAAATTGTGTGTTAAAGGAGGGGAGAGTGCAATGCAGAACACAATAGCCCACCTGGTCCTGGTCGCTGATGTCCTCCTCTGTGGTGTCCAGGTCATGGACCTGACTCAAGATTTCTACCACTCTCTCCACATCCTCTGGCCGTGTCCGCTGAACACACCAACACCCCATCACTTTCATTCCTCAGACACAACAGGTCAACAAGGGTTTTCTTCCTCCCCCCAACAAAAAAGTGTTAAATCAATACATACCCAACATGAGACAATAACAATACAAAAATCATGGTATTTTTTCGCATTTTGTCTGTTGTATACATTTTTTCACTTGCATTCAAGTACTTTCATGTACACAAGCAAGCAAGCATAGAGTATAAGTACATGTGCATACATTCATGTGTTCCTGCACGCAAACTCGCTCACATTCTCTCACTCTCTCACCATTTCAAACATATTTTTCTACCTGTACTTAAGCGCTCTCACACACACAGACAGGTATGCATATGAATGTGCATGTACACTCTTTTCTCTCTCTCTCTCTCTCTCTCTCTCTCTCTCTCTCTCTCTCCCTCTCTCACTCCTCACTCACTCACTCACTCACTCACTCACTCACTCACTCACTCACTCACTCACTCACATAAGCACCACACTCGTACATACACACAAATACACATCCATCCTGAGTCAAGCCTCTGCCCCTTCTCTGAACACCACAGTGTATACAGTGAAAGGCGACATGCTTTTGACTTACAGGGGCCAGTATTGCAGACACCGCAGCCTTTTCCTCAGCAGACAACTCCACACTGCCTCGACTGCCAACACAGAAACAAACTTTCACCAACCATCCTGGATTCCTTAAGCCAAGTGTGCAGACACAACAAAATTCAGTGTAAAGATAGAATACGGCAAAGGGAAGAATCAATCAAACTTTAGTGGATCCGTAATGCACATCAAAGGCAACAGGATCTGTTCAACATATAGAATTACAAATTTTCTATTTTGAATATGAAAAATATGAAGTTAACGTTTTCCAACTAATATCTATGAAATAATGTATTTTCAATTAATTTTTCTCATACTTACCTGTCCACACAAAAGTTGTATTCCTACTCTCTAGGGATGTACAAATACTGAAATTTCATATCCTCTTTTAAAAAAGTGCATGACAAGCAGCTTTATTACACGACCAAATATTACTCCTCTGGTGGCAAATATTTTTGTGCGGCTGAAATCCACACTTTCCTAAGTGACATTTTAGTTTTTTCATTTATCTCAATATAATCCAATCCACCTATCGGTTTATGAACAAGATCATGAACAAATCTGTATGCGAACATACAATCTAACTGCTGATTTTATAAGATACACATGTACATCATAACACACACACACACACACACACACACACACACACACACACACACACACACACACACGTTCAAATACTGTTACACACACAAACACACCACATGGATGTGTACAACACAAGGGATCTCCCGGTTCTGAATCTGTGCCTAATAGTAATACAGTCAATGACATCACAATAAACTGGCAGTTACATCTCAAGAGGCGGTAGGCCATTGCTGTTAAATTTCAGAGGAAAGACACTGACACAATTCAATTCTCCATGCGCATACAATTCTCCATAATGAGTCAACCAACCAGTAAAATTTATCTCTGTTTCATGCAGACTTTTACGGGATGTTACAGTGGCACCCTTCAAAGACGGAAGGTCACTCATGCTGCTTCTGCAATAGACTGATTATTGCTGTGAGCAGGGGCTGGTGCTTGCAGGCGTCCTGCACAAGTCAGATCAGAACAACAGCCACAAACGCCACCAAACTGGCTTTGTAGCAGAGCAGGGTCTCCTCCTGTGGGTTGCCTGATGATGACCTAATAGTAATACTGATCGTTCCTTACAACCTGCAGATGCAGAGACTGTGACAGAATGACACAGAGTGTGGCTGTGAGTCTCCTGTGGGTTGCCTGATGATGACCTATTTGTAATACTGATCATTCCTTACAACCTGCAGATGCAGAGACTGTGACAGATAGCGGGGGTTCTACGTTGTAGAATTAAGCAGAATTGTGCACTTCGTGCAACAAGCACAATACTTTGGTATACTGTTCTTTACAATGTTATAATTGATTTAAGATTTGAAGCCACTTCAAAATCGTTTTTTATTTTGAGAAATAAATTAAAAAAGATGAGCCAAAATTGCAGACGATTTTCTATCGCGAGGTGCCCGCAGTGAATATTATCAAGCAAAATTAATGTAAGCTAAAATTATTTTCTAATGATACAAGCTGGACAATGATATATCGTGTATGAAAATACATATGTTGATCAGAAAATTTGCTGGCCTTATTTTGTTTCCTTAATTTTTCATGACTTTGTAGACCCGCAGTGGGGAAGTCAAAATGGCCGCTTCCGATCGCGTGTCCGTAATTTGCCAGTGAAAACTTCGTCTTTAGAGGTGAGTTATGATTTACAGCTCTTCAGATAGTCTTGAAATGTCATTCTATCATTTTGTTTTCTGAAGCGTACTAATACCATCCTTTACCTTACTCTTTAAACAAGTTGCCTATTGTGTGTGTGTTTACAGGTATGTATGCGTACCCGCGCGCACACGTGTGTGTGTGTGTGCGTGTGTGATGGGAAAAAGGAAAATTCAGTGTCCAATCCCATTTCACCTCGAGGAAAAAGAGAGGCAGACAGAGGGAAAAGACAAACAGAAGCAGAGATAGAGAAAAAGAGAGAGTGGTAGAGGAGTCTTATGTTTGGAAGGGGGCACTTGAGAGTGTGTAAAAGAAAGTGAGAGAGTGGTAGATGAGGAGTTATTCTTGGAATGGGGCACTTGAGGATGTGTATGAGGGGAAAAAATTATATATTTTAGTTTTTAATTTTTATTTTAGCTTTTAGCTTTTCAGCAACTTTTTTCCTCTCCACACTTTCGTTTTGTTCCATTTTACTACCCTTCGCTGCTGCTTTGGGGGTGCTGTTGGATTCTTTTTTGAACCCTTGGTGGTGATAACACCACAGAATTATGGACTGTGGTGTGTCTCTATTTGACACTAAGAGCACAGATACAACCAGCTGTGTCTCCCTGATGAGTTCAGATCCAGCGGACGAAAGGCCTAGGAGCAGGCAATACAAATAGATGTGCCTTAGAAGGGGAGCATGATGGTTCCCTCAGGCAGCTAGTGAAGGGTTTCTCATATTTATAATACATTCCCCATTTACTTCATCTTCAACTTTTCTTTTTCTTTTTTTCTAAAAGTTTAAGTCTTTGCCAAGTCATTACTTTAACGACGGAAGAATTGTTAGCCTGCACTTGTTTTCCCCCACTACTTAATTGTTCAGCATAATATATATATATATATATATATATTTTGTTAAAAAATATTTTAAAATGAAGTGGTAAAATCTACAAGCTTGTTTCTAGCTTTGCTATCTTCAGGATGTCTTTTGGAGCACGCCAACGGTCTTTTATGGCGTGCGGGACTTGATTTCAACTCTGTGTGTGCAGGCGGATCTCATTTGCTGCACGTGCGGCCTGTGGTTCTTATTGGGGCCTGTTCAGGTGGAATGTGCTAGCAAAGATTTCCACTTGGGCCTGCAATTGTTTACAATTTCTACTTTTGTGTTCAGAGTTGCTAAGTGTGGTTTGCATAATATTAACCATTTTTCTGTGGAGCATAGATTGCATCTTTTTGAAATATTGTTGTATGGTGCTGCTCTTTTTATGATTTTCCATGATATGTTGTAGTCTATTTTTTTATCTTTGAGTCTCCAGATGTATTTGCTCAGCTCTGTTTGATTTTTGTATTTTTCATTTTTGAATGACTGTTTGTGGTTTGCGTATCTGGTTTTGAAAGTGTTTTCAGTGATCCCTACATATGTTTCTTCTTCATTTTCTGATGTTACCGTAGCTTGGTATACAATGTTGCTGTGAAGACATTTATTGCTCAGGGGGCACTGTTCTTTTTTAGTGCAGTTGCAAGATGTCCTTTCGGCACCCTTCTCTTTTATGTTGCTTTTCATTTTGTTAGATGAATCAATCATGTTTTTGAGGTTGGGCATACATGAGTATGACAGTTTAATGGTGTTTTTGTTGAATATTTTGGACAGTTTGTGTTCTTTTGGGAATGATGTTGCCAAGATTTTAAAGAATTCTTTTCCTACATTTTTTTTACTTGTCCATCGTATGGTGGGTTGTACCATATGATCTTTCTTTTCCTATTTTTCTTAATTCTGTTCGTGTTGTTGTCTGGACTGTATTGTAGTTTGTAATTGTAACCACTTTTTTGTAATGCTTCTTGATATTCTGTTGCTGCATCATTGAATGCGTTTTCATTGCATGACAGGTTGGATAGTCTCTTGTTTATACCATTGGGTATTGTTTTTAGTATAGATGGTGGGTGGTTGCTTTTGATGTTTACGTAGACTGGTATGTCATTGGGTTTTTTGTATGGTTTGTACACATGGTCATTGAGGTCTAATGTTATGTCTAGGTAATTCACTACTTTTTTGTTTGCTTCTATTGTGATTTTTAAGTTGTGGTTTTTAAAGATTTTACATAATTCTTTTTTCTTGTTTTCAATGGTTCTTGGATTATTGTTTAGTGCAGCGAGGCCGTCATCTCTGTATAAACCGGCCTGTTTTCCAAGTTGTTTTTGGATGTTGGATAGCATGAATAGTCCGACTAGTTCACATGTTTCGGCACCATCATACGATCCCATGGTTACATCAAATGTGGAGTTTTTGCTCGTTTTTTTAATCCAAGTTTCATTTCTGCTATGGAGTAAGGTTTTTTGGTGTGGAAAATAATCTCCATTTCTGACTCTGTTATATTTGTGTATTTGTTGGCAAATTTCAAAGCTTTGTTGAGTAGTTCTTCATCTATGGATGGATAGAAGTCTACTATGTCAAATGTAATGAACATTGTATTTCTCTGTTTGTTGAGTTTCTTAAACCATTGTATGACTTCATAGCTGTTTTTCCAAAGGTTGTATTCGGTGTTTGATTTTATATCTTCTATAGCCTTTTCCAAAATTCTCTTGCTTATTTTGCCCAGTTCGGATTTAGATGGGTTTATTAGTCTACATGTTGGGTTGTTTTGGAAGTTAGGCTTGTGGTCTTTAAGTGTTATGAAGGCCTCCTTTGTTGCTGTTGCCTCTACCCTATCACTTAACTCCATGCGATGTGCAAGCTCCTTTTCTTTTTTTGCGGATGTTGCTATGTGTAGTTTTATCAGCTTTCTTGTAGTTTTTCTGGATGTTTTTGTTTAAGAGTTGAGAGTATTCGTTTGGTTCCATTTGGTAAAAATTGCTCGTTTTGTCAGCCTTTACGATTATCTTTTTATCATTTTGGATTTGTTTTATATCATTTGCTAGTGATGTTTGAAAGTTGTTATTTGATTTTTTGAATTTAATATTGGCTATCAGTCCCTTCATTTTGTCTTCAAAAGGTTTCATTTCATCTATTGTCGGAGGTGATCGCCATGATTTGAATCCATATGTATTTTTGTCTTCATTCTTTGCATTTGGGTTTAGGAAGAAGAACGCCTTCCATCTCATGTTGCGCACAAATTTCTCGGTTTGTTTTGTCTTCATTCTTTGCATTTGGGTTTAGGAAGAAGAACGCCTTCCATCTCATGTTGCGCACAAATTTCTCGGTTTGTTCTATCAGTTTTTTAATGTAAGTTTGTGGGTTTGAAAATGGTATGTTTTTAGTAGATTGCCTAAAGTTGATTTTCTCCATTTCAGATTTTGTCAGACCACAGTGCTCAACGTGAGGAGCGATTATTATGAACAATATAAAAAAGTCCTTAAAAAATCTGAAGGTGCTCAACCCCTTGGGGAGCAACATCTGTTAAAAAATATTTTAAAAATGAAGTGGTAAAATCTACAAGCTTGTTTCTAGCTTTGCTATCTTCAGGATGTCTTTTGGAGCATGCCAACGGTCTTTTATGGCGTGCGGGACTTGATTTCAACTCTGTGTGTGCAGGCGGATCTCATTTGCTGCACGTGCGGCCTGTGGTTCTTATTGGGGCCTGTTCAGGTGGAATGTGCTAGCAAAGATTTCCACTTGTGCCTGCAATTGTTTACAATTTCTACTTTTGTGTTCAGAGTTGCTAAGTGTGGTTTGCATAATATTAACCATTTTTCTGTGGAGCATAGATTGCATCTTTTTGAAATATTGTTGTATGGTGCTGCTCTTTTTATGATTTTCCATGATATGTTGTAGTCTATTTTTTTATCTTTGAGTCTCCAGATGTATTTGCTCAGCTCTGTTTGATTTTTGTATTTTTCATTTTTGAATGACTGTTTGTGGTTTGCGTATCTGGTTTTGAAAGTGTTTTCAGTGATCCCTACATATGTTTCTTCTTCATTTTCTGATGTTACCGTAGCTTGGTATACAATGTTGCTGTGAAGACATTTATTGCTCAGGGGGCACTGTTCTTTTTTAGTGCAGTTGCAAGATGTCCTTTCGGCACCCTTCTCTTTTATGTTGCTTTTCATTTTGTTAGATGAATCAATCATGTTTTTGAGGTTGGGCATACATGAGTATGACAGTTTAATGGTGTTTTTGTTGAATATTTTGGACAGTTTGTGTTCTTTTGGGAATGATGTTGCCAAGATTTTAAAGAATTCTTTTCCTACATTTGTTTTTACTTGTCCATCGTATGGTGGGTTGTACCATATGATCTTTCTTTTCCTATTTTTCTTAATTCTGTTCGTGTTGTTGTCTGGACTGTATTGTAGTTTGTAATTGTAACCACTTTTTTGTAATGCTTCTTGATATTCTGTTGCTGCATCATTGAATGCGTTTTCATTGCATGACAGGTTGGATAGTCTCTTGTTTATACCATTGGGTATTGTTTTTAGTATAGATGGTGGGTGGTTGCTTTTGATGTTTACGTAGACTGGTATGTCATTGGGTTTTTTGTATGGTTTGTACACATGGTCATTGAGGTCTAATGTTATGTCTAGGTAATTCACTACTTTTTTGTTTGCTTCTATTGTGATTTTTAAGTTGTGGTTTTTAAAGATTTTACATAATTCTTTTTTCTTGTTTTCAATGGTTCTTGGATTATTGTTTAGTGCAGCGAGGCCGTCATCTCTGTATAAACCGGCCTGTTTTCCAAGTTGTTTTTGGATGTTGGATAGCATGAATAGTCCGACTAGTTCACATGTTTCGGCACCATCATACGATCCCATGGTTACATCAAATGTGGAGTTTTTGCTCGTTTTTTTAATCCAAGTTTCATTTCTGCTATGGAGTAAGGTTTTTTTGGTGTGGAAAATAATCTCCATTTCTGACTCTGTTATATTTGTGTATTTGTTGGCAAATTTCAAAGCTTTGTTGAGTAGTTCTTCATCTATGGATGGATAGAAGTCTACTATGTCAAATGTAATGAACATTGTATTTCTCTGTTTGTTGAGTTTCTTAAACCATTGTATGACTTCATAGCTGTTTTTCCAAAGGTTGTATTCGGTGTTTGATTTTATATCTTCTATAGCCTTTTCCAAAATTCTCTTGCTTATTTTGCCCAGTTCGGATTTAGATGGGTTTATTAGTCTACATGTTGGGTTGTTTTGGAAGTTAGGCTTGTGGTCTTTAAGTGTTATGAAGGCCTCCTTTGTTGCTGTTGCCTCTACCCTATCACTTAACTCCATGCGATGTGCAAGCTCCTTTTCTTTTTTTGCGGATGTTGCTATGTGTAGTTTTATCAGCTTTCTTGTAGTTTTTCTGGATGTTTTTGTTTAAGAGTTGAGAGTATTCGTTTGGTTCCATTTGGTAAAAATTGCTCGTTTTGTCAGCCTTTACGATTATCTTTTTATCATTTTGGATTTGTTTTATATCATTTGCTAGTGATGTTTGAAAGCTGTTATTTGATTTTTTGAATTTAATATTGGCTATCAGTCCCTTCATTTTGTCTTCAAAAGGTTTCATTTCATCTATTGTCGGAGGTGATCGCCATGATTTGAATCCATATGTATTTTTGTCTTCATTCTTTGCATTTGGGTTTAGGAAGAAGAACGCCATCCATCTCATGTTGCGCACAAATTTCTCGGTTTGTTCTATCAGTTTTTTAATGTAAGTTTGTGGGTTTGAAAATGGTATGTTTTTAGTAGATTGCCTAAAGTTGATTTTCTCCATTTCAGATTTTGTCAGACCACAGTGCTCAACGTGAGGAGCGATTATTATGAACAATATAAAAAAGTCCTTAAAAAATCTGAAGGTGCTCAACCCCTTGGGGAGCAACATCTGTTAAAAAATATTTTAAAAATGAAGTGGTAAAATCTACAAGCTTGTTTCTAGCTTTGCTATCTTCAGGATGTCTTTTGGAGCACGCCAACGGTCTTTTATGGCGTGCGGGACTTGATTTCAACTCTGTGTGTGCAGGCGGATCTCATTTGCTGCACGTGCGGCCTGTGGTTCTTATTGGGGCCTGTTCAGGTGGAATGTGCTAGCAAAGATTTCCACTTGGGCCTGCAATTGTTTACAATTTCTACTTTTGTGTTCAGAGTTGCTAAGTGTGGTTTGCATAATATTAACCATTTTTCTGTGGAGCATAGATTGCATCTTTTTGAAATATTGTTGTATGGTGCTGCTCTTTTTATGATTTTCCATGATATGTTGTAGTCTATTTTTTTATCTTTGAGTCTCCAGATGTATTTGCTCAGCTCTGTTTAATTTTTGTATTTTTCATTTTTGAATGACTGTTTGTGGTTTGCGTATCTGGTTTTGAAAGTGTTTTCAGTGATCCCTACATATGTTTCTTCTTCATTTTCTGATGTTACCGTAGCTTGGTATACAATGTTGCTGTGAAGACATTTATTGCTCAGGGGGCACTGTTCTTTTTTAGTGCAGTTGCAAGATGTCCTTTCGGCACCCTTCTCTTTTATGTTGCTTTTCATTTTGTTAGATGAATCAATCATGTTTTTGAGGTTGGGCATACATGAGTATGACAGTTTAATGGTGTTTTTGTTGAATATTTTGGACAGTTTGTGTTCTTTTGGGAATGATGTTGCCAAGATTTTAAAGAATTCTTTTCCTACATTTGTTTTTACTTGTCCATCGTATGGTGGGTTGTACCATATGATCTTTCTTTTCCTATTTTTCTTAATTCTGTTCGTGTTGTTGTCTGGACTGTATTGTAGTTTGTAATTGTAACCACTTTTTTGTAATGCTTCTTGATATTCTGTTGCTGCATCATTGAATGCGTTTTCATTGCATGACAGGTTGGATAGTCTCTTGTTTATACCATTGGGTATTGTTTTTAGTATAGATGGTGGGTGGTTGCTTTTGATGTTTACGTAGACTGGTATGTCATTGGGTTTTTTGTATGGTTTGTACACATGGTCATTGAGGTCTAATGTTATGTCTAGGTAATTCACTACTTTTTTGTTTGCTTCTATTGTGATTTTTAAGTTGTGGTTTTTAAAGATTTTACATAATTCTTTTTTCTTGTTTTCAATGGTTCTTGGATTATTGTTTAGTGCAGCGAGGCCGTCATCTCTGTATAAACCGGCCTGTTTTCCAAGTTGTTTTTGGATGTTGGATAGCATGAATAGTCCGACTAGTTCACATGTTTCGGCACCATCATACGATCCCATGGTTACATCAAATGTGGAGTTTTTGCTCGTTTTTTTAATCCAAGTTTCATTTCTGCTATGGAGTAAGGTTTTTTTGGTGTGGAAAATAATCTCCATTTCTGACTCTGTTATATTTGTGTATTTGTTGGCAAATTTCAAAGCTTTGTTGAGTAGTTCTTCATCTATGGATGGATAGAAGTCTACTATGTCAAATGTAATGAACATTGTATTTCTCTGTTTGTTGAGTTTCTTAAACCATTGTATGACTTCATAGCTGTTTTTCCAAAGGTTGTATTCGGTGTTTGATTTTATATCTTCTATAGCCTTTTCCAAAATTCTCTTGCTTATTTTGCCCAGTTCGGATTTAGATGGGTTTATTAGTCTACATGTTGGGTTGTTTTGGAAGTTAGGCTTGTGGTCTTTAAGTGTTATGAAGGCCTCCTTTGTTGCTGTTGCCTCTACCCTATCACTTAACTCCATGCGATGTGCAAGCTCTTTTTCTTTTTTGCGGATGTTGCTATGTGTAGTTTTATCAGCTTTCTTGTAGTTTTTCTGGATGTTTTTGTTTAAGAGTTGAGAGTATTCGTTTGGTTCCATTTGGTAAAAATTGCTCGTTTTGTCAGCCTTTACGATTATCTTTTTATCATTTTGGATTTGTTTTATATCATTTGCTAGTGATGTTTGAAAGTTGTTATTTGATTTTTTGAATTTAATATTGGCTATCAGTCCCTTCATTTTGTCTTCAAAAGGTTTCATTTCATCTATTGTCGGAGGTGATCGCCATGATTTGAATCCATATGTATTTTTGTCTTCATTCTTTGCATTTGGGTTTAGGAAGAAGAACGCCTTCCATCTCATGTTGCGCACAAATTTCTCGGTTTGTTCTATCAGTTTTTTAATGTAAGTTTGTGGGTTTGAAAATGGTATGTTTTTAGTAGATTGCCTAAAGTTGATTTTCTCCATTTCAGATTTTGTCAGACCACAGTGCTCAACGTGAGGAGCGATTATTATGAACAATATAAAAAAGTCCTTAAAAAATCTGAAGGTGCTCAACCCCTTGGGGAGCAACATCTGTTAAAAAATATTTTAAAAATGAAGTGGTAAAATCTACAAGCTTGTTTCTAGCTTTGCTATCTTCAGGATGTCTTTTGGAGCACGCCAACGGTCTTTTATGGCGTGCGGGACTTGATTTCAACTCTGTGTGTGCAGGCGGATCTCATTTGCTGCACGTGCGGCCTGTGGTTCTTATTGGGGCCTGTTCAGGTGGAATGTGCTAGCAAAGATTTCCACTTGGGCCTGCAATTGTTTACAATTTCTACTTTTGTGTTCAGAGTTGCTAAGTGTGGTTTGCATAATATTAACCATTTTTCTGTGGAGCATAGATTGCATCTTTTTGAAATATTGTTGTAAGGTGCTGCTCTTTTTATGATTTTCCATGATATGTTGTAGTCTATTTTTTTATCTTTGAGTCTCCAGATGTATTTGCTCAGCTCTGTTTAATTTTTGTATTTTTCATTTTTGAATGACTGTTTGTGGTTTGCGTATCTGGTTTTGAAAGTGTTTTCAGTGATCCCTACATATGTTTCTTCTTCATTTTCTGATGTTACCGTAGCTTGGTATACAATGTTGCTGTGAAGACATTTATTGCTCAGGGGGCACTGTTCTTTTTTAGTGCAGTTGCAAGATGTCCTTTCGGCACCCTTCTCTTTTATGTTGCTTTTCATTTTGTTAGATGAATCAATCATGTTTTTGAGGTTGGGCATACATGAGTATGACAGTTTAATGGTGTTTTTGTTGAATATTTTGGACAGTTTGTGTTCTTTTGGGAATGATGTTGCCAAGATTTTAAAGAATTCTTTTCCTACATTTGTTTTTACTTGTCCATCGTATGGTGGGTTGTACCATATGATCTTTCTTTTCCTATTTTTCTTAATTCTGTTCGTGTTGTTGTCTGGACTGTATTGTAGTTTGTAATTGTAACCACTTTTTTGTAATGCTTCTTGATATTCTGTTGCTGCATCATTGAATGCGTTTTCATTGCATGACAGGTTGGATAGTCTCTTGTTTATACCATTGGGTATTGTTTTTAGTATAGATGGTGGGTGGTTGCTTTTGATGTTTACGTAGACTGGTATGTCATTGGGTTTTTTGTATGGTTTGTACACATGGTCATTGAGGTCTAATGTTATGTCTAGGTAATTCACTACTTTTTTGTTTGCTTCTATTGTGATTTTTAAGTTGTGGTTTTTAAAGATTTTACATAATTCTTTTTTCTTGTTTTCAATGGTTCTTGGATTATTGTTTAGTGCAGCGAGGCCGTCATCTCTGTATAAACCGGCCTGTTTTCCAAGTTGTTTTTGGATGTTGGATAGCATGAATAGTCCGACTAGTTCACATGTTTCGGCACCATCATACGATCCCATGGTTACATCAAATGTGGAGTTTTTGCTCGTTTTTTTAATCCAAGTTTCATTTCTGCTATGGAGTAAGGTTTTTTTGGTGTGGAAAATAATCTCCATTTCTGACTCTGTTATATTTGTGTATTTGTTGGCAAATTTCAAAGCTTTGTTGAGTAGTTCTTCATCTATGGATGGATAGAAGTCTACTATGTCAAATGTAATGAACATTGTATTTCTCTGTTTGTTGAGTTTCTTAAACCATTGTATGACTTCATAGCTGTTTTTCCAAAGGTTGTATTCGGTGTTTGATTTTATATCTTCTATAGCCTTTTCCAAAATTCTCTTGCTTATTTTGCCCAGTTCGGATTTAGATGGGTTTATTAGTCTACATGTTGGGTTGTTTTGGAAGTTAGGCTTGTGGTCTTTAAGTGTTATGAAGGCCTCCTTTGTTGCTGTTGCCTCTACCCTATCACTTAACTCCATGCGATGTGCAAGCTCTTTTTCTTTTTTGCGGATGTTGCTATGTGTAGTTTTATCAGCTTTCTTGTAGTTTTTCTGGATGTTTTTGTTTAAGAGTTGAGAGTATTCGTTTGGTTCCATTTGGTAAAAATTGCTCGTTTTGTCAGCCTTTACGATTATCTTTTTATCATTTTGGATTTGTTTTATATCATTTGCTAGTGATGTTTGAAAGTTGTTATTTGATTTTTTGAATTTAATATTGGCTATCAGTCCCTTCATTTTGTCTTCAAAAGGTTTCATTTCATCTATTGTCGGAGGTGATCGCCATGATTTGAATCCATATGTATTTTTGTCTTCATTCTTTGCATTTGGGTTTAGGAAGAAGAACGCCTTCCATCTCATGTTGCGCACAAATTTCTCGGTTTGTTCTATCAGTTTTTTAATGTAAGTTTGTGGGTTTGAAAATGGTATGTTTTTAGTAGATTGCCTAAAGTTGATTTTCTCCATTTCAGATTTTGTCAGACCACAGTGCTCAACGTGAGGAGCGATTATTATGAACAATATAAAAAAGTCCTTAAAAAATCTGAAGGTGCTCAACCCCTTGGGGAGCAACATCTGTTAAAAAATATTTTAAAAATGAAGTGGTAAAATCTACAAGCTTGTTTCTAGCTTTGCTATCTTCAGGATGTCTTTTGGAGCACGCCAACGGTCTTTTATGGCGTGCGGGACTTGATTTCAACTCTGTGTGTGCAGGCGGATCTCATTTGCTGCACGTGCGGCCTGTGGTTCTTATTGGGGCCTGTTCAGGTGGAATGTGCTAGCAAAGATTTCCACTTGGGCCTGCAATTGTTTACAATTTCTACTTTTGTGTTCAGAGTTGCTAAGTGTGGTTTGCATAATATTAACCATTTTTCTGTGGAGCATAGATTGCATCTTTTTGAAATATTGTTGTAAGGTGCTGCTCTTTTTATGATTTTCCATGATATGTTGTAGTCTATTTTTTTATCTTTGAGTCTCCAGATGTATTTGCTCAGCTCTGTTTAATTTTTGTATTTTTCATTTTTGAATGACTGTTTGTGGTTTGCGTATCTGGTTTTGAAAGTGTTTTCAGTGATCCCTACATATGTTTCTTCTTCATTTTCTCATGTTACCGTAGCTTGGTATACAATGTTGCTGTGAAGACATTTATTGCTCAGGGGGCACTGTTCTTTTTTAGTGCAGTTGCAAGATGTCCTTTCGGCACCCTTCTCTTTTATGTTGCTTTTCATTTTGTTAGATGAATCAATCATGTTTTTGAGGTTGCGCATACATGAGTATGACAGTTTAATGGTGTTTTTGTTGAATATTTTGGACAGTTTGTGTTCTTTTGGGAATGATGTTGCCAAGATTTTAAAGAATTCTTTTCCTACATTTGTTTTTACTTGTCCATCGTATGGTGGGTTGTACCATATGATCTTTCTTTTCCTATTTTTCTTAATTCTGTTCGTGTTGTTGTCTGGACTGTATTGTAGTTTGTAATTGTAACCACTTTTTTGTAATGCTTCTTGATATTCTGTTGCTGCATCATTGAATGCGTTTTCATTGCATGACAGGTTGGATAGTCTCTTGTTTATACCATTGGGTATTGTTTTTAGTATAGATGGTGGGTGGTTGCTTTTGATGTTTACGTAGACTGGTATGTCATTGGGTTTTTTGTATGGTTTGTACACATGGTCATTGAGGTCTAATGTTATGTCTAGGTAATTCACTACTTTTTTGTTTGCTTCTATTGTGATTTTTAAGTTGTGGTTTTTAAAGATTTTACATAATTCTTTTTTCTTGTTTTCAATGGTTCTTGGATTATTGTTTAGTGCAGCGAGGCCGTCATCTCTGTATAAACCGGCCTGTTTTCCAAGTTGTTTTTGGATGTTGGATAGCATGAATAGTCCGACTAGTTCACATGTTTCGGCACCATCATACGATCCCATGGTTACATCAAATGTGGAGTTTTTGCTCGTTTTTTTAATCCAAGTTTCATTTCTGCTATGGAGTAAGGTTTTTTTGGTGTGGAAAATAATCTCCATTTCTGACTCTGTTATATTTGTGTATTTGTTGGCAAATTTCAAAGCTTTGTTGAGTAGTTCTTCATCTATGGATGGATAGAAGTCTACTATGTCAAATGTAATGAACATTGTATTTCTCTGTTTGTTGAGTTTCTTAAACCATTGTATGACTTCATAGCTGTTTTTCCAAAGGTTGTATTCGGTGTTTGATTTTATATCTTCTATAGCCTTTTCCAAAATTCTCTTGCTTATTTTGCCCAGTTCGGATTTAGATGGGTTTATTAGTCTACATGTTGGGTTGTTTTGGAAGTTAGGCTTGTGGTCTTTAAGTGTTATGAAGGCCTCCTTTGTTGCTGTTGCCTCTACCCTATCACTTAACTCCATGCGATGTGCAAGCTCTTTTTCTTTTTTGCGGATGTTGCTATGTGTAGTTTTATCAGCTTTCTTGTAGTTTTTCTGGATGTTTTTGTTTAAGAGTTGAAGTATTCGTTTGGTTCCATTTGGTAAAAATTGCTCGTTTTGTCAGCCTTTACGAATATCTTTTTATCATTTTGGATTTGTTTTATATCATTTGCTAGTGATGTTTGAAAGTTATTTGATTTTTTGAATTTAATATTGGCTATCAGTCCCTTCATTTTGTCTTCAAAAGGTTTCATTTCATCTATTGTCGGAGGTGATCGCCATGATTTGAATCCATATGTATTTTTGTCTTCATTCTTTGCATTTGGGTTTAGGATAGAAGAACGCCTTCCATCTCATGTTGCGCACAAATTTCGCACAATCTATATAAATATGCATATATAATATATATATATATATATATATTGATGCATATTTATATAGATTGTTTGCATTTGTCTATGAGAAGATAAGATAATGTTGCTTATAACCCAGCCGACATGTGTCCATGAGTATGCATACCTGGATGGTGGAGATGGTGTTTGGGGTAGATATATTATGCTCTACATGTGATGTTATAATATGCTATATATGTACATGGGGTATGCATAAGAATAAGGTGGGATGGGGAAACTGGAGGAGGGGGTATAGAGAGAAAGGGATGGAGGAGAGGCCGTGGGAAAGGAAAAGAGCTGGTATGATTCAAACTAATCCATCAATCATCATCATTTTCCTTTTTCCACCCCCTACCGGCATTATCACACCAATGCTACCACATTATCTCACTTATGACAATGATCATCATCCTGTAGTACTGTAGATCTCACTTATGATAATGATCACCATCCATCAGTCATTGATCATTTCCTCTATTCCCCCAACTGGCATTAACATACTAAGGCCAGTACACTATTCCACTTTTGTAAATGACCATCATCCCACACTACTGTGAATCACACTCACACCATGACAATGATCATCATCCATCAATCATTGTTTACCTCCTTCATTCCCCCAACCGGCATTATTACACCAATGCCACAACATTATCCAACTTATATAACAATGATCATCATCCTACAGTACTGTTGATCTCAAATGATCCATGATCATCACCCATCAGTCATCGACATCACCCCCCCCCCCCCCCCCATCTACCCTCTTCCTGAACCGGCAGTATTATACTAGTGCCACCACATTATTTCACTTATCACAATGACCATCATCCTACAGTATCTCACTTATGACAATGATCATCACCCACCAGTCATTGATAGCTTCCTTTATTCCCCCAAGTGGCACCATTGTACCAATGCTACATTATTCCACCTACATGACAATGACCCTCGCCCTATATTACTGCTGATCCCAAATGTTCACCATCCATCAGTCACTGGAAATACTGTCATCCAGTGATCACCTTCATACTGCAATATATATGGCAATGAGGAAGCTGACCATTTGGCAAAGGAAGGAGAACAGCAGCCCCAACTAGAACAGGAAGTCTCCTTTGAAAAAATCAAAAGTATTATCAAGGAGAACCAAAAACCAAAAAGGCAGATGGCTTGAGCAGTACCCTACTTCAACAAGAAGGATGGACACTACCGGATGCCCATATCAGACCTTCGTGAGACTGAGGACAGGGCACTCCAGACTGAGACATCACATGTCTACTACATTTCACAATGGCAAGTCTTCAAATCATCCATGCAGTACAGCCCAACGACCTAGCCTGCCAACACACTGATGAAGGGAAAGCCCTATTGACCACTGGAGGGCCTTCACCATACAGCAGCCTTCGTCAATACCTCCAGGGCTCCTACCCAAGTGAACAAGGAAGAAGACCATCCTACTGTACTGTTGATCTCTAATGATCATCACCCATCAGTCACTGATCCCCCCCCCCCCCCCCCCAACCAGCATCATTATACTACTGCCACCGCATCATTTCACCTGTGACAATGATCAGCATCCCACAGTACCTTTAATCACAGTTATGATTCCAGTAACAAGAATGATTATCATCCTGTAGCACTGTTGTTATCAAATGACCATCACCCATCAAGGTTCCCATTTTTTTTTTATTTAACTTTAGTAACAAGAATGATTATCATCCTGTAGCACTGTTGTTATCAAATGGTCATCATCCAATAAGCTTTTTTTATCATTATTTATATATTTATTCAAAACCCCCTTTGTGTGTGGTGTGTGTGTGTGTGTGTGTGTGTGTGTGTGTTGTGTGTGCATGCATGGGTTTTGTGGTGTGTGTGTGTGTGTGTATGTGTGTGTGTGTGTGTGTGTGTGTGTGTGTGTGTGTGCGCTTATATGTGTGTGTGTGATAGTGTTGATTTCACCTATGACAACAGTCACTATTCATCAGTCATTGATCATTTCCAATTTTCTGCTCAATTGGCATTATCATACCAATGCTATCATGTTATTTCACTCATGACAATGACCAACGTCCTATAGCATTGTTTATCCCTCTTATGACAATGATCATCATCATCATAAAAAAATATATATATATATATAGTGTGTGTGTGAGAATGGGTGTGCATGTGTGTGAAAACTCCCCACAATTAGTCTCTTTTGACCATAATTCACCCATAATACCCTCCCCTCTCTTCCCCCCCCCCCCCCCCCACCCATCCCCACCCCCCACCTTTTTTCCCCCAACAACGTTTGCATGAATTTCTCACCCCCACCCACCCCACCCCCACCCCACGCATATGCTTGTGTGGGAGGAGAGATATGAATTCTTTCTCTCTCTCTCCCCCTCCCCCGTTACCCTCTTCCACTCCCCTCCATATTCTGTCCCCCCCCCCCCCCCCCAATTTTCCTCCTCCTAACGATATCTTACCACCCATTGATCATTTCCATTCTCTTCCAGTCATTACTATCATTACCCACACCCCCACATACGACTACCCACACATTACTACTACCATTACCATCCATTAAAATTGTTCATTTATTTATTTATATCTTTTATATTCTTTATTTACTTATTTTATTTCATTTATTTATTCATTTATTTATTATTATTACTTTTATTTATTTAATTTTTTTTTTTACTTATTTGGTGTTATGGGTGAAAATGACTGACTGTACAGCATATGACTCCCCTCTTTGCTGGCGGCCATCCTGGAAATTGCTCAAATACACAAATTTTCCTTTTTTTTTTTTTTTTTTAAATAGACCTGTATCTGATTATGTTCAAGGCATGAAATTGTCCTTCTCAGCCAGATTTGGTGTTTGTAGCATTAAATGAACAATTATGCAAAATATATTCCAATTTTTGTGTCGGCCATTTTGAAAAATGCCCCAAAAACACGTTTATACAAATTTTTCATGGTGGCTCTAAATCAGGTTTTGTTCAGGACATAAAACTGGCCATCTCTGCCAAATTTGGTGCTTGTTGCATGAAGTGCATGATTTTTCGACATAGAACCCCCGCTAAGAATGACACAGAGTGTGGCTGTGTGTATGGTAGCTGTGATGAGTGACAAAGAGGTGATGTCACTTGGTCAATACACAAAAAAAAAAACTTTGAGGGTTGGGGGGGGGGGGGGGGGAGAAGACGGGGGAAGGAGGGGTGTGTATGAACTTGTGAACTTTAATTATCAGCCACAAAAGAGAAGCATTAGAACCCAAACAAGCATTCAGACACAGGAAGACAAGGAAGAAGCTTTACCCTTTGAAATGGAAACTGGAGGTAAATGATAGTCTTTAAAAAAAAGAAAAAAGAAAAAGAAAAACATTACAATATGAAATCAGAAATGAATTTTCACTCTCCACTTCTGACGTACCTACCTACGTATACACACACACACACACACACACACACACACAGATAGACTGATACAGATACAAACACACACTCATGCCGACACAGCCACACACAGGGGGCCTATACCTGGCCGTGTCCACAGTCTTGCGGCCCCACTTGTAGCACCAGCCAGCCAGCAGGAACCAGGCCTTGGCCAGCCCAGGGCTCTCCATAGTGGCCAGGTGCAGCAGTCGACCCACCACTCTCTCCCCTTCTGCCACACTGCCGGAGTCCGTCAAGCCCAAGCTCTCTGCAGGTATATAAACTAAGTCACACAGGTAAGAAAAAAGTGGTGTCAGTTGCAACAAAACATCAACAACAACAAAAATAAACACAAAATTCAATACAAAATAAAATTAAAACAACATTCAATATAGCAAAAAAAAATCAATACCAAATGTAACAGCCCACTGAGATTTTGTTTGCAAATAAGATGGCTACTGACAGTGGTGAAGCATATAGCAAAAAATGTGCCAGAACAAGATAAAAGAAAAAACAAATTGAGAGATGGTTCAAGATAATGAGAGTTGCTCCAGTTACCAATGCCACCCTTCTGTCCTCACGCTCCCCTAACACCCACACCATATGCCACCCTTCTGTCCTCATGCTCCCCTAACACCCACACCATATGCCACCCTTCTGTCCTCATGCTCCCCTAACACCCACACCATATGCCACCCTTCTGTCCTCACGCTCCCCTAACACCCACACCATATGCCTCCTTCTGTACTCATGCTCCCCTAACACCCACACCATATGCCACCCTTCTGTCTCACGCTCCCTAACACCCACACATATGCCTCCCTTCTGTACTCATGCCCTAACACCCACACCATATGCCACCCTTCTGTCCTCACGCTCCCCTAACACCCACACCATATGCCTCCCTTCTGTACTCATGCTCCCTAACACCCACACCATATGCCACCCTTCTGTCCTCACGCTCCCCTAACACCCACACCATATGCCACCCTTCTGTCCTCATGCTCCCCTAACACCACACCATATGCCACCTTCTGTCCTCATGCTCCCTAACACCCACACCATATGCCTCCCTTCTGTACTCATGCTCCCTAAACCCACACCATATGCCTCCCTTCTGTACTCATGCTCCCCTAACACCCACACCATACCCCATCCCTCTGTATTGAAGGTGTGCCTGCCCAGGTGACTCACCAGGAAAGCCAGCCACATAGCGACAACGTTGCTGCACCACACTGCTGGCTTCACTGTCCAGCAGCAGGCGCACATTGGCCAGAATCGAGTCCACCGCTCCCTGCTCCTGCCCCGCCAATCGCATTCCTTCTGAACCCATGCTCCCTAAAAGCTTGCTGTCCGCCTGCAGCCACTTGGTCAAGGTCATGAGAGAGCGTGAGCACAGCTCTCCGCAGGAAGACTTGGGTGGCTTGACCACACCGTTGAGGGTGGGCTTCCCACCCTGAGTGAGACAGGACACCACACTGCTGCTGAGAATGTCCAAAGCCTTGCGGGGCTGGTTGAGGGCGTACAACAGCTTCGCCGACTCGCGCTCCACTCGCATCACCTCCAGCATGTCCAGGTAATCACAGCCTTTCAGTGAGGAGATCAGCGACGGGAGGTCGGTCTGTCGGTCAGGGGCATCCTCCTCAGGCTGGGACAAGAGGCGCAGCATCTGACAGGTCAGCAGATTCTCGGCAAGCTGAAAGTTGGTTTGTTTGCGAGCCAGGGTGGCGGCTGTGATCTGGAGATTGCTCTGATGGGACAGCAGCTCTGCAAAAGAAAGCGTTTGTTTAAAAAGAGAAGATTAGATACAAACATGATAAACACTTTTTTACAGAAATAACAACATATTACTTTGTCTAACTGACCTGTCAAGAAAAAGAGAAGATACAAACATGATAAATATTTATTTACAGAAATAACAACATATTACTTTGTCTAAATGAACTGTCAAAATAATTTACAGATGCTTAGGCCACTGGAAAATGCACACATGCAAGCACGCACAGGCATTCATTCATAGTGTATCTCTCTCTCTCACACACACACACACACACACACACACACACACACACACACACACACACAGGCATGAATACATACAATTCATCAGCTCCAAGAGGAGTCAACAAACATGGTCCTCACCTGTTTTCTTGTCGCAGGCTGGGAGGTTGAGCTGCAAGGAGATCAGTCTCAACATCTGCAGGTAGCTGGTGACATCCTGGTCCTCCAGGGCCCACAGTCGGGAAGACAGGGGAAGCAAGTAAGTCTGCAATGATTTTCTGGACTTCAATGCTGCTTGAAAAGCAGACATCAAGTGTGTGTACAAACAGGCACAAAAAGACACGGAAACCATGGATTCTACAATGGATAAAAATATTGATTCTAAAATGGATACAAATACATAGTTATATAAGCTATGCCTGAAGATCATTTGTGTACAGTGTGAAGTGCTTTCACACACAGGACCTATTGTCAGTGTATGCAAACTGTGATTTCTGCCAACTGACCATTTCTTCATTAATGCTGCCAGAATTTTCATATCACTGTTTCATTTCGGGGTTCAGGTACACCTACACATACTGACACAATGTCAAGATTCTCCGTTATTTTACCTCTGGCTTTCCTCCCTTTCCTTCTATACATGTTGCTGAAACAATATTTTCTTATATGCACGCTCAACAGCATTCAGGAGAAACGTTCAAAGAAAAAATAAGGGTATGAACTGCTCATACACACATACACATACACAAAGCACAAAGGGCACATATATGTACTCAAGCATGTTCATTCAATTACAATGCACACAAGAACTTGCATGTATGCATTTACATATGTACTTGCATACACACACACACACACACACACACACACACACACAAACTCACTCACACACTCACACTAACTCACACACACACACACACACACACACACACTCACACACACACACACACACACACTAACTCACTCACAACACACACACACACACACACACACACACACACACACACACACACACACACACATCCCTACCTTCCCCTTCCTGTCCTCCAGCTGTTTTCGCAGAGTTCCCACGATTGTTGTTTCTGTCAGCAGTTCACCTGTCAACATTGGCGGCCATTCCAGGGCTGCCAGTCGCAACAGTCCCTCTCCACTTTTTTCTGCTTGATTCAGGAAACGGATCACCTCAGCTCTGGAAACAGTACTGTAAATTTAAATGAATGACAAGTGTCTTAGATCACAACTTTTGGCAGCATCTCAATAAGCTTCTGCATTCTGTTATAGCTTTTTGTTTGGTTTAAATGCTGCACAAACAGTATCACTGTACATCATGATCTTCCCGCAATATCAGATTCTTCAGGCATCATGATGGACACTGGGACAGACAGTCTCACTGAACAGGACAGAAGTATTATAACTAGTTCAATCCTTCAAGTTATCCATCCGGGATTACTTCATCCAACTTTGAGACACCCACCTTCCTCTGCAACCAATAGGGTGATCTTGGGACAGTCTTGGTGGCACACATGGTCATTCCACTCACACTGTTTGTTTCTAATGCCTACAGAAAGATTTCTGACAACAAGCTGAACTAATCTCCTGTCTCATATATCAACCTACTGACCAAACATCAGAAAAGCCCAAACAAAACTTGAGCATGGATCAACAATATTTCTAAGTACTGTAAACAGTAACTGCAGGCATTTTAATGCACTGCTACTCTTATCTCAAAAATGTCTAAATTCTGGCATGCAGCATGCACATATGCACCCATGTGTTAGTTACTCATGCTTTCTCCACTCTGGCTGTCAGTTTTTCAAGTTTAATTTTTTTCCCTCAAAATCAATGACATCAGAATAACCTTGATAGGCAACAGTCTCTTTGCACTCTAAATTTTCCTTCTAGTAAATGTAAAATCAACGAAAAAGTATTACATTCATAAAATAAACATGTAGTAAATGTAAAATAAAAAAACACATTATGTTCATGAAATGAACCAACAACGGTAAGAATAACTTTCTGGTACAGCTAAAATATCAGCTCACTTAAAAACTTAAGGTCAAGAACCACTTTCTTTGTTTATATAACCTTTGTTTCGTATATTACTTCTTATTTCTATGCTGAATCTAGGAGCCTTTTCTTAGTCTTCTACTGAAAAAAAAAAAAACACACAAAGAGAACGGAAACTATCGGTAGACACCTGTGGTTGGTCTGCCTCTGTTCCTCCAGCAGAGTGGCCGCTCTGAGGAACTGGCGCTGCATGTGTGCCAGTTCACTGCGGGGGGACCAGTGGTGCAGGTTGCTGTGCTCGGCCTTGTTGCCTTCACTCAGGGAGGCCCCCGGGACCAACTCCAGGCTGGACCGCACTGCCTCCAGCTCTCCAAGCTCAAACGATGCCATCGCCCTGCGTGACAGCGATCATCAGATCAGGAAATAACATCAACACAGTAAATTATGAACAGGAAAGACAATAACTTACATGTATCAGTCTCTGAAATAGGAAGTTTAATAATAATAATGATTTCTTATATAGTGCTTAATCAAACGAATTTCTCTAAGCGCTTTACAAAGTCATACTACATTCACCCTTCTCATATACAATAATACACCTTACACCCAACTACAAATACTATTACTACAATAACTAACAAATCCTAATCCTACCAATGTGACATTCACTTATTCTTCAAATATCACTACAAAAACTTAATCCTATAACGTTCAATCATACAACAAATACATATAATAGAGAACATACACATACGCTACATTTGAAAAGGCCCAGATGGCTATGAGTTAGGTTGTACCCCCCCCCCCCCCCCCTCTCCCCACAGCATTGACTAATTATGAGAAAATAGATGGGTTTTAAGTTTAGACTTGAAAGAAGAGATAGAATCTGAATGTCTGAGCGAGTCTGGCAGTCTGTTCCACGTCGCTGGAGCTTGAAAAGAGAAAGATCTTTCACCAGTAGTAGTCCTGAAGCGAGTCATTCGCAGAAGGCGGTCGTCAGCACAGGAGCGTAGTTGTCGAGAGGGGGTGTAGATTTTAAGGAGATCTGAGAGATAAGAAGGTCCATTTTCAAAGAGAGCAGAGAAAGTGAGAGTTGAGATTTTGTACGAGATACGGTTTGAGACAGATAGCCAGTGAAGAGAGTGGAGGAGAGGCGAAATGTGAGCATGTTTTCTTGCTCTACAGACAACTCGGGCTGCATGATTTTGGATTCGCTGTAATCTTTCTATCAGGTATTTTGGAAGGCCGGCCAAAAGTGAGTTGCAGTAATCTATTCTAGATAAGACAAATGCACAAATGAGTTTTTGTAGCATCTGTAGAGAGAAGGTGACGTACAGAGCTGATTCTTCTTAGTTCTAAATAGGCAATCTTGCAAATATTTGAAACCTGTTTCTCAAAGGAGAGGGATTGGTCAAGTATGACCCCTAGACTGCGGACAGAGGTGGAGACAGAGACAGCACAGTCATTGATAGTGACAGTTGAAGGCAGAGAAGGATGGTTAGGCTGTTTTGTCACGAACATGAGTTCCGTCTTGTCGTCGTTTAGTTGTAGTTTGTTGGTTGTCATCCAGTCCTTCAGGTCTGCAATGCAGCCCCGCGTCCGAGAAATCAGTGAGTCAGTTTCAGCAATGGGAGCCGACTGATGAAGCTGAGTATCGTCAGCAAAGCTCTCATGCGACATGGCGTGACCACTGATGACGTCAGACACAGGACTAGCATACAGCACAAAAAGGACTGGCCCAAGTACAGAACCCTGAGGCACACCGTACCTAAGAGGAGAACTGTCTGAGTATCTTCCCTGTACACACTGTCTGAGTACGTCCAGTCAAGTAAGAGATAATCCAGTCGAGAGCTGTGTCTTTGAATCCAAAGGAAGTTTGAAGCCGTGAGAACAAAATATTATGATCGATCGTGTCAAATGCTGCAGAGAGGTCTAACATCGCTAATAAGGAAACATTCCCATTGTCAAGCCCGCAGAGGAGGTCACTGACTATACGGAGGAGTGCTGTCTCACAACTATGGCCTTGTCTGTAAGCAGATTGATGAGGATTCAAAAGGTGATTCTTTTCGAGATGTTCTAGAATTTGTTCCAAAACGATCTTCTCCAATAATTTTGATAGAAATGACAAATTTGATACAGGCCGATAATTCTTTAAAACATTTTTATCTAATGAAGGTTTCTTGATCAATGGACGTACCACTGCGGACCGGAAGATTTCAGGAACGTGACCAGAGGACAAAGAGGTATTGATAACATGAGTAAGATGGGGTAGGACATCATCAATGCACTGAAAGAGCAAGTTAGTGGGAATGGCATCAAGTTCACATGATTTAGGGCTGCATCGCAAACAAAGTTTTTTGACATAGTCTTGACTAACAGGACTAAAACAAGCCAAAGGAGGTCCACAGTAAACTTTGTCATTCAGAGGATGTACAGGTGCAGTAGAATCTAGCTTTTCACGGATAGTGTCAATTTTTCCATTGAAAAACTCTAAGAATTTCTGAGGGAGCTCTTGAGTTTGGAAGATGGTGGGAAGGGGGGAGTAGCTGACTTTGCCTAGGAGACTATTTGTGACATTAAATAGTTGCTTGGCCGTATTACAGGCCAATATCTTTGAAGAATAGAACAAAGTTTTTGCTTGATGAACAATGTCAGTAACATGATTTCTCGCAGTTTGATATATTTCCCTGTGCACAGTCAGTCCCGTGGCACGCCATCGCCTCTCAGCCCCCCTCCTCTCCTGCTTGGCCTCCGACAACTCGGGACCCACTGTGTTGTGCCATTGACACAGTGAGCGATCAGTGATCAAGCGCCTGCTCACTGGAGCATGCTTATCAAGCATGGCACGGAGGGCAGAGGTCAGCTGACAGGCCGATGGCTCGCTCGGTATTGCCAAAAAAAGTTTTACCATATACTTAGCTGTCCAGTCAAATGCCTTACCCCTTCTCGGTGTGGAACACCACAATAATATCAGGATCCCCACCCACCCCCTAAAAAAAAAAAATTGGAAGAGAAGGGAGCTACTCTCATCCCTATACCCATTTAGGCAGTATGAGTGATCACCCTTCGTAAGTTCACTTCACTGCAGAACATTCAAACTAGCTCAGTTTTCGCACTTTTACCTGCCAAGCAGGGAGGTCGGAGAGCGTCCTGGTGTTTGGACAGGTAAGTACATCATAAAACTACTTTTAATGGAAAGAGTTCCTTTTTCTCATACTTACCTTTCCAAACAAATGTCAGAATACTGAAAAGGATGGTGGGCAGCAACCTCACCTCAATTCCTTTAAATTCTGCTATGGTCTGACATGGTATAGTATATGACGCCAAAATGGGGAGTTTGTATTATGCTCCCTGTTTGGCTATTAGTATACTTACCATGTCAGACCATAGCATTCCATGGCAGTTAGTTAGCTCTGCCAGGCCTAATTTTTGTGGCTAATGCAGTAATAAGACCGTCACGTGACGCCCACCCTACTTCCGCCATAGGAAGAAAGCTTCCTGTTCCTCATTCAACGAGGCCTGTGCGCAAGGTAACCCCGAGAACCTTGGCGCTAGAGGGGAAGGTAGGGCGGGCATTAGAGTCTGACATGGTAAGTATACTAGCCAAACAGGGAGTATAATACAAACTCCCCATTTTGGCGTCATATACTATACCATGTCAGACCATAGCAGAATTTAAAGGAATTGGAGGAGGGCCGAGTGCCCTAATGGTTCTTGGGGTTAGAGGGCGGAACCGATATAGCTGCATTAGCCGCCACAAAAAAGATCCCTTTAGAACCATCAGCCCTGGTCATGTGGATATCCCTTAAACAAAAGTTTATGAAGGGATTTTCCGAACGCCAGTAGGCTGCCTCCAGTAGATGGCGCAAGGGGACAGAGCGCTGGAACGCTGCGGAAGTGGCCAGCGCTCTGACCTCATGAGCCCGGGGAGATAAGACGGGGAGATCCTTGTACGCCTGGGCGTAGGCAGATCTCACCGTCTTGGAAAGCCACCTACAGATGTCTTTGTTATTATGGGGGTTGACAGAAATGAGGAGAGCGCCTGGAGCGCAAGAGCGTTCCCAGTAGTATCTCAGACACCTAGAAGGGCATAGGTCCATGTCCCCCCCCGCTTTCCTTTCCCCTCTTCCCAAGATATCCGCCAGTGAGCCGATGACGAGGGAGGGAGAGGCCGTGCCCGGTTCCTGATTCTTAGCTAAGAATTCGGGAAGAAACTTTAGAGAGACAGAGCCATCCCTGTGGAAGGCAATGTCTCTGGGGTCCCCACTATGGGCATGAATTTCGCTGCGCCTTCTGGCCGAAACCAGGGCAAGGAGAAATGTGGTCTTGAGAGAAAGAAGGTCAAGGGGAAGGGTGGCGATAGGCTTGAAAGGGGGTTTTCTGAGAGCGTCAAGGACAATAAAGAGGTCCCAAAGGGGAATGCGCCTAGGGGACTGGGACTCACTAGAGCCACCCCCCTAGAGATCTCTCTGAGAAGGAAGTCATTCTCAAAGGAGGGTCCGCCGAGTTTGCGAATAGTGGTGCAGATGGCTGACCTGTAGCCCCGAATGGAGCTAGCAGAGAGCTTAAGTGAAGAGGATAGGAGATAGGAAGTTGCCTATCTGGATATTGGTAGGACGATTGTGGGGAACAGAGTTGTCTGAGCACCAGGAGACCCATCTCTCCCATCGGTAATCGTAGAGGGACTCAGTGCTGGCTCTGTGCGAGGCCGTCGCTAAATCCCGTAGGTCTTGCGAGGCCCCCACCCCAGCAACTATGTCTAGGACGGACTGGGATCTGTCCGTCTGCGAGGTAGGGGCAGATGCTCACAACTGGGCTGGCACAGTAGCCAGGCGTGAAGGCGGAGCATCTGGGGGTTGGAGTGAGGGCAGTCCAAGCGAGGCTGTCTGAGCATGTCCCACCGAGTGTTCAACTGGAGGGGGGGGGGGGGACCTGGGAGAGGGACTTGAGGTCCAGAAACCAGGACTGGATCTGCCACCATGGGGTTATGAGGATAAGCCTGGGTCTTTCCAGCCTTGCCTTCCTGATCACCTTGTGGAGGATCGGGAAGGGAGGGAAGGCGTATGCTATGAGGCCCGACCAGGGAAGGGAGAGAGCGTCGATTGCATACGCTTGGGGATCGGGGACGGGAGAGACATACACTGACAGACGACGGTTGAATCGGGTGGCAAAGAGGTCGACCATGGGCCTGAACCAATGTTCCCACACCGAGGTTAGGGTTAGCCTGCTGAGGGTCCATTCCGTGTAAAGGAGGGACCTGGACCGGCTGAGGGAGTCTGCCAGGATACTGCGGGTCCCCGCTATGTGTCTCGCGCGGAGGGTGATTCCCCTGTGCGTGGCACCAGCGGAGGAGGGCCTCTGTAAGAAGGGAGAGGCTGAGGGAGCGAGCCCCCACCCCCACCCTTGTTGACATAACAAGCCATCGAAGTGTTGTCCGTGAGGGGGAGAACAAGTCGGTGCCAGACCTGGGGTTGGAAGCGGAGGAGGGCAAGCCTGACCGCTTCCAATTCAGGACATTGATGTGGAGACATGCAGTCTGTGCGTCCCACACTCCCGACGCATGACTGTTCTCCAAGTGGGCGCCCCAGGCCGAGTTGGAGGCGTCTGTGTAGAGTTCCTCGCACTTGTTGGGGTTGGTGACAAACCCTAGTATGGAACAGAGGCGCAGAAGACAGTTGGTGTGGGATTGGCACTGGGCCCGGGAGGGAGCCAGGACGAGCCAGTCATCCAGGTACACCAGGAGGCGAATGTCCTCCTGTCTGGCCAAGGAGGCCATCTCCTTGACCACCTTCGTGAAGAGGAAGGGTGCTAGGGAGAGGCCGAAGGGGAGAGCCTTGAACTGGAACACTCGACCCTGCCAGACAAACCGGAGGAATTGTCTGTGGGCTGGGTGAATGAGGATCTGAAAGTAAGAGTCCTTCAGATCTATGGAGGTGGCCCAATCAAGATGGTGGATGGAGTCTCTGATCTGAGTCGGAGTGTCCATCTTGAATTTGGTGGCTCTAAGGAACTTGTTGAGGGGAGAGAGGTTGAGGATGGGCCTCCATCCTCCTGATGGTTTGGGGATGACAAAGAGGTGGGAGTAAAACCCAGGTTGGGATGGGAGATCTCCGTGATGGCCCCTATTTGGAGGAGTTCTTCAACTTCCAGGCGAAGTGCCTCTGCTTGGACCGGGGAGGGGTCGCTGGGGGAGGGAGGGGGAGAACGCATCAGAGGGGGGCGTTTGTGGGCCCAAGGCAGGCGGAAACCCTCCTGTAAAACTGCCACTATCCATGGGCTGAGGCCCATATGTCTCCACTGGTGGGCATGCCGGGATAGGCTGCCCGCCAGAGGGGCCGAGGGGCCGGGGTGGGGGGGAGGCGAGTGGGAGGGATAGGGTGGTAGCGATATGAGTTCTCCCTGGTCCAGTTCCCCCATAGGTGAGTCCTCCAGTCACCTCCGGGGCCGTGCCTGCTGGCCAAACCGAAAATTCTGCTGGGGAAGTTTCGGCTTCAGCCTAGAGGGGGTACTAGGGCGCTTGGCGGGCCATGCGGAGCGAGGTGGGGCCTGCTTGGAATAGGGCTGGGGTCTGGAAAGGGGAGTGGAGGAACGAAAGGAGGGTCTAGCAGGGCAAGGCTGACGGGGGGGGGGGGGGGGGCTGGCCGCAAATGATGCTGCCTGCTTACGTTCTTCGCCTGAGTGGGAAATGACAGCAGTCGAATAGTCGCCGAAGAGCGACTGCTCCTGACCTGGGATGCACCGCAAGGTCGCCTTAAGCGCTGGGGTGAGATTAGCCTGTGACAGCACGGCATCTCTACAGGCCAGTAGGCAACTGTAGTGGCTCCTGGCTGAGCTGTCCACCGCAGCCGAAAGGTGATGCAATATCTTGTTGATCAGGAGTCGCATCAGGGGGTTGCTGAACAAGCGAGATTCTGTCTCCTGGTGTGTCTCAGAATCGTGCACGTCTGAGGACACGGAGACAGCGCCGTCCTCCTCCGGCCAGAGCTCCTCCACCCGCTGCAAGAGCATGTCGAGAAAGACATGTCCAGCAGTGGTGTGCAGGATCCCTGTTCTGGCTATACAGTCCCACTCCATCAGGTTCTTGATAGAGATCGTGGCGGAGTTAGGGGGGGCCAGATGGGGGATCAGCCAGCAGTCTGCTGGGGAAATAGCAATTTCCCTGGTCACCGGATTGTCGGAGAACAGGGAGGAGATGTGAGCCTTCCGGGGGTCCCTGAGGAAAGTGCCTACTGGGGCCGCATTCGGAGCCGAGAGGGATTCATTCCCTGGCGGAAGGACGGCCTGCGCACCCCTGGCTAGGGTTGCCGGACACTCCCAAATAGAGGTAAGGATCTGAGGTGCAACGATTCTGAGGCGAGATCACTGGGGGGGGGGGGGGGGGGGGGGGTGGGGGGGGGGGGCGGCGTACTTAGCGAGGGAAAAGAACTTGTCCCAGGGTGGAGACTCCCTCACAACAAGCTCTGGGCGCCACCGCTCAAGGGTGGACATGTCGCACGATGAGGAGAAGGATTCCTCTACCTCATCCTCAGACTCTGGGGGGTCGGGTTCCTGGAGAGGTTGCGCCGAACCTTCTCCAGGAGACACTGCAGGGGTGCGTGAGGGTCCCGCCCTAGCTTGGTAGTGGCAGGACGCAAGGGCGGGTCCCTTGTGGCTCCATGATCGGCGGCCAGACTATGGGAGGGAAGCCCGTCCTGCCGATCGGACAGCCCCCGAGAGGGAGGGAGACCAAGGTCGAACCAGCGCGAGGAGGCTGGATGCCACATACAACCATGGAGCTGATCCTGCTGATCCGATCTGAGCCACTGGTCCCTCTCGGGGGCATAGAGCCACTGGTCCCCGAGGAGGAAGGCGGGCTGTGGCAGCCCTGGGGCAGGATTTCCTCGGGGGCCAGGGTAACCTGAGACACCAGGGGGGGAGTAGCAAGAGAGCGTGGCCTTTCGTACCCCCCCCCCCCCCCCTCGGAGAGTGCACTGTCTCATACACCTCCCTGGTGGGATCCATGGAGGCCCCCTGTGTGACAGGGGGAGTGGTGGAGGACACGGTAACCGAGCCCCCTATCCGCATGTGCGTGGATTGGAGTGGCTGCGGTGACGTGGTCACCACCTGGGTGGGATCGTGCAGGTTACCTGTGGTCCCGCTGGTCAATCCTCCCCCCGGAGGAAAGGGACCGCGGACGTTGCCCAAGTGGGGAGCGGAATAAGTCCGCTCCCCAACGTCCTGTACCCCTAGGGGAAAGTGCGACAGTCGATCGGGGTGGGTCAACTGCGGGGGTCTGAGCGACACAGGTCCGGGCGTAGTGGTGCCTGCGGAGTTATGGCCAGTTTGGGGGTCCCAGGGACTGACCATAAGTCCGTCACCGGAGTACAGACGCTCCTCGTGCAGTAGTGGTGGCTGCACTTGTGCATGGTGGGGGACAGCGTCATGAGCCTGCGTGCTATTAGTGGGGGGAAGGCTAATGGCACGAGGCTCATATAGGCGAGTGACGGGCGGCGCATCCCCGTGCTGGTCCGCGCCTCGGCAAAATTCCCCGGGGGCCAAGGTTCGTGTGACTCAGCATGATAGTAAGAGGTCTCACCATGCGTCAGAAGGGAAGAAGGCAAGCTGGCAGGTAAAGTGGGGGGAGAGGGAGAATTCAGATAAGAATTCTTAAACAGGCTTTCCTGTTTACGGGAGCCTTGCCTTTGGATTTCCTGGGCATATTAAAGGAAAGGCATTTGGAACTGGTGGCAGCTTGCCTTTTGGCCTTCGGACGCAGTGATCGTGTGTCCACCGGTCGGGTAGAGGAGGTATCAAACTGATGGTCGCGCGTCCCCTCCGCGGAACCCCCCTCTACACCAGCCGTATGTTCTTCCGTAGCAAGAATGGATTGCTCCAAGGAATCGGCACGCGGGTCCTCCGGGACAATGAGCGACTTCTGAACGGCGAAGTGGCTCGACCCGTCAGTGCCCTTCACCATGCTGGGCTACGGTGGCAGAGCAAACACGGAGCACACAACCACAAAGTGGAGACAAGTCGGTCGATCGAGAGATCGTAAAGAAACTCGACCGACTTTGTACTACAGCACTGATAATACTAGATCGAGAGATCATAAAGAAACTCGACCGACTTTGTACTACAGCACTGATAATACTAGATCGAGAGATCATAAAGAAACTCGACCGACTTTGTACTACAGCACTGATAATACTAAATCGAGAGATCGTAAAGAAACTCGATTGACAGTAATAGGGGATCGAGAAATCGAATGGAAAACTCGATCGACCTGTACTAGTAACAGTAATCATACGAACTGCTAGATCGAGAGATCAAGAGAATCTCGATCGACCTGTACTAGTACAATGAAAATAAGGTGCTAATAACAGTGGAGGGAAAACCTCTGTACCACTAAACCCAGGTACGACGTACGTGGATAACCACGAGGTGAGGCAAGATGGCGGAAAAGACGACCGGCGAGGAGAGAACAAGATGGCAGCCTGAATGACCGGCGAGTGTTAGATCGCCGAAGTGAATTTACTGGGAGGAGCGTGAGAGTGAATAAACTAATGCGCGGAGAAGGGAGACTGAATGGAAACCGGTAGAAAAGAATGGATGAGCCGTGGATGTGTTCCCACCAGGAGGGGACGCGTTCCTACACCAGAGTGTAAGTACCGAATTTGAGAAATGGCACTGAAAAACAAAGTCGCGAGAGCAATCACGACGAGCGTGAAAATAAAATAAAAGGACGCCAACCGTAAGCCTCACACGGCAATAGTACCCAGGGTTTAGCGCAAGCCACAACTGAACAAGTAAAGAAGCAAACACACAAGCAATCTTTACACAAAGCAGAAGTATAGGTGAGACAGAGCACAAGACTTATCTTGCTTAGGCTGCAGGCCGAAGATGAATGAGGAACAGGAAGCTTTCTTCCTATGGCGGAAGTAGGGTGGGCGTCACGTGACGGTCTTATTACTGCATTAGCTACAAAAATTCGGCCTGGCAGAGCTAACTAACTGCCACTGAATGCTATGGTCTGACATGGTATAGTATATGACGCCGAAAGGAAGACACTGGTCCCCCATGAGAATGTCTCTGTACAGTTCCCCAAGCCTACAACTTGGCGCCAGAGGCCACTAAGAGCTGTACACAGTAGTCTTCCCTGCTTCATCTGGAAGTGAAAGGATTAGTCCCTGCTCCTCCTCGTGATTATGGCAAAAAGTGACAAACAATAAGAATGTCTCAAGAAGGAAAGGGAAAAGCCAGGAGTTTACTGCCTGGTGTTTTGTTACAGGGTTTCCCCGGCACTGCCATAGAAGGGAGCTCTGGGGGTCTGACTCTGTCCTCTGAAGGTCTATTTTCAGTGCTCTGATGAGTCAGTTAACCTTCTCTACCTGTGATCATCTGCCCCTGGGATTGGATGACAAAGAAGCCAGCGGAGGCAAGGTTACAATTACCAAGGACGGCTCTTCGAGCTTGCAGTTTTTGAGGTCCACTATGCAGGCGGACCTCTCCGGGGTCGGGGAGACCTGCATGGAGATCGTGTCGAAACTCATGCCCAGAAAGGAGAACCGCTGACTGGGGTTGAGATCGCACTTGCTGGGGTTGGTGACAAACCCTAGTGTGGAACCAAGGCTCAGGAGGTGGGTGGTGTGGGATTGGCACTGGGCGCAGGAGGGAGCCAGGACGAGCCAGTCGTCCAGGTACACCAGGAGGCGAATGTCCTCCTGTCTGGCCAGGGAGGCCATCTCCATGATGGCCCCTTTCTGGAAGAGTTCTTGGACTTCCAGGCGAGGCGCCTCCGCTTGGCCCGAGGAGGGTTCGTTGGGGGATGGAGGGGGAGAACGTGTGGGGGGGGGGGGGGGGGGGGGGCGTTCGTGGGCCCAAGGTAGGCAAAACTCTTCCTGTAAAGCCGCCACTATCCAGGGGCTGAGGCCCATACGTCTCCATTTGGTGGGCATGCCGGGATAGGCTGCCCGCCAGAGGGGCCGAGGGTCCGGCTGGGGGGGAGGCGAGAGGGCGGGAGGTGGGTTTAGCTGAGAAGGTTCTCCCTGATCCAGTTCCCCTGTGGGTGACTCCCCCAGTCACCTCCGGGGCCGTGTCTGATGGCCGAACCAAAAATTCTGCTGGGGACCTAGAGGGGATATTAGGGCGCTTGGCAGGCCCTGCAGTGCGAGATGGTGACTGCCTGGGATAGGGCTTGGGCCTGGAAAAGGCGGGGGAGGAACGCAATGGGGGCCTAGCAGGGCGTGGCGGTGGCCTGGGCGCAAATGACGCTGCCTGCTTGCGTTCTTCGACGGATTGCGATATGACCGCAGTCGAATAGTCACCGAAGAGCGACTGGTCCTGCCCCAGGATGCAAGGCAAGGCCGCCTTAAGCGCTGGGGAGAGATTGGCCCGTGACAGCACGGCATGCATTTATTGCAAGACTTGCAGCCCTGTAAATGGAACAATCTATAAAGCCAAACTCTGAAAGCTTCCACAAATACAGAAAAGAAAAGGGTGAATAATACAAACAGTGGGCAGACCACATTCTCCACACCCAGTAACTCACTTGATGTAGTTGACATCCACGCAGGAGTGAAATGAGGACTGCAGCTGAGTCATTCCAGTGTCTGAGCGCCAGCTGTTCAGCTGTTCCTGCCACTGCAGCACCGAGTTCCAGTCACTCAGTTTCAGGTACATCTCCACCACCTACACAAACAGCCAAAGTCCAGTCACTCAGTTTCAGGTACATCTCCACCACCTACACAAACAGCCAAAGTCCAGTCACTAAGTTTCAGGTACATCTCCACCACCTACAAAAACAGCCAAAGTCCAGTCACTCAGTTTCAGGTACATCTCCACCACCTACACAAACAGCCAAATTCCAGTCACTCAGTTTCAGGTACATCTCCACCACCTACACAAACAGCCAAATTCCAGTCACTCTGGAAGGCCAGATGGAGGAACAGAGTTGAGCACAGGAGGCCATCTCTCTCCTTGGAAAGTTTCAGGTACATCTCCACCACCTACACAAACAGTCAAATTCCTGTCGCTCAGTTTCAGGTACATCTCCACCACCTACACAAACAGCCAAATTCCTGTCACTCAGTTTCAGGTACATCTCCACCACCTACACAAACAGCCAAATTCCAGTCACTCAGTTTCAGGTACAACACTTACACAAACAGCCAAATTCCAGTCACTCAGTTTCAGGTACATCTCCACCACCTACACAAACAGCCAAAGTCCAGTCACTCAGTTTCAGGTACATCTCCACCACCTAAACAAACAGCCCAATTCCTGTCACTCAGTTTCAGGTTCATCTCCACCTCCTAAACAAACAGCCCAATTCCTGTCACTCAATTTCAGGTACAACACCTAAACAAACAGCCAAATTCCTGTCAGTCAGTTTCCAGTTTCAGGTACATCTCCACCACCTACACAAACAGCCAAATTCCAGTTACCCAATTTCAGGTACATAATGACCACCTCAACAGACAGATGAATTCAAGTTATTCAGTTTCAGGTACATCTCCACCACCTACCCAAACAGCCAAACTCCAGTCACTCAATTTCAGGTACATAATGACCACCTCAACAGACAGATGAATTCAAGTTATTCAGTTTCAGGTACATCTCCACCACCTACCCAAACAGCCAAACTCCAGTCACTCAATTTCAGGTACATAATGACCACCTCAACAGACAGATGAATTCAAGTTATTCAGTTTCAAGGTACATCTCCACCACCTACCCAAACAGCCAAACCCCAGTTACTCAATTTCAGGTATATAATGACCACCTCTATAGACATGGGGAGTTTGTATTATACTCCCTGTTTGGCTAGTATACTTAACATGTCAGACCATAGCATTCCACGGCAGTTAGTCAGCTCTGCCAGGGCGAATTTTTGTGGCTAATGCAGTAATAAGACCATCACATGACGCCCACCCTACTTCCGCCAGGGAAGAAGCCGGTGTAAACTTCCTGTTCCTCATTCAACGAGGCCTATGCGCAAGGTAACCCCAAGAACCATAGCGCTAGCGGGGAAGGTAGGGTGGGCATTAGAGTCTGACATGGTAAGTATACTAGCCAAACAGGGAGTATAATACAAACTCCCCATTTTGGCGTCATATACTTTACCATGTCAGACCATAGCAGAATTCAAAGGAATTGGAGGAGGGCTTAGTGCCCTAATGGTTCTTGGGTTTAGCTGAGGAATAGATATGGCTGTGTTAACTGCAAAAGAAGTCCCTAGAACCATTAGCCCTGGTCATGCGGACATCCCTCAAATAAAAGCTTATGAAGGGATTTTCCGGATGCCAGTAGGCTGCCTCCAAGATGTGGTGCAAGAGGACAGAGCTGTGGAAGTGGCCAGCGCCCTGTCCTCATGGGCCCAGGGAGATAAGACGGGGAGATCCTTATACGCCTGTGCGAAAGCCGATCTGCCCATCTTGGAAGCATCTACAGATAGGACTGGGAGGAGCGCCTGGGGCGCGGGGTTCCCAGTAGCCCTGAATGGAGCCAGCCGAGAGCCTAACGAAGAAGATAGGAGAGATAGAAACTGCCTATCTGAAAATTGGAAGGCCAGATGGAGGAACAAAGTTGAGCACAGGAGGCCATCTCTCCCCTTGGAAAAGGGCTCACCCTGTGGGGGACTGGGAATGGAGGGAAGGCGTATGTTATGAGGCCAGACCAGAGGGTGAGCGACACTGGGCCTGAACACTGTTCCCCACTGGGCTGAGGGTTAGCCTGCTGAGGATCCCTTCAGTGTGGAGGAGGGTCCCCGCTATGTGTCTCGCACAGAGGGTGAATCCCCGCACATGGCACCAGCGGAGGAGGGCCTCTATTCGGAGAGAGAGGCTGAGGGAGCGAGCCCCCCCCCCCCCCCCCCCCCCCCCCCCCCCCCCCCCCCCCCCCACCCTTTGTTGGCATAACAAGGCACCTAAGTGTTTTCCGTGGGCAGGAGAACAATTCGGTGCGAGACCTGGGGTTGGAAGCGGGGGAGGGCAAGCCTGCCCGCTTCCAATTCCAGGACGTTGATGTGGAGACAGGCCGACTGAGCGTCCCACACTGTGCGTCCCACTCTGCCGAGGTATGACGGTTCTCAAAAGGGGGACAGCCCGAGTTGGAGGGGTAGTGTAGAGGTTGAACTAGTGCCACTCTCTCTACCCGTCCGCTTGAAAAGACAGGTGCACGAACGCGCATGTATTTAAGATACTGAGCCATGTGCTTTTTGTGGCCATCAGTCTGCATGAGTGTGTGGTTTTGAGCCCAGAGACGCCAAATGAGGCGATCTTCCGCACAAGAACATAGAACATAATGTTGTTTTGGGGATCCTTCAGCAACCAGTCCTTGTACTGCTTACCTTGACCCAAAGATCCTGAAATGCACACTTTCCTGACATGTCGATTGCCTTGAGCACCGACGGAAAAATGGCAGATTAAGTATCGCGTCTTCACGCGAAACGAGACTATGTAAAACTAGGACGAGACCTTGAGAAAAATCAATACTTCAAGGCGAGCGTCGTCTGCTAGGCTAGGGCCGTTTGTCGGAACCCATTGCGAGCAGATTTCAGTGTAAGTACAGACTGATTCCGAGATTTTCTGGAACCCCGATCTTGCCAGACGAGACGTAGGTATCGTCTGTAAGATGGGTGTATAAGGATGGAGTCCCCCATGGGCGACTCCCCCAGTCACCTCCGGGACCGTGTCTGCTGGCCAAACTGAAAATTCTGCTGGGGAGGTTTCGGTTTCGGCCTAGAGGGGATATTTGGGCGTTTGGCAGTCCGTGCGGTGTGGGAAGGTGACTGCCTGGGATAGGGTTTGGGCCTGGAGAAGGCGGGGGAGGAACGCAATGGGGCCTAGCAGGGCGTGGTGGTGGCCTGGCCGCAAATGACGCTGCCTGCTTGAGTTCTTCGACTGATTGCGATATGACAGCAGTCGAATAGTCGCCGAAGAGCGACTGCTCCTGGCCCGGATGCACCACAAGGCTGCCTTAAGCGCCGGGGAGAGAGAGGACCGTGCCAGCACGGCATCTCTAGCTACCAACAGGCAGTTAAAGTGGCACCTGGCTGCGCTGTCCGCTGCAGCTGAAAGGTGATGTGTGATCCTGTTGACCAGGTGTCGCATAAATGGGTTGCTGAACAAGCGAGAGTCCGTCTCCTGGTGTGTCTCAGAGCCTGAGTCTGATGACACTGGGACGGCGCCGTCCTCCTCTGGCCAGAGTACCTCCGCCCGCTGCAGGAGCATGCCTAGAAAGGCATGACCAGCAGTGGTGTGTAGGATCCCCATTCTGGCTACCCGGTCCCACTCCTTCAGGTTCTTAATGGAGATGGTGCCGGAAGTAGGGGGGGGGCAGGTTGGGAATCAGCCGACAGTCTGCCTGGGAAATGCCCATTTCCCTGGTTACAGGATTGTCGGAGAACAAGGAGGCGACTGCGGACTTCTTGCGGTCCCCGAGGAGAGTGCCGACGGGGGCTGCATTAGGGGCCGAGATGGACCCTTGTCCTGGCGGAGGGACGGCTTCTGCACCCCTGGCACGAGTTGCCGGACCTTCCCAGATCGAGGTGAGTGACTGAAGTGCGATGATCCTGGGTTTAGATCGCTGGGCTGGGGGAGGCCTGGGAGTTCAAAGAAGGACGTTGTCAGAGGGTGGGGCTTCCCTCACAACCAGGTCAGGGTGCCACCGTTCCAGGGTGTACACATCGCACGATGAGGAGAAGGGTTGTTCTTCCTCATCCTCAGCCTCTGGGTGGTCGGGTTCCTGGAGAGGTTGTGTGGGACCTTCATCAGGAGGCAACTGCAGGGGTGCATGAGGGTCCCGCCCTAGCTGGGTAGTGGGGGAATGCGAGGGCGGGTCCCTCGTGGCCCTATGATCAGCGGCCTGGCTAGGTTGGGGGAGCCCGTCCTGCCGATCGGACAGCGCCCGAGGTGGGAGACCGAGGTCGACCCAGGTGGATGAGGCTGGGTGCCACATTCGACCGTGGAGCTGGTCGTGTAGCATGTTGGAATTAAGCCACTGGTCTCTCTCGGGGGCATAGAGCCACCAGTCCCCGGGAGGTAGGCGCGCTGTGGCGGCCCTGGGGTGTGGGCAGAATGTCCCCGGGGACCCGGGTAACCTGAAACACCAGGGGTGGGGTATCGAGAGGCCGTGGCCTGTCGTACCCGCCCAGGGTCGTGCACTGCCGCATACACATCCTTGGTGTGGGCCTGGAAGGGCCTTAGTGGTGGTGCGGAGGAGGACACGGTAGTCGAGCCCCCTACCCGCCTATGTGCGGATTGGGCTGGCTGCGGCACCGTGTTCCTCCCCCCAGAGGAATAAGCCAGGTTACCCTTGGCCCTGCTGGTTGATCCTCCCCCCGGAGGAACGGGACCGCGGACACTGCCCAAGTGGGGAGCCGAATATGTGACGGTTGATCGGGGTAGGTCGACCGCCCTTGTGTATGGACATGTCCGGGCTCTTGGCACGGCATGACCATACGCCCAGAATTATGGACACCTCTGAGGTCGTGCCAAGGGGTGACCATAAGACCGCTTCCGGAGTCATGGCACTCCTCGTGCACAGGTGTTGGCTGCACCTGTGCCCGGTGGGGCTGAGCGCCATGAGTCCATGTGTCAAGTTCGGCGGGAAAACTGACATGTGGCTCATCAAGGCGAGTGACGGGTGGTGATTCCAGCCCAGACCCGTCACCCGTGCTGGTCCGCGTCTCGGCAAAGTTCCCCGGGGGGCCGAAGGTCGCGTGACGCAGCATGATAGATAGAAGTCTCACTGCGTGTCGGAAGGCTAGAAGGCAAGCTGGCCGATGGAGACGGGGGAGGGGGAGAATTTCGGTGAGAAGTTTTGACTTGGCTTAGCCCTTTTAGGGGAGCCTTGCCCTTAGATTTTCTGGGCAGGTCAAAAGAAAGGCATTTAGTAATGGCGGCCGCTTGCCTTGTAACCTTCGGATGTAACCATCGTTTGTCCATCGGTCGGGTAGAGAAGGGATGGTCACGCGTCCCCTCCGCGGAATTGTCTTCTCCTTCTACCCTGGCCGTACGTTCTTCCATGGCAAGAACGGATTGCTCTGAATTGGAATCGACACGTGGGCTCTCCGGGAATGTGAGCAACTTCTGGACGGCGAAGTGGCTCGACCCGTCGGTGTTCTTCACCATGTTGGGCAATGGTAGCAGAGCAAACCCGGAGCACACGACCACAAAGAGGAGACAAGTCGGTCGATTGAGAAAATTGTAAATAAACGCGATCGGCCGTGTGGAACAGCACTGATAGATACAGCACTGATAGTAAGTGAGCAAGATCGAAAATAGCTCGTTTGCCATACGAGGGGATCGAGAAATCGATAGAAAACTCTATCTACCCGTACTAGTAATAGTAATACTGCGTACTGCTAGATCGAAAAACTTGATCGGTGTGTACTAGTACAGGGGCGATGAAGGGGCACTTGAAAACTGCGTACACTTAACCCCGGTACGCTGTACGAGGCCAAAGACTCTCGATCTACCTTGTAATAATGATACATGGGGTAGTAATAAATGTGCACACGTTGGTAGATCAAGAGATCGTAGAGACACCCGATCTACCAGTAGTAATGATAAATCAGGAACAGATAAATGTTACTAATGGGGTACTAATAAGTGTGCACAAGTTGGTAGATCAAGAGATCGTAAGACAATCTACCTGTAATGATGATAAATAAGGTACAGGAAAATGCGCCCGGGGAAGCCCCGTACCGCCAAACAAGGTGAAGGACACCGACGGGTCGAGCCACTTCGCCTTTCAGGCAATATGGCGGACACGCCAACCAGCGGATCGATTGACCGGGAAGGGATCGATCGCCGAGAGTGACGCGCAATGGCGCGCGAGAGTAAAATACCCCTGGTGTACTTTGTAATAATGCTAAGGAGGTACTAAACAATGTGCACCAGTTGGTAGATGAAGAGATCGTAAAGACCATCGATCTACCTGTGATAAATTAGGTACTAATAAATGTGCACCAGTAGGCAGATCAAGAGGTCGTACAGACACTCGATCTACCTGTAGTAAGGATACACAGAGTGCCACATAGGGTACAAATAAATGTGGCCTGGGGAAATCCCCGTACCGGCAAGCATGTGCGACCAAAAGTGGGCACCATGCAGTGAGGCAATATGGCGGAGACGCCGTCATAGTGGAAACTCCAAGATGGCGGATTGACTGACCGGTGAGGGTTCGGTCGCCGAAAGAGAAGCAATGGGCATGAGAGCAAAATGGACTAACGCGCTGAAGATATACGAGGAGGCCGAAAGGCGACTCCGTAGAGGGAATTTTAGGATAACAATTGCTTGTTTATTGGCTTAAATGAGTGACGGGAGATCGAAAGGTGAACTCTTCTTCTTCTTCTATCTTAAAACATCCGCCATCAGATTTTGGTGGTAGTGATGTGAGTACAAACCCAATCGACCGTACTAGACGAGCGATCGAAGAAAGATGATCAGGAGTAGTGATACAAGGAAAAGAAGGCGATAATAATACAGGAGGAAAACCTCCATAGCAGAGAACAGGTACGACGGACGAGGACGACCACGCAGGGGTCGGCCAGAATGGCGAGAATAAAGATGGCGGATCGAGCGACCGACGAAGATCGATCGTCGAAGTGAATTACCGAGATGGATAGTGTGGATAAACAAAGCGCCGAGATCGATGGAAATTGAAGGTACAGGGGAAGAGAATAAAGAGAGAGTGGGGGACGCGTTACTACAAGGGTGACGTGTTCCCACACCCGGCAAGTAAGGGCCGAATGGAGAACAATGGGGTGAAGAGAAGTCGTGAGCTGTCACACCGTAGAGCGTGAATAAAATGAAATAAAACGGCATCCATAAGCCTCACGCGGCAATGGTAACCATGGTCTAACGTAAGCCACAACAGAACAAGTAAAGAAGGCAAGCACACAAGCAATCTCTACAAAAACAGAAGTATAGGCGTGACAGAGCAAAAAACCTGTCCTTGTTAGGCAGGAGGCCGAGGCTGAATGAGGAACAGGAAGTTTACACCGGCTTCTTCCCTGGCGGAAGTAGTGTGGGCGTCACGTGATGGTCTTATTACTACATTAGCCACAAAAATTCGGCCTGGCAGAGCTGACTAACTGCTGTGGAATGCTATGGTCTGACATGGTAAAGTATATGATGCCAAACTCATTTTTACTTCTTAAAGACCATAGACAATATAGTCATCCAAAAGACAACCAGTTTTTGTCTTTCTTCAAGACTGTAGATGCTACAGTGATCCTAAAACAAACCTTCCCAGACCCTGGCGGAGCCGATCAAACATGACAAACCTCATTGGTGATGAAGGACACTGTGGCGGGCAAGGGCTGAATCTGTTTTGATGAGGGTGATGAGGAGCTCTGCTTTCGGCTGTTCTCAACTGATATCTTCTTGTTGAGCTGATGTTCTGGCGAGGAATCGGCTGACTCTGAGGATTCCTTGGTCTCACTTCCATCCTCGATGCACAGCATGGATTTCAGGACAGACTGGTACTCCTTGGCGGCCTGCTCGTATCTGTAAAGCAAAGGGAACAGACGAGTGTCAGAAACTGTGGGTGCAGCCAGTCGAAGAAAACAGCAGGACCAACATACAGCTGACATGTTTGTTAGGGCTTACGTGTGTTTGAAGGGCACTCTAGTTTTGCTACAAGGAGTTACATTACCCTAAAATGAAGGAAGAAGACAACCCAGCATTGTGTGATGTCAAAAGTTTCTGTACTGAAAAATTCCTAATCTTCATTCATACACAAACTGAAACACACACACACAAAACACACACACACACACACACACACACACACACACTATATCCAGCCTATGTTTCTAAAATGTGTTGTTGGGATGTGTATTTTTTTAACTTTTGCTTTAGACCGTTTCTACACTGAAAAGTTAACTGAGAGCTGAAGATGAGTAGCTTTTCAGCTTTATGATGGTAGAACTAATTTTAGGAAATGGCAATATTTAAACCAACAAATTTTAGACTCATAGGCAATTAAACCAGCAAATGAGTGAAACTGGCTTACACATGAACCATGAATCCCTTCACAGCACTTTTGGTTTACAGTTAGGTGTTTTTTCTTTTGTTTTTTTTGTTGTTTTTCTGCAAAGCTTCAAGTGCATATGTCCTAAAATAATGCGAAAAAAATACAACTGCAAAGACCTGTTGTATGTATTCAATAAAAAAAAATGTTCAAATAATACTGATACACTGAAACCCATTCTGGTATACAGCAGGTGGATTTCAATGTTAGCTGAGCTGATCACACTGGGAAGCAGGTATGTTAACAGATGAAAGTAAAGAATCACTAGACAGACCTTCTGCTGGCCCTCTCTGCAGCAGCCTTGATCCAGGCAAACTTTTTGCCAGCATTGTGCCGGCACCAGTTGTAGACACCCTGCACTGCCTCAGGGCAGTTCAGATCACACAGTGCTCGCACCAAGTACACCACCCCCTGTTCAAACTCTGACTCCTGAAACAACATTATTGGACAATTCACAACAAAAGGTCCACACAGAAGGACAAGTTCAAATTTCCATGACTTTTCCAAAGTCATTTTCAGAAATTTCCATGATATAAAATTAGCTGTCTCAGTGATACCTGTAAAGGGCTAAATGTTCACTTTTCGCATGGACACACATCCGCTAACACCAAGTATTCATATTTTTTGACCACATAATTCTTTGCTTTTATTCCAAGACTTTCCCATGGTTTTAGACCATACTCAGAACTGCCAAGGCTTTAAAAACACACAGTATAGCATTTTAACATTTTAAGTGTAGTATTCCAAATTTCAGTGCAACACTCCAATGGAATATCACAAGTAGGACTCAACAGCACTTTCAGATACGCATAGTTTCTAAAGCGACGTGAAGGCAGATTAAGGGAAAGGAAATCTCAGTTACATGGTTTCGACTTGCTGTCAACAAATCAAAATGTCCAACAACAAACTAAGGTGGCAAAATTGCGATCGCCTTCACTGATTTTTCTTTGACCATTTCTTCTCTACCCTATTGAAACTGGCCATTTTTTTTTAAAGAAACAAGTGTACTGTCTAAAACTGACATGATCTCAGTTCCGTTCAAGTCACCACTAAGTCCTTGAAGAGCGTTTGTTTCCATCTTCTTGCTGTTTTTTTATTGTTGCTATTGCTGCTTAAACAGCATCTCCAAACAAAGTGTGGCAGCTTAACATTGTCAATGAAACTGTGGCATGCTATGCCAAAAGCGTAGCACATGGCAGCTCTGATAATGCAATGACTTTTCAGACCGGTAAAAATATGGGGAGTTTTTATTATACTCCCTGTTTGGCTAGTATACTTACCATGTCAGACCATAGCATTCCATGGCAGTTAGTCAGCTCTGCCAGGCCGAATTTTTGTGGCTAATGCAGTAATAAGACAGTCACATGACGCCCACCCTACTTCCACCATAGGAAGAAGCTGGTATCTGCTTCTGTTCCTCATTCAGCGAGGCCTGTGCGCAAGGTAACCCCAAGAACCTTGGCGCTAGAGGGGATGGTAGGGCGGGCATTAGAGTCTGACATGGTAAGTATACTAGCCAAACAGCGAGTATAATAAAAACTCCCCATTTTGGCGTCATATACTATACCATGTCAGACCATAGCAGAATTTAAAGGAATCGGAGGAGGGCCAAGTGCCCTAGTGGTTCTTGGGGTTAACCGATATAGCTGCATTGGCCGCCATAAAGGAGATCCCTTTAGAACCATCAGCCCTGGTCATGTGGATATCCCTTAAATAAAAGTTTATAAAGGGATTTTCCAAACGCCAGTAGGCTGCCTCCAGAAGATGGCGCAAGGGGACAGAGTGCTGGAACGCTGCGGAAGTGGCCAGCGCTCTGACCTCAAGGGCCCGGGAGATAGGACGGGGAGATCCTTGCACGCCTGGGCGTAGGCAGATCTCACCGTCTTGGAAAGCCACCTAGAGATAGTGCCAGCCAAGATGTCTTTCTTATTATTGGGGTTGATAGAAATAAGGAGACGTCTCTGGGAGGAGTGCCTAGGGCGCGAGCGTTCCCAGTAGTGTCTCAGACACCTAGAAGGGCACAGGTCCATGTCTCCCCCGCTCTCCCCTCCTCCTAAAATATCCGCCAGTGAGCGGATGATGAGGGAGGGAGAGGCCGTGCCCGGTTCCTGATTCTTAGCTAAGAATTTGGGAAGAAACTTTAGAGAGACAGAGCCGTCCCTGTGGAAGGCAATGTCTCTGGGGTTCCCGCTGAGGGCATGAATCTCGCTTCGCCTTCTGGCCGAGGCCAGGGCGAGGAGAAATGCGGTCTTCAGGGAAAGAAGGTCAAAGGGAAGGGTGGCGACAGGCTCGAAAGGGGGTTTTCTGAGAGCGTCCAGGACAATAAAGAGGTCCCAAAGGGAGATGCACCTAGATTCCATTACATTCCATTATTCACATGACCTGTGGGTGATCACTTCATAACAAATACAAAATTCTTCTTTTATTTTTGATGGACAAGGAAAGGGGGAAATTAGGAATGTCTCGTGGATATAAAAGATGGAAAGCTGTGCCAAACTTCAGCGGTAACCCAGCCACATCCACAAAAAGTTAATTTTTCCTTTTAGATTTTCTTGATTCAAAATTCAAACAGCTGTGTAGTTAACAGAACAAAACGCACCATCTTTGTAACAAACACTGGACTTCCTACGGCCAGATGTATATTTGGCTTGACAACAGTCTTCCTTTTACTTTCTACAGTATCGTACTTCGAGATATGCCAATTGTGTACTTAGCTGTACAACAGTCTTCTTCCATTGTACTTTAACAAACGAAGGAGTGAAATTATGCCAGTCTTTTCTTTGGCTCAGCAATGTTCGTCTTACTATTTTGTAAAAATAAACCTAGGATTTAAATCATGGTAACTGTGCACATGGTAGAATTCACAGCTAAATTTCCTCTTTGTAATATTAAATCTTGATTATTTTCTTACTCTTACTTAAGAAAACAAATTAAAACGGCTCAGACTGAAATGTAGAGGAATGTTACCATTAATCTGAAAAATATCAGACGTGAATAAGTGCTGTTCACAACTACTGAAAGCAACCCTAAGAACATAAATCAATACTTAATAATCAACAAAATCAGACAACAGTCAAAAAATTAATCCTTTATTTGTACCATTTTTAAATTTTGTAATACAGATCAAGAAATCTGCCCATGCCATATATCTTTTATTAGTATAAACCAAAAGAATAGAAAAGTAACATTTTCTCACACACACACACACACACACACACACACACACACACACACACACACACACACCAAGCCTTTCTACAGACCTGAGTTCTGTCCATTTCCAGAAGGTCACGGAGAAGTTCATGAGCGTGGCGGACCACCACCGCCGGCAGTCCTGCATGAGCTGCCACTGTCATGATGCTCATCCTGATGCGTGACAACCACTCCAGGCAGGTGCTCCGGTTGGTGCGGAAAAAGGTCTTCACAATCTGCAGCGACGGTACCATTCCATTTTATTACTTAGTCTGTCAGATTCTTGCATTTACCAAAGCCCACACAACATCCTCCTATAGAAATGTATTTTCTCAGTCTGCAAAAATCAGATCTGTCCCATTCTTATTCCCAAGTCAAAAAAAAAAAAAAAAGAAAAAAAAAGGACAGAAAAGCCAAAGTAATCAATCCATAGTAACAGGTATGACAGGTAGTATACAGGTAGGTTGGTACCTTGGGTGGAGCAGCCATGGCCACTGCACAGCCTTCATAGGCGTTGTACAGAATCCTCTCCAAGTGCTCCATATACTGCAGTAATGTGTGCACTCGCTGGAGACAGCCGTACTCTCCTGCTTTCTCATCTGAAAAGGAATGTCATTATTGATAAATGGTAACATTACCAAGCATCCATTAGCTTAAAACAAATAATCAACTGGGTTTCTTTTTCCTTCATTCTGTTGTCTGGAACATGTTAAAAAGCTTCAAAAACTTCAAAAATTTTGTACAGGTGAAGCGTGACCTGGCTGAAAGAAATGTGACCAGATCTGAAATGAAGTACAATCAGCTCTTCAGCTAAATGATCTTGGGTTTCGCTGTGGTAGAGCCAGGAATACTGGTGAATCTGATGGTTTAGGTTGACAAACAATGTTGTTCGTCCTTCAATTTCGAAGATGACCTGTAGTATGCCTGTGGTTGACAAACAATACGAGCCGGAAGACAAGAGTCTTTATTGGGAGGTTCCAGAGTTCTGTGGCAGCCATGACATCTGGCAAGGCCAAATACAGCATTCATAGCTTGCTGCAGTTTGACATCTCTTGTTGTCCGTCGAGACAACGAAGACCAACTAGTCATCCTGGGAACAGGGGTGAAAGTGTCGATGGCTGGTCAGGCCGATCTGTGCCTTGGAAGACTTATCACAGTACCGACAGAGGATGGTGGCAGCAGTTGGAGATCTGTTGACACTGGTCTTCCAGACCATCCTGCGCTGCTCAGCTGCAGCAATTCTTTTGCTTTCACAGGTCTCTGCACCTTTGCGGACAACTGATCGCCACCCATCTCTGTCCTGGGCAGTCTGCTCCCATGTTGTGTGGCTGATGTTGAAGGCCTTCAGGGAAGATTTGAGGCTGTCCTTGAAACGCTTCTTCTGACCTCCATGAGAGTGTTTGCCTTGTTGGTAGTTGGCCAAACAGTAGTTTCTTTGGCAGCCGATGGTCTGGCATGCCAACTACCTGACCCGCCCAGCGAAGCTGTGACTTCATCAGGATGGTGAAGATGTTAGGCAGGCCAGCACAAGTGAGCACTTCAGTGTCCGGAATCTTGTCTTGCCACTTAATGCCCATGAGTCTTCTGAGGCAGGTGATGTGGATATGGTTCAGTTTCCTTGCATGACGCTGGTAAACTGTCCATGTTTCACAGCCATAGAGCAGTGTGGTGAGAACTATGGCCCGATACACCTTGATCTTGGTCTCTATGGTGATGCCTCTCCTGTTCCATACGTTCTTGTGGAGTCTGCCAAAAGCGGCACTAGCTTTGGCGAGCCAGGCATTCACCTCATCGCCGATGACAACATTTCTGGTCAGAGTGCTGCCTAGGTAGGTATATGACACTCGTACATTACAAAAGGGAGATGACATAAACTTGGGTGTATGAACATCAACAGACACTGTGACTGATTTTGTATCCTAAAGGAATTCTTACTAATCCACCTCAAAAGAACTCTGCAAGTCCTATTATAATTTCGTAACACCTGACACAGAAATACTGATATTCATTATGCGTAATGCTGGCAAAGACTGAGAGAAAGACGAGATGGGCGACAGACATCTGTTAAAATACTGCTACCTATGACATGCATGTTCAGACAGGCTTTTACCCAGATCTACACCTGAAACTTATGAAGACAGTTTTCAATTGGACCTCAATAGTTTGTGATGACCAGAATTTGTGCATTTGGTGCTAAAAGAACTCCACTGTATGGAAAACTTTTTTTCACTTCAGCTGAAAACTTGTGTGGCTTGTTTATTTCAGCTGGAACTTCAGCTCTAACCCTGTATCTCAGGAGGAAGGGGCGGGAGTGGCATAAGGGTGAGATGTGGTGGAGGTTGTTGGTGCAACAGGTATGTGACCTGGATCACAGATTTCAACTGTGAAGGTATAAACTAACACTTGGACTTTATCCTTGAACCCCCTCCATCCCCTCCACCCCCTTACATATGTATGGACAGTCCAGATGAATTTCAATAAATTCATCAGGACAATAAAGACTAGTAGATTTTGGGCACAAGTTAATTTCTAGCAGAAGCAAAAATAAATAGTTATGTACAATGTAAAGATTTTTGTTTTTAAAACAGGTTCTAACATATGCATTGTATTACTATGCACTGGTGTGATAAGCTTGAGAGTATACCAGTCTCCTTATTATCATAAATCAGGCATTGAAAATAAGATTTGTAGGATCAGTATGCATGACTGCTTTGCTGAAATAAATCAGAATGGAATCTGTCGTATAAATAGGTTTGAAAAAAAAAAAAGATTGAACAATATTTGTTCATTTTGCCCACTTAATTAACCAGCTGGTGCTTGCCACACATCAAAGAACCAGGAATCTCAAATTGCCAATTCAAAGTGGCCTTTGAGCTCGCATAAATAGACAAGATGAAAGTGAAATGAATGTACTTGTATTTGTAATTAGTTGGGATAATACTTTCACTTTTTTTTTTTCTTCTTGTGAACACAAAATTACAGACCTGCTTACCCATATATTTTGCCATAGTAGGCATCCATAACTGACAATAATGTGACGAATATGACAAACTTTTTTTTTTTTTTTTTTTTTGCTGTCCCAACCTCTGCGTCACCTCAGAGGCAGTGCACCCACGCCGCTCATTCCGACACCCCACCCACAGCCACAGCTTGGTCAGACCCACCGCAGCCCCGGCACCGGCAATCCACAGGGAGCAGTCAGTTTCAAGTCGTCAAGAGGCAACCCACCGGAGGAGACACTGCACTGCTGCCGAGTCACTTCGGTGGTGTTCAGTGGCGCCTGCTCTGATCTAACATATGCAGGACACCACCTACTAAGCCCCCTACTGACGACAATAATTGCTTAGTCGCGGAGCCGGCGTGAGTGAGCTCTCCCTCCGAGGGCGCCACCACGTCCGTCCAACGATAGCCCCCATGGACTCGCCGATACCAGTTACCCCGACGGAACCAAACCAAGGCCATAGACGTGGAGAGGACATCGAAACTGAGGTCACCATGAGAGCAGGGCATGAAGGGCCACAGAACTTGAGACATTTTTTTTTTTTATGCTGATCGATGAGAATGAGGATGATTCAGATGATGCTACGGATTTCCATTTCGGTCTGAGACTACATGACAGGGCTGTACTCTATGCTTCCTTTCATAATATATCCCGGCGTCAACCAGGCCCGAGAGATACAGGCACTGCAAATGTTGGTCTGGAAATTTGAGCAACACTCTCAGAAACGCATCCATTAAGTGGATGAAACTCGACTGTGTGGTCCCAGTCTTCCCAACTGAGCCGCAGCAAACTCAACTCTGGGTAGGAGCCGGTCGGGGCAGAAAAACCCACATGACTCTGATGGGATTCGAACCCACGACCTCCCAGCCGGGAGTCCACGACGCTAACCACTTCACCACGGCGGCTGGTGAATATGACAAACTTGAAAAAAAAAAAAAGCTGAAAATCTGGAAAAAAAATTACAGAAACAAAATTTTTGAGTGGTAATTGCAACTGCAAATTGTAACCCTAGCAAAGAATCTGAACAAAGGATGACACACCCTAACTTCTAAACGTGAAATAACATCAGGTGGTGTTTCATTTTTGACAAATTGCCCTGAAACTTCAACAACAACAAAAATGGCAGGAGAGCATGAATATGTGCCAAAGCATGCTGATGAATCTGGTTTTGAAAGTCATTTGTGTCAGAAAGAACCTCTTTTTACTTTAGTTAACGTAGGATTAAGCAATTACTACCCTGAAAAAGCCTCTGCACTGTGACGACATATGAAAACGAAATTTCATTAAGCTCAACGAACAGTATCCTAACTATTGGTCAACACAGCATTTAAACACTGACTCAGCAAAATGATGAAGCAATGATCAGTTTGGAAAGATAAACCTGGATCAGACAGTGTAATCAGGAAAGCAGTTTTACCAAAACGTTCGGGGGGGGGGGGGGGGGGGGGGGGGGGGGGGAGAAAAGATCAACCCAGACATTTTGTGATTTCCAGATCTGAGGAAAAATGGCGAGGTCAGTTCTCGTTTGCTGCCTTTCCGGACATGTGAATTCATCCATGCATTTGAAGAAAAATCCTCTTTTTGTAGCTAAATAATAAACATTTTGTTCATCTCATTTTCACTGTGAAAAACCATGACATACTTTTATTGGAGTCAGCCATTCCAGTGCCATCCTCAGACTCTGTGGCATTCCTGGCCTCCAGAGCGAAGGCCTTCAGCACACTTTCAATGGACATGAAGGTGTCCTGGGGTTTGCCCAAGGGAGTGCGCAGACGTGACAACACTGTGAAGTGAGCCGACTCGTACGTGGCCCAGAACCACATCAGAGAATCTGTGGCGTCCAGCTGAAACAATGAAACTGCAGTCACAGCACTGTCAGGCATCACTAAAAGCACTAAGGCAAACTAAGCGACACAGCTTCTCTGAAACCTTAGATCTGTTCTTTTCAAGCTGGTCAGCACTGACAACATGTTCAGGATGGCAATTGTTCTGGACCTACAATGTTTTGTTCCAGTTAGTTCTCCTTTATATCACTTATCATGCATGTTTTGTGTGTGTGTGTGTGTGTGTGTGTGTGTGTGTGTGTGTGTGTGTGTGTGTGTGTGTGTGTGCATGTGTGTGTGTGTGTGCATATGTGTGTGTGTGTGTGTGTGTGTGTGTGTGTGTGTGTGTGTGTGTGTGCGCACGCGTGTGTGTGTGTGCACGTTTGCGCACAAGCACACACACATGCACATGTGTATGCATATGTGTGTGTGTGTTTGTGTGAGTGCATATGTAAGCATAAGCATGCATGCATATATGTAACTTTTATTCTGTTTTGGCTTTCTTTGGGTTTTCTCTTTGTTGTTTGTCATTACCCATAATCCATTCTAGTTTCTCTCCTTGCCTCTTGTTACCTTCCAGAACATATGCTGTGCATATGCGTAAGAGTATTTATAGTTCTGGATGCACGGTAGCATGTGAGTGGAGGATCGACTGGACATAGTTATGCTCGACAGCATCTTCCAGACAAGCTGGAGGATATATGTGCACTCTTAGCTGATGTTGTAAGATACTTTGTCTATGTAACATTTGTCTCATTGTATATTGGATTAGGAAGTAAAATTCAGCAAGCAAACAGTACAGAAAAAAAATCTTTTTCTGTATCTCAAATCTAATCTTCATTATTTCAAAATCATTCATATTTAGAAGACACTGGAAAATGATAAAAAGGAACACAAAAACAAGAAGAATGGTGAAGAGCACAGGAGGGGAATGAACACAGACAGACAATAACAATGACGAACAGCCAAAGCAGACAGCACAGCCTACATCTGACAGCAGGATGTTATCTTGGCCTCTCTCTGCCTCTTTGTGGGAGCGCTGTCCGTTGAAGAACATGGCCTGCAGCCAGTGCAGACCCCCAAATTGCCTGGAACAAACACTTCATCCTTCAACATGTAAACCCTGCAGCCAGTGCAGACCCCCAAATTACCTGGAACAAACACTTCATCCTTCAACATGTAAACCCTGGAACAAACACTACATCCTTCAACATGTAAACCCTGCAGCCAGTGCAGACCCCCAAATTGCCTGGAACAAACACTACATCCTTCAACATGTAAACCCTGCAGCCAGTGCAGACCCTCAAATTGCCTGGAACAAACACTACATCCTTCAACATGTAAACCCTGCAGCCAGTACAGACCCCCAAATTGCCTGGAACAAACACTACATCCTTCAACATGTAAACCTTGCAGCCAGTGCAGACCCCCAAATTGCCTGGTACAAACACTTCATCCTTCAACATTCAAACCCCGCAGCCAGTGCAGACCCCCAAATTACCTGGAACAAACACTACATCCTTCAACATGTAAACCCTGCAGCCAGTGCAGACCCCCAAATTGCCTGGAACAAACACTACATCCTTCAACATGTAAACCTTGCAGCCAGTGCAGACCCCCAAATTGCCTGGAACAAACACTGCATCCTTCAACATTTAAACCTTGCAGCCAGTGCAGACCCCCAAATTGCCTGGAACAAACACTACATCCTTCAACATTTAAACCTTGCAGCCAGTGCAGACCCCCAAATTGCCTGGTAACAAACACTGCATCCTTCAACATTTAAACCTTGCAATTACTGTTGACACCTTCTCACAGAATCACCTGATATCAAGCATCAGAGTTAACACACACTTACCAGCCCTATTCTCCCTCATACACACTCATGCTCCCTAAAGAAAGGAAGCAAGGCAAAACCAGAGTTCTACCCACCTGTAGTTGCACCTATCATACAGTGTATACAGATTGTATGAGGAAAAATCCAAAACTAAACAACACTTCCACACACACATACAGAACCACATATTGACCATATAATTATGACAATGCAATTCTGTGTTTACAGTAAGTACGTTTCTGCTGCTGTTGATACTGTGTACATGAGTCAGCTTTCTGTATACATGAAGACAAGCTGGAATTCGCTCCTTTGGTGGAAGCCATCTTATTTGTTCTGTGTGCTTTTGACTCTATGTGAGCTAAGTGAATGGGTGTCGCAGGCAGCCATGAGTTATTGACCTGTGCCTCTGATTGTTTCAGCATGTCCTTAATTACCATTCTCTCTCATCACTGGCATACCTCCCCCTTCCCCCCTTACACACACACATACATCAAACTACTCACGTGGGTGGTGTGTTGTTGAGCATGTATGAAATGACGTGACGGAAGTTGTGGGAGTGGAAAAGGCCCAGGGAAGGGAAGCCCAGGTGGTTGCGGCGAGCCAACCAGGCCATCTTCAGACCCACGGACCTGTCCTTCCTCTGACGAGCCAGGGCCTCCTCCTCCCCTTCAAAGGCCATGCTGCTGCTGCACACAGTGAGCGTGACCAGTCTCTGATGAAGGGCTTCTTGACACAGCTACAGGTCCTGATCTCCTTTGAACAAACTTCATTTGAACACACATCCTGTAACATTTCTGGTTACACAAACCTGAGAGCAAACACATACATATATATACATTTATACAAATGGGTATGTACGCACACAGGCTTATGGACACTCATATACATGCTCACAAACAAACTCAAAATCAGACTGAATCTTCTTATTCTGAATCTCTCTTAACTCCACAGGGAATCACTGGGGCACCACACTGAAGAATCAGTTCACCAGGTTCCTCCAATTCTGTCGGTTGCGTGCCAGGCCTAGATCTCTGCAAATGTTTTCTCTGTCCACTCTACAATGTTGTCAGGCCACTGGGTTTTTTTTTCTGTCTTCCCCTGTCTCCCTTCTTCAACAGTTGCCTGTGGGATCACTTTAGCAATGCCACTGGATCCTGCTCCATGGCCATACCAATGTAGTTTTCTTTCCCTGACTGATGTCAGTAGTTCTTCACATGGTCCTGTGTACTGCCTGATAGTTTGACACACTTGCTGGATGATAATGTGATCTGTGTATCGTATGCTTATGCATCTCATTTCTAATGCTTGGATTCTTTTTTCCAGATCCAATGCAAAGGTCCATGTCTTGCATGTGTACAGGAAGATGGAATAGACCAGTGCATGCAGGAGCCTGATATGGGGAGTTTGTATTATACTCCCTGTTTGGCTAGTATACTTACCATGTCAGACCATAGCATTCCACGGCAGTTAGTCAGCTCTGCCAGGCCGAATTTTTGTGGTTAATGCAGTAATAAGACCATCACGTGACGCCCACACTACTTCCGCCAGAGAAGAAGCCGGTGTAAACTTCCTGTTCCTCATTCAACGAGGCCTATGCGCAAGGTAAACCCGAGAACCATAGGCTAGCGGGGAAGGTAGGGTGGGCATTAGAGTCTGACATGGTAAGTATACTAGCCAAACAGGGAGTATAATACAAACTCCCCATTTTGGCGTCATATACTTTACCATGTCAGACCATAGCAGAATTCAAAGGAATTGGAGGAGGGCTTAGTGCCCTAATGGTTCTTGGGGTTAGCTGAGGAATAGATATGGCTGCGTTAGCTGCAAAGAAGTCCCTAGAACCATCACCCCTGGTCATGCGGACATCCCTCAAATAAAAGCTTATGAAGGGATTTTCCGGATGCCAGTAGGCTGCCTCCAGGATGTGGTGCAAGAGGACAGAGCGCTGGATCGCTGTGGAAGTGGCCAGCGCCCTGTCCTCATGGGCCCGGGGGATAAGACGGGGAGATCCTTATACGCCTGGGAGCGCCTGGGGCGCGGGGTTCTCAGTAGCCCTGAATGGAGCCAGCCGAGAGCCTAACGAAGAAGACAGGAGAGATAGAAACTGCCTATCTGAAAATTGGAAGGCCAGATGGAGGAACAGAGTTGAGCACAGGAGGCCATCTGTCCCCTTGGAAAAGGGCTCACCCTGTGGGGGATTGGGAATGGAGGGAAGGTGTATGTTATGAGGCCAGACCAGAGAGGGTGAGCGACCCTGGGCCTGAACACTGTTCCCCACTGAGCTGAGGGTTAGCCTGCTGAGGGTTCCTTCAGTGTGGAGGAGGGTCCCCGCTATGTGTCTCGCACAGAGGGTGAATCCCCGCATGTGGCACCAGCGGAGGAGGGCCTCTATTCGGAGGGAGAGGCTGAGGGAGCAAGCCCCACTTCCGCCCACCCCCCCACCCCCACCCCCTTTGTTGGCATAACAAGGCACCGAAGTGTTGTCCGTGGGCAGGAGAACAAGTCGGTGCGAGACCTGGGGTTGGAAGCGGGGGAAGGGCAAGCCTGCCCGCTTCCAATTCCAGGACGTTGATGTGGAGACGGGCCGACTGAGCGTCCCACACTGTGCGTCCCACACTCCCGAGGTATGAGGGTTCTCAAAAGGGGGACAGCCCGAGTTGGAGGGGTAGTGTAGAGGTTGAACTAGTGCCACTATCTCTACCCGTCCGCTTGAAAAGACAGGTACACGAACGCGCATGTACTTAAGATACTGAGCCATGTGCTTTTTGTGGCCATCAGTCAGCATGAAAGTGTGGTTTTGAGCCCAGAGACGCCAAATGAGGCGATCTTCCGCACACAGAACATAGAACATAATGTTGTTTTGGGGATCCTTCAGCAACCAGTCCTTGTACTGCTTACCTTGACCCAAAGATCCTGAAATGCACACTTTCCTGACATGTCGATTGCCTTGAGCACCGACGGGAAAATGGCGGATGTAAGTATCTGTCTTCACGCGAAACAAGACTATGTAAAACTAGGACGAGACCTTGAGAAAAATCAATACTTCAAGGCGAGAGTCGTCTGCTAGGCTAGGGCCATTTGTCGGAACCCATTGCGAGTAGATTTCAGTATAAGTACAGACTGATTCCGAGATTTTCTGGAACCCCGATCTTGCCAAACGAGACGTAGGTATCGTCTGTAAGATGGGTGTATAAGGATGGAGTCCCCCATGGGCGACTCCGCCAGTCACCTCCGGGACCGTGTCTGCTGGCCGAACCGAAAATTCTGCTGGGGAGGTTTCGGTTTCGGCCTAGAGGGGATATTAGGGCGTTTGGCAGTCCGTGCGGTGTGGGAAGGTGACTGCCTGGGATAGGGTTTGGGCCTGGAGAAGGCGGGGGAGGAACGCAATGGGGCCTAGCAGGGCGTGGCGGTGGCCTGGCCGCAAATGACGCTGCCTGCTTGCGTTCTTCGACTGATTGCGATATGACAGCAGTCGAATAGTCGCCGAAGAGCGACTGGTCCTGGCCCGGGATGCACCACAAGGCTGCCTTAAGCGCTGGGAGAGAGAGGACCGTGCCAGCACGGTCTCTCTAGCTACCAACAGGCAGTTAAAGTGGCTCCTGGCTGCGCTGTCCACCGCAGCTGAAAGGTGATGCGAGATCCTGTTGACCAGGTGTCGCATAAAAGGGTCGCTGAACAAGCGAGAGTCCGTCTCCTGGTGTGTCCGCCGCAGCTGAAAGGTGATGCGAGATCCTGTTGACCAGGTGTCGCATAAAAGGGTCGCTGAACAAGCGAGAGTCCGTCTCCTGGTGTGTCTCAGAGCCTGAGTCTGATGACACTGGGACAGCATCGTCCTCCTCCGGCCAGAGTACCTCCGCCCACTGCAGGAGCATGTCTAGAAAGGCATGACCAGCAGTGGTGTGTAGGATCCCCATTCTGGCTACCCGGTCCCACTCCTTTAGGTTCCTAAAGGAGATGGTGCCAGAAGTAGGGGGGGCCAGGTTGGGGATCAGCCGACAGTCTGCCTGGGAAATGCCCATTTCCCTGGTTACAGGATTGTCGGTGAACAAGGAGGCGACTGCGGACTTCTTGCGGTCCCCGAGGAGAGTGCCAATGGGGGCCGCATTAGGGGCTGAGATGGACCCTTGTCCTGGCGGAGGGACGGCTTGTGCATCCCTGGCACGAGTTGCCGGACCTTCCCAGATCGAGGTGATTGACTGAAGTGCAACGATCCTGGGTTTCGATCGCTGGACTGGGGGAGGCCTGGGAGTTCAGACAAAGAAGGACGTTGTCAGAGGGTGGGGCTTCCCTCACAACTAGGTCAGGGCGCCACCGTTCCAGGGTGAACACATCACACGATGAGGAGAAGGGTTGTTCTTCCTCATCCTCAGCCTCTGGGTGGTCGGGTTCCTGGAGAGGTTGTGTGGGACCTTCATCAGGAGGCAACTGCAGGGGTGCGTGAGGGTCCCGCCCTAGCTGGGTAGTGGGGGAATGCGAGGGCGGGTCCCTCGTGGCTCTATGATCGGCAGCCAGGCTAGGTTGGGGGAGCCCGTCCTGCCGATCGGACAGCGCCCGAGGTGGGAGACCGAGGTCGACCCAGGTGGATGAGACTGGGTGCCACATTCCACCGTGGATCTGGTCGTGTTGCATGTTGGAATTAAGCCACTGGTCTCTCTCTAGGGCATAGAGCCACCGGTCCCCGAGGTAGGCGGGCTGTGGTGGCCCTGGGGTGTGGGCAGAATGTCCCCGGGGACCCAGGTAACCTGAAACACCGGGGTGGGGGATATTGAGAGGCTGTGGCCTGTCGTACCCACCCAGGGTCGTGCACTGCCGCATACACGTCCTTGGTGTGGGCCTGGGAGGGCCTTAGTGGTGGAGCGGAGGAGGACACGGTAGTCGAGCCCCCTACCCGCCTATGTGTGGATTGGGCTGGCTGCGGCACCGCGTTCCTCCCCCCAGAGGAATAAGCCAGGTTACCCTTGGCCCCGCTGGTTGATCCTCCCCCCGGAGGAACGGGACCGCGGACGCTGCCCAAGTGGGAAGCCAAATAGGTCGACTCCCCAACGTCCTGTACCCCTCGGGGAATATGTGACGGTCGATCGGGGTAGGTCGACCGCCCTTGTGTATGGACACGTCCGGGCTCTTGGCACGGCATGACCATACGCCCAGAATTATGGACACCTCCGAGGTCGTGCCAAGGGGTGACCATAAGACCGCTTCCGGAGTCATGGCGCTCCTCGTGCACAGTGCTGGCTGCACCTGTGCCCGGTGGGGCAGAGCGCTGTGAGTCCATGTGTCAAGTTCGGGGGGAAAACTGACATGTGGCTCATCAAGGCGAGTGACGGGTGGTGATTCCAGCCCAGACCCGTCACCCGTGCTGGTCCGCGTCTCGGCAAGGTTCCCCGGGGGCCGAGGGTCACGTGACGCAGCATGATAGATAGAAGTCTCACTGCGCGTCGGGAGGCTAGAAGGCAAGCTGGCCGATGGAGACGGGGGAGAGGGAGAATTTCGGTGAGAAGTTTTGACTTGGCTTAGCCTTTTTAGGGGAGCCTTGCCCTTAGATTTTCCGGGCAGGTCGAAAGAAAGGCATTTAGTAATGGCGGCCACTTGCCTTGTAGCCTTCGGACGTAGCCATCGTGTTTCCATCGGTCTGGTAGAGGAGGGATGGTCACGTGTCCCCTCCACGGAATAGTCTCCTCCTTCTACCCTGGCTGTACGTTCTTCCGTGGCAAGAACGGATTGCTCTGAATTGGAATCGACACGCGGGCTCTCCGGGAATGTGAGCGACTTCTGGAAGGCGAAGTGGCTCGACCCGTCGGTGTCCTTCACCATGTTGGGCAATGGTGGCAGAGCAAACCCGGAGCACACGACCACAAAGAGGAGACAAGTCAGTTGATTGAGAAAATTGTAAATGAACTCGATCGGCCGTGTGGAACAGCACTGATAGATACAGCACCGATAATAAGTGAGCGAGATCGAAAGTCACTCGTTTGCCGTACAAGGGGATTGAGAAATCAATAAAAACTCGATCTACCCGTACTAGTAACAGTAATACTGCGTACTGCTAGATCGAAAAACTCGATCGGTGTGTACTAGTACGGGGGCGATGAAGGGGCACTTGAAAACTGCATACGCTGTCCGAGGCCAAAGACTCTCGATCTACCTTGTAATAATGATACATGGGGTAGTAATAAATGTGCACACGTTGGTAGATCAAGAGATCGTAGAGACACCCGATCTACCAGTAGTAATGATAAATCAGGAACTGATAAATGTTACTAATGGGGTACTAATAAGTGTGCACAAGTTGGTAGATGAAGAGATCGTAAGACACTCAATCTATCTGTAATAATGATAAATAAGGTACAGGAAAATGCACCCGGGGAAGCCCCGTACCGCCCAACAAGGTGCGTGCGGTCAGGCAATATGGCAGACACGCCAACCGGCGTGGCACAATCCAAGATGGCGGATCAATTGACCGGGAAGGGATAGATCACCGAGAGTGACGCGCAATGGCGTGCGAGAGTAAAATACCCCTGGTGTACCTTGTAATAATGCTAAGGAAGGTACTAATCAATGTGCACCAGTTGGTAGATGAAGAGATCGTAAAGACCATCGATCTACCTGTGATAAATTAGGTACTAATAAATGTGCACCAGTAGGCAGATCAAGAGCTCGTACAGACACTCGATCTACCTGTAGTAAGGATACATAGAGTAAGGGTACAAATAAATGTGGCCTGGGGAAATCCCCGTACCGGCAAGCATGTGTGACTGAAAGTGGGCACCATGCAGTGAGGCAATATGGCGGAGACGCCGACCGTAGTGGAAAATCCAAGATGGCAGATCGATTGACCGGTGAGGGTTCAGTCGCCGAAAGAGAAGCAATGGGTGCGAGAGTAAAATAGACTAACGCGCTGAAGATATACAAGGAGGCCGAAAGGCGACTCCGTAGAGGGAATTTTAGGATAACAATTGCATGTTTATTGGCTTAAATGGGTGACGGGAGATCAAAAGGCGAACTCTTCTTCTTCTTCTTTCTTAAAACATCCGCCATCATATTTTGGTGGTAGCAGACCTGCCAACCCCCTAAGATACCAATGAGTAAGAATTGATGCTCTGTGAGGCAGAAATGTGTAATTTCTGAGAACTAAGAGTAATCAAGCGCGACACCTACCTTTTCTCAAACAAACACGATGCGATGAAATTGTTCGCACAATTTTTGTGAGCTTTACTTTTCTTCAAAAACAAGCTTTTCTTTTAAGTGTCACAAGAAATCTTTCCAAATTATGAAAATGTAGAATACACTGGAAACACACACAAATCCCCTACACCATCATGGCATGGCACACCAAGGCTTGATAGTGCGCCAGAAACACCCTCAAAAATGTTCTCCCCTGTTGCTGACTTTGTGCATGTGGGGTTGGCTATCAGCTCAGTGGCGATTGTGTCATTTTTTAAGTATCGCACCACCCCAGGAAAGAATTTGTCCTCCCCTCCCCCCCCCCCCCCTCCCAATCCCTTCCTGACTTCCATCAGTCCCCAACACAAACGGTCCATTCTGCAGTCGAGATGCAGCAGCAGTTTGGGCTTCCATGGCAAGGGTCCTCACAATGTATGTTGTCTTTGTTCGACCGCTCTTGAACAGTTTGGCGATCTCTGAATCTGAGAACGCTTCTTTAAAAAGCTGGGATGCATGGTCGGCTGCGCTAAGAGCGATGTTGTGCTTGACGAAAAATCCGGCCAGCAATGCTTCAGCCCGAATTACCCTTTTCCTCATTTCATCCTCTTTTGAGGTGTCTACAGTCTGAAAAAACTGTGTGATGCTGGAAGAATTCGGCGCGTTAGAGGAATCGATGTGCTTGTGTGACTCAAGGTGACGCTTCACATCCACCATCGGAAATTGTGAAGTCCGACTCGCAAGTGGTACACCGTGCACAATTTACACCTTTAGCCGAAGGTCGTATGCAGGGGAACTTTTCCGAGTATTCTTTTCGGAACTTCTGACCAAGTTTTTTCTTTTTCGCATCTTGTCCAGAACTTTCTACTCCACGTTTCGACATTTTCGTAGCTAAAACTTCAAAAGGACGCCAACTTCGCTATATGGTAAAGATGGTGAAACGAACTGCGCATGACCGGAAACGCTTCTTGAAGATTACTGGTTATACGCACGGCACCGTGCGTGTCTGTACATAAGCTGATTTTTTCGTCCGTTTTCTTTTTTTTTCTTTTGAAAACTTTCAATGCGTAATTTTTTGGCTAAATGCGTAAGGGCGTAAGAATTATCACTTGGGCGTAATAAATTATGCGAAATGCGTAATGGTTGCAGGACTGTGGTAGTGATGTGTGTACAAACCCGATCGACCGTACTAGACGAGCAATCGAAGAAAGATGATCAGGAGTAGTGATACAAGGAAAAGAAGGCGATAATAACAGAGGAGGAAAAACCTCCATAGCAGTGAACAGGTACGATGAACGAGGACGACCACGCAGGGGTCGGCCAGAATGGCGAGAATAAAGATGGCGGCTCGAGCGACCGACGAAGATCGATCGTCGAAGTGAATTACCGAGATGGATAGCGGATAAACAAAGCGCCAAGATCAATGGAAATCAAAGGTAAAGGGGAAGAGAATAAAGAGAGAGTGGGGGACGCGTTACTACAAGGGTGACGCGTTCCCCCATCCGGCAAGTAAGGGGCAAATGGAGAACAATGGGGTGAAGAGAAGTCGTGAGCCGTCACGCCGTAGTGCGTGAATAAAATCAAATAAAACGCCATCCATAAGCCTCACGCGGCAATGGTAACCATGGTCTAACGTAAGCCACAACAGAACAAGTAAAGAAGGCAAGCACACAAGCAATCTCTACAAAAACAGAAGTATAGGCAAGACACAGCAAAAAACCTGTCCTTGTTAGGCAGGAGGCTGAGGTTGAATGAGGAACAGGAAGTTTGCACCGGCTTCTTCCCTGGCGGAAGTAGTGTGGGTGTCACGTGATGGTCTTATTATTGCATTAGCCACAAAAATTCGGCCTGGCAGAGCTGACTAACTGCCGTGGAATGCTATGGTCTGACATGGTAAAGTATATGACGCCAAACTGGTGTTTGATGGAGGTGTTCTTGTCCTTCCATGCAGGTTTTAATCTGGACAGTGTTCTCACTGTGTCTGCTGCCCATGTGAAGATTTCTGGTTTGGACTTCCGCAAATGCTGGGTGCATTTTTCATTAAATTGTGACATAGAACTCTGCTCCCAGTTTATTCTTTGAATGTGTGAGTAGTAGTAAAAGGAATTTTATTACTAACAGTTGTTTTAACACTTACCTGTCCAAACAAATGCCTTAACCCCTCTTGACAAGGAACATTGCCACAACTTTGGGATTTTCATTAAAAACTGAAAATGGAGAGCACAAGCTAACTCTACACAGCCAACACGCCAGTATGAGTGATCGCCCTTAATGAACTCACAACATGACTTATTGTTTATCTTCCTCTATTTGACTGTTGTGTTCATGTTACTTTGTTAGGGCAGCATCCCTTTTCCCCCCTCTGTTGTTCACTTTCCCTCTCCTTCCCCCTTTCCTCTCTCCGCTTCCTTTCCTCCCTCTCTCTCTCTCAGTCTCACTTGTATTCTCTTCCTCTATCTCCTAGTCTTACTCCTCTCCTCAGCACTTTTTCTTTTTATGCACGTCCTTTAGTTCTGGTTATATTGTTTGTGTTTGTGCATGTGTTTACGTGTGCACAAATATGAGTTTTTCTTCTGACTGAACGTGATTCATAATGATGTAACTTACTTTTTTTTCAAAGAAAAGGACCTTCATAGAAGGTGAAAAAAAAACAAAAAACATTGCAATCCAATCAATTGAGTTCAGTTTTCGCCCCTTTTCCAAGCAGCGAGGAGGGGGGGGAGAGAGTAATGGTGTTTGGACAGGTAAGTATATCATAAAACTACTTTTATTAGTAAAATTCCCTTTCTTCATACCTACCTGTCCAAACAACATATTGAAAAGGATGGTGGGAACATGATTACCTGAAACCTCCAGCTTCCCCCACTGACCACTGCACTCCATGAAGCCAAGTGAACATCCTGAACAACCAGTACTCTATTTGAAAAAATAGCTTTCACAGAAAGAAAACCAGAATAAGAGAAGCAAGTGTCGAGAAAGGCCTTGTTGAACACATCACGAAACAAAGTAAACTCACAGGAAGTTCAAGGAGAAACCCAGCTCAAAGAAACCCACTCCTGGTAAAAGAGTAATAAAGTGGACACTGTGTGCGGGAGGAGCGGAAGATTAAAAATCCAAATAAGACAGCAACTCCAACATAACAGAGCAAACTACCCCCCCCCCCCCCCCCCCCCCCCCCCAATCACTTTATTTAACAAGAGAAAATCTGAACTTGGCTAAGGCTCTTATCATCAACACATTCGTCAACATCAACACTAGCAAAATCAACATCATAAAGCGTATCTGGCTCCCATCCTCCCCCATGCACACCAAACATAACTTGGAAAAGATGATCAGAGTCCATCCTGTTCTCCCTGCATGGTCACCCGGGGCTCGCCCTTTAGCTCACTGACCCCCCCCCCCCCCCTCCCCTTGGGGTCACTTCATCATAGTCATCCCTTAATGAGAGCAGTATCGCTAAGTTAACTCAAAGAGGGCACTACTGTCAATTTGTAGAACACAACTGTTTCCCATATGTTTACAAGGCACTCTAGGGAAGAGAGCTTGGAACAAGCTTGGGGTGATGCTGGCCTGTTTCCATTCACCCTGAGACAGCTGTCAACATGGTGTAGAATGGAGAGTTGGGTGTGGCTCTCGCCCAAAACCAGCATATCGCTGAATACTAGAGCGAATGGAAGGCAAAAACCAAGCACGAAGTCCAACTATCCCAGCCCTCACGCCAGCTGCAAGGCATGAATGAAGCAAAACCAGTACAGGATACACCTGACCCGTGTGTGTCAAAAGAAGAGCAAGTTCTCCGACACTCTGCACAAGATCAAAGACGAAGAGGCAAAGCGGCATTGACTTTGAAGACGCCAAGACATTCTGTGTAGACAGCGACTGCAATGAAGAAACCAGGAAAGAAGCTTTTCTATATTCTCCTAGGCCATCAAAGACGAAAAAAATATGGGGAGTTTGTATTATACTCCCTGTTTGGCTAGTATACTTACCATGTCAGACCATAGCATTCCACGGCAGTTAGTCAGCTCTGCCAGACCAAAATTTTTTGTGGCTAATGCAGTAATAAGACAGTCACGTGACACCCACCCTACTTCCGCCGTAGGAAGAAGCCGGTGTCAACTTCCTGTACCTCATTCGTCGAGGCCTGCGCGCAAGGTAACCCCGAGAACCTTGGCGCTAGAGGGGAAGGTAGGGCGGGCATTAGAGTCTGACATGGTAAGTATACTAGCCAAACAGGGAGTATAATACAACCCCCCCATTTTGGCATCATATACTATACCATGTCAGACCATAGCAGAATTTATCGGAATAGGAGGGGGGCGAGTGCCCCAGTGGTTCTTGGGGTTAACCGATATGGCTGCATTAGCTGCCACAAAGGAGATCCCTTTAGAACCATCAGCCCTGGTCATGCGGATGTCCCTTAAATAAAAGTTTATAAAGGGATTTTCCGAACACCAGTAGGCTGCCTCTAGGAGATGGTGCAGGAGGACAGAGTGCTGGAACGCTGCGGAAGTGGCCAGGGCTCTGACCTCATGGGCCCGAGGGGACAAGGCGGGGAGATCCTTGGATGCCTGGGCGTAGGCAGATCTCACCATCTGGGAGACACCTAGAGATAGTGCCAGCAGAGATGTCTTTCTTATTATTGGGGTTGGTCGAAATAAGGAGACGTCTCTGGGAAGCGCGCCTGGGTTGCGAACGTTCCCAGTAGTGTCATAGACACCTAGAAGGGCAAGATCCATGTCTCCCCCACTCTACCGCCTAGGATGTCCGCCAGCGGGCAGATGACGAGGTAGGGCGAGGGACTACCTGGTTCCAGATTCTAGCTACGAATTCAGGAAGGAACTTAAGAGAGACAGAGCCGTCCCTGCGGAAAGCAATGTCTCTGGGGTCCCCGCTGAGGTCATTCTCAAATGAGGGTCCGCCGAGCTGGCGGATGGTCGTGCAGAAGGCTGACCTGCAGCCTCGTATGGAGCTAGCCGAGAGCTTGGGGGAAAGGATAGGTAAGATCGAAAATATCCATCTGGATACTGGAGGGGTGATCATGGGGAACAGAGTTTTCTGTGCACCATGAGACCCATTTCCCCCATCGATAGTCGCAGAGGGACTCCGTGCTAGTCCTGCGAGGGGCCGTCGCTGGGTCCCGGAGGACCTGCAAGGCCCCCGCCCCCGTCTGGGGGTTGGAATGAGGGCGACCCAAGCGGGGTTGCCTGAGCATGTCCCACCGGGTGTTAAACTGGAAGAGGGGTACATGGGAGAGGGACTCGAGGTCGGGAAACCAGGACTGAGTGGGCCACAAGGGGTTATGAGGATAAGCCTGGGTCGTTCGAGTCTCGCCTTCCTGATCACCCTGTGGAGGATCGGGAAGGGAGGAAAGGCGTATGCTATGAGGCCGGTCCAGGCAAGGGAGAGGGCGTAGATTGCATACGCCTGGGGATCCGGGACGAAAGAGACACACACTGGCAGATGATGACTGAACCGGGTGGCCAACAGGTCGACCGTGGGCCGAACCAATGTTCTCACACCGAAGCTAGTGAGAGCCAGCTGAGGGTCCATTCTGTGTGGAGGACGGACCTGGAACGGCTGAGAGAGTCTGCCAGGATGTTGTGCGTCCCCGCTATGTGTCTCGCATGAAGAGTGATTCCATGCGCGTGACACCAGCGGAGGAGGGCCTCTGTCCAGAGGGAGAGGCAGATGGAGCGTGCCCCCCCCCCCCCCCCCCCCCAACTGTTGCTATAGCAAGACACCAAGCTGTTGTCCGTGAGAAGGAGAAGAAGTCTGTGCGAGACCTGGGTCCAGAAGTGGAGGAGGGCAAGTCTGACCGCCTCCAGTTCCAGGATATTGCTGGCCATCGATGACTGCCGTCGTCGAGGTACACCAGGAGGCGAATACCCTTCTGTCTGGCGAGGGAGGCCATCTCCTTGATTACCTTCGTGAAAAGGAAGGGTGCCAGGGAGAGGCCGAAGGGGAGCGCCTTAAATTGGAACACCCGCCCCCACCAGACAAACCGAAGGTATCATCTGTGGGAAGGGTGAATGAGGAACTGAAGGCAAGCGTCCTTCAGATCTACTGAGGTGGCCCAGTCCAGATGGTGGGTGGAGTCTCAGATCTGGACCGGGGTCTCCATCTAGAATTAGGTGGGTCTGAGGAACTTGAGTGGGGAGAGGTCGAGGATGGGCCTCCAGCCTCCCGAGGGTTAGGGGACCACGAACAGGTGAGAGAAAACCGGGGTTGGGATGGGATATCTCCGAGATAGCCCCTTCTGGAGAAGTTCCTCGACTTCCAGGCGAAGAGCCTCCGCCTGGGCAGGAGGGGGATCGCTCGGGGAGGGAGGTGGAGAGGCTAGGAGGGGGGGCATTCATGTGCCCAAGGCAGACGGAACCCCTCCTGTAACACCGCCACTATCCATGGGTTGAGGCCCATACATCGCCACTGGCGGGCGTGCCGGGATAGGCTGCCCGCCAGAGGGGCCAAGGGGCCGGGGAAGGGCGAGATTACTGCCAGTTCCCGCTCCCCGTAGGTGAGTCTGCCAGTCACCTCCGAGGCCTTGCCTGTTGGCTGAACCGAAAATTCTGCTGGGGGGGGGGGGGGGGGGGGGTTTCGGTTTCGGCCTAGAGGCAGTACTAGGGCACCTGGCGGGCCGTGCGGTGCAAGAGGATGCCTGTTAGGGGTAAGGCTGGGGTCTGGAGAGGGGCTGGGTGGAGCGGAAGCAGGGTCCAGCAGGGCGAGGCTGGCGAGGGGTCTGACCGCCAAGGACGCCGCCTGCCTGCGTTCTTAGACTGTGGGTGGTGACCGCAGTCAAATAGTCGCCGAAGAGCGACTGCTCCTGACCTGGGATGCACCGCAGGGCCGTCGTGAGCGCCAGGGAAGAATGGACTGTGACAGCACAGCATCTCTCACTGCCAGCAGGCAGAAGAAGTGACTCCTGGCTGTGCTGTCCGCTGCAGCCGAAAGGTGATGCGCTGTCTTGTTAAAAGAACCACATCAGGGGGTCGCCAAACAGGCGAGAGTCTGTCTCTGGGTGTGCCTCAGAAACGAGAGCGTCTGAAGACACAGAGACAGTGCCGTCCTCCTGTGACCAGAGCTCCTCCGCTCGCTGCAGGAGCATGTCGATGAAGGCATGTCCCGCGGTGGTGTGAAGGATACAGTCCTGGCACTCCTGTCCCACTCCAAGTTCTTGATAGAAACAGTGGTGGATGTGGGGGGGGGGGGGGGGGAGTGAGCCGGCAGTCAGCAGGGGAAAGGCAAGGTGACCGGATTGGCTGAGAAGAGAGAAGGCGTGGGGGCCTTGCCGCAGGTCCTTGAGGAAGGATCCTACTGGGACCGCGTTAGGGGAGACAGAAAGTCAATCCCCGGCGGAGGGAATGGCCTGTGCACCCCTGGCAAAGGTTGCCGATCTGTCCCACAAGGAGGTGAGGGTCTGGGGGGCGGCTCTCCTTGGCCGGGATCGCTGGGCTGTGGGGGGGCCCGGCGTACCGGTCAAGAGAGAGAACGTAGTCAGAGGGAGGGGATTCCCTAACAACAAGTTCAGGTCGCCACCGTTCACGATGGAACATCGCCAGACTGGGGGAGGGAGATCCATCTTCAGGGGCAACTGCAGGGGTGCGTGGGAGTCCCGCCCTAGCTGGGTAGTAGTAGAATGCGAGGGCGGGTCACTGGTGGCTCCCTAATCAGCGGGCAGACTAGTGGGTGAGCGCCGATCGGACAGCGCCCGAGAGGGAGGAGGACCCAGGTTGAGCCAGCTCAAGGAGGCTGGATGCCACATTCGACCGTAGATGGAGTCACCTTGGGTATCGCTTAAGCCACTGGGGGCATAGAGCCACTGGTCCCCGGGGAGTGCGGCGGGTTGTGGCGGCCCAGGGCAGGATTTCCTCGGGGACCTGGGTAACCTGAGGCACCAGGGTGGGGGGGTAGCGAGAGAGCGTGGTCTCTCGTACCCGCCCTGGGGAGTGCACGGCCTCCTGCATCTCCCGGGTGCGGTCCGCGCTGGCCCCCTGCATGGCAGGGGGGACGGTGGGTGGCATGGTAGCCGAGCCCCCTGGCCGCATGAATGCGGACTGGGATGGCTGCGGTGACGTGTCCACCTCAAGGATAGATAGGTTACCCGTGGTTCCGCTGGTCGATCCTCCCCCGGAGGAACGGGACCGTGGACGTTGCCCAAGTGGGGAGCAGAAGAAGTCCGCTCCCCAACGTCCTGTACCCCTAGGGGAAAATGCGACAGTCGATCAGGGTGGGTCGACCGTCGTGGGTCAGGGCGCAGATCCGACCCAGTCGATGCCTGCAGCCAAGACCCGGAGTTATAGTCAGTGGGGGGGTACCACCAGAGACTGGCCATAACTCCTCCACCGGAGTGTTGACGCTCCTCGTGTCGGGGTGGTGACTGCACTCGGACATGGTTGGGGAGAGCGTGATGAGGCTGCGTGATGTTAGTGGGGGGAAAGCTAACACCACGAGGCTCATATGTTCGAGTGACGGGCAGTCCCATCCGACCGCGAGTCGTCATCCGTGCTGGTTCGTGCCTCAGCAAGGTTCCCCGGGGGCCGAGGGTCGCGAGACGCAGCATGATAGAAGGGTGTCTCCGTGTGCGACTGAAGGCGAGGCGAGGTGGCCGGAGAAGGAGACGAATTTGGATGAGAGGTTTTGGAACGGGCTGGTCCTTTGACAGCAGCCTTGCCTCAAAACTTTGGCAGTGTCAAAAGAAAACAGTTCAAAATAATGGCCGATTGCTTGCTCGCCTTCGGGCGCAACGATCGTGCGTCCGCCGGTCGGGCAGAGGAGGTATGATAGGGATTGTCGCGCGTACCCTGCGCGGAACCCTCCTCCACACCGGCAGTACGTTCATCACAGGTGCAAACGGATTGTCCCCTGGAATCGACACGCGGGTCCTCCAGGGCAGTGAGCAACTCCCGAACAGAGGAGCGGCTCGACCCGTTGGTGTCCTTCACCATGTTGGGCACTGGTGGCGAGACAATCACGGAACACACGATCGTAAAGAGGAGACGAAGAGGTAGATCGAGGGATAGAAAAGAGCTCGATCAACCTTGTGAAAGGCACTGGTAATGGGAGAAATAAGAAGTAAATCAAGCGAAAAACGCTTGAATTACCAAGGGAACAGTACTAAAGTACTGTTAGATCGAGGATAACTCAATCGTACCACGCACGCTGGTAATGGCCTGTCGAAATCAAAATGGCGGAGGCGACTGGCGAGAAGAATGGAGGCCGAGCGACCGACGAACAAGATCGTCCACTCAAGGCGGTGTAATAAATGGGATTGCCGAAAGGGAGCCGAGAAAGGCTGAATGGAGGGGATGGGTTCTGAAGAGGAACGAATTAGAAGTCCCGGCGACGAAGTTCCAAAATTGAGAACGTCCGGAAAACAAAGTCGCGAGAGCATTGAAAGAAACACGCTAACGCGAGGAACATGGGATTAAATGAATCAATAAAACACGCAAACCAAAGCCTCACACGGCGAGGGTATAAGGCTTCAGCACGCAAGCCACAACAAAACAAATAAAAGAGCAAACACAAGGCAATCTTTACAGAACAGCAAAGAAAAGGCGAGACAGAGCACAAGACTTATCTTGCTTGGATGGCAGGCCGAAGAAGAATGAGGTACAGGAAGTTGACACCGGCTTCTTCCTACGGCGGAAGTAGGGTGGGCATCACGTGACTGTCTTATTACTGCATTAGCCACAAAAAATTTCGGCCTGGCAGAGATGACTAACTGCCGTGGAATGCTATGGTCTGACATGGTATAGTATATGACGCCGAATATCTTTTTGGAAAGCAAAGGCCAAAACACAGAGCGCTTTCTAGAATCCATAACAAACACATATGTGCAAGCTCACACATACACATGCACATACTAACATGCAATCAATGTTAGAGACTAGGATGAAGTGACGGACAAAGCTGCACATAAATGGAGACATAAGCTGATGAACACATGTCCATGAGTTCCACGCACCTAGTGGTGACGTCCAAAGGCAGCACCTTGAGGAGAGTGAAGTACAGTTCCTTCACAGGCTTGCGTGTGTCGGTCAGCCTGAAGTTGCACAGCTCCATGCATCTGACACACAATGCCACCAGCCAATGACTGTCCACTCATAGTCACTTGTCCACACGCTACACAATGCCATCAGCCAATGACTGTCCACTCATAGAGTCACTTGTCTACAAGCTACACAATGCCACAGCCAAATGGACTTGTCCACATCATAGAGTCACTTGTCACACGCTACACCAATGCCACCAGCCAATGACTGTCCATCATAGAGTCACTTGTCCACACGCTACACAATGCCACCAACCAATGACTGTCAACTCATAGAGTCACTTGTCTACAAGCAACACAATGCCACCAACCAATGACTGTCATAGTCACTTGTCCACACGCTACACAATGCCACCAGCAATGACTGTCACTATAAGTCACTTGTCCACACGTACACAATGCACCAGCCAATGCTCACAGTCACTTGTCCACACGCTACACAATGCCACCAGCAATGACTGTCATAGTCACTTGTCCACACATACACAATGCCACCACTCAATGACTGTCACTCAGAGTCACTTGTCCACACGATACACAATGTCACCAGCCAATGACTGTCATAGTCACTTGTCCACACCATACACAATGCCACCAGCCATGACTTTCGTAGTCACTTGTCCACACGCTACACAATGCCACCAGCCAATGACTGTTATAGTCACTTGTCCACACGATACACAATCCCACCAGCCAGTGACTGTCATAGTCACTTGTCCACACACTACACAATGTCACCAGCCAATGACTGTCATAGTCACTTGTCCACACGACACACAATGCCACCAGCCAATGACTGTCATAGTCACTTGTCCACACGATACACAATGTCACCAGCCAATGACTGTCCACTCACAGTCACTTGTCCACACGCTACACAATGCTACCAGCCAATGACTGTCATAGTCACTTGTCCACACGATACACAATGTCACCAGCCAATGACTGTCCACTCACAGTCACTTGTCCACACGCTACACAATGCCACAAGCCAATGACTGTCCACTCATTAAGTCACTTGTCCACACGATACACAATGTCACCAGCCAATGACTGTCCATCACAGAGTCACTTCTCCACACGACACACGATGTCACCAGCCAATGACTGTCATAGTCACTTGTCCACACGACACACAATGCCACCAGCCAATGACTGTCATAGTCACTTCTCCACACGATACACAATGTCACCAGCCAATGACTGTCATTGTCACTTGTCCACACACTACACAATGCCACCAGCCATGACTGTCATAGTCACTTCTCCACACGACACACAATGCCACCAGCCAATGACTGTCATAGTCACTTGTCCACACAATACACAATGCCACCAGCCAATGAATGTCACAGTCACTTGTCCACATGACACACAATGCCACCAGCCAATGACTGTCCACTCACAGAGTCACTTGTCCACACGATACACAATGCCACCAGCCAATGACTGTCAGTCACTTAGTCAAACTTGCATACCACAGCACTTCCACAAAATGCCACCAGCCAATGACTGTCATTGTCACTTGTCCACAGCTACACAATGCCACCCATGACGCCATGTACTGTCCACGTACACTTGTCCACCACCATTACACAATGCCCACCCACATGAACGTGTCATTGTCACTTGTCCACACATACACAATGCCACCAGCCAATGACTGTCCACTCACAGAGTACTTGTCCCACGATACACAATGCCACCAGCCAATGACTGTCCACTCACAGAGTCACTTGTCCACACAACACACAATGCCACCAGCCAATGACTGTCCACTCACAGAGTCACTTGTCCACATGACACACAATGCCACCAGCCAATGACTGTCATAGTCACTTGTCCACACGACACACAATGCCACCAGCCAATGACTGTCATAGTCACTTGTCCACACGCTACACAACGCCACCAGCCAATGACTGTCCACTAACAGAGTCACTTGTCCACACGACACACAATGCCACCAGCCAATGACTGTCAAAGTCACTTCCCACACGCTACACAATGCCACCAGCCAATGACTGTCATAGTCACTTGTCACACCATACACAATGCCACCAGCCAATGACTGTCATTGTCACTTGTCCACATGACACACAATGCCACCAGTCAATGACTGTCCACTCACAGTCACTTGTCCACACGCTACAAATGCCACCAGTCAATGACTGTCCACTCACGTCACTTGTCCACACATACACAATGCCACCAACCAATGACTGTCATTGTCACTTGTCTACACGCTACACAATGCCACCAGCCAATGACTGTCATAGTCACTTGTCCACACCATACATAATGCCACCAGTCAATGACTGTCCACTCACAGTCACTTGTCCACACGCTACACAATGCCACCAGCCAATGACTGTCATTGTCACTTGTCCACACGCTACACAATGCCACCAGCCAATGACTGTCATTGTCACTTGTCCACACCATACACAATGCCACCAGCCAATGACTGTCATTGTCACTTGTCCACACCATACACAATGCCACCAGCCAATGACTGTCATTGTCACTTGTCCACACCATACACAATGCCACCAGCCAATGACTGTCATTGTCACTTGTCCACACCATACACAATGCCACCAGCCAATGACTGTCATTGTCACTTGTCCACACCATACACAATGCCACCAGCCAATGACTGTCATTGTCACTTGTCCACACCATACACAATGCCACCAGCCAATGACTGTCATTGTCACTAGTCCACACAATACACAATGCCACCAGCCAATGACTGTCCACTCACAGAGTCACTTGTCCACATGACACACAATGCCACCAGCCAATGACTGTCATAGTCACTTGTCCACACGACACACAATGCCACCAGCCAGTGACTGTCATAGTCACTTGTCCACACGACACACAATGCCACCAGCCAATGACTGTCCACGCACAGAGTCACTTGTCCACACGACACACAATGCCACCAGCCAATGACTGTCATAGTCACTTGTCCACACGACACACAATGCCACCAGCCAATGACTGTCCACGCACAGAGTCACTTGTCCACACGACACACAATGCCACCAGCCAATGACTGTCATAGTCACTTGTCCACACGACACACAATGCCACCAGCCAATGACTGTCCACGCACAGAGTCACTTGTCCACACGACACACAATGCCACCAGCCAATGACTGTCATTGTCACTTGTCCTCACGATACACAATGCCACCAGCCAATGACTGTCCACTCACAGAGTCACTTGTCCACACGACACACAATGCCACCAGCCAATGACTGTCCACTCACAAAGTCACTTGTCCACACAACACACAATGCCACCAGCCAATGACTGTCATTGTCACTTGTCCACACCATACACAATGCCACCAGCCAATGACTGTCATTGTCACTTGTCCACACCATACACAATGCCACCAGCCAATGAATGTCATTGTCACTTGTCCACACCATACACAATGCCACCAGCCAATGACTGTCATAGTCACTTGTCCACACCATACACAATGCCACCAGCCAATGACTGTCATTGTCACTTGTCCACACCATACACAATGCCACCAGCCAATGACTGTCATTGTCACTTGTCCACACCATACACAATGCCACCAGCCAATGACTGTCATTGTCACTTGTCCACACCATACACAATGCCACCAGCCAATGACTGTCATTGTCACTTGTCCACACCATACACAATGCCACCAGCCAATGACTGTCATTGTCACTTGTCCACACCATACACAATGCCACCAGCCAATGACTGTCATTGTCACTTGTCCACACCATACATAATGCCACCAGCCAATGACTGTCATTGTCACTTGTCCACATGACACACAATGCCACCAGCCAATGACTGTCCACTCACAGAGTCACTTGTCCACATGACACAATGCCACCAGCCAATGACTGTCATAGTCACTTGTCCACACGACACACAATGCCACCAGCCAGTGACTGTCATAGTCACTTGTCCACACGACACACAATGCCACCAGCCAATGACTGTCATAGTCACTTGTCCACACGACACACAATGCCACCAGCCAATGACTGTCCACTCACAGAGTCACTTGTCCACACGATACACAATGCCACCAGCCAATGACTGTCCACGCACAGAGTCACTTGTCCACAGACACACATTGCCACCAGCCAATGACTGTCCACGCACAGAGTCACTTGTCCACATGACACACAATGCCACCAGCCAATGACTGTCATAGTCACTTGTCCACATGACACACAATGCCACCAGCCAATGACTGTCCACTCACAGAGTCACTTGTCCACACGACACACAATGCCACCAGCCAATGACTGTCATAGTAACTTGTCCACATGACACACAATGCCACCAGCCAATGACTGTCATAGTCACTTGTCCACACAACACACAATGCCACCAGCCAATGACTGTCCACTCACAGTCACTTGTCCACACGACACACAATGCCACCAGCCAATGAATGTCACAGTCACTTGTCCACATGACACACAATGCCACCAGCCAATGACTGTCCACTCACAGAGTCACTTGTCCACATGACACACAATGCCACCAGCCAATGACTGTCATAGTCACTTGTCCACACGACACACAATGCCACCAGCCAATGACTGTCATAGTCACTTGTCCACACGACACACAATGCCACCACCCAATGACTGTCAGAGTCACTTGTCCACACGACACACAATGCCACCACCCAATGACTGTCAGAGTCACTTGTCCACACGACACACAATGCCACCACCCAATGACTGTCAGAGTCACTTGTCCACACGACACACAATGCCACCACCCAATGACTGTCAGAGTCACTTGTCCACAGACACACAATGCCACCACCCAATGACTGTCCACTCATAGAGTCACTTGTCCACTCGTTCAATCACTTATTCACTCATTTAGTCACATACATGACATAGCCGTTCATCTTGTCACTTACCCATTCATTCAATCACTTATTGCATTCATTCAGACAACTGTCCATCCACTTAGTCCTATATCCACTCATCTGGCACTAAACCACTCATTTAGTCACTTATCCACTCATTAAGTCACTTTTTCACTCAATTCATTCATTCATTCATTCACTCTATCACATATCCCATACATCAGTGGGGGGGGGGGGGGGGGGGGATATACTCACACACATACACACAGCAATGATAAATCTCTTGAGCAGCACATGAAGAAGAAATTTATGAGCACTCACTCTCGAGTTGTGCTGATGGAAAATGGCGCCCCACACTTGAACAGTGTAGTCAAGCACTGAGCAGCTGCTGTCATGACCTGGATTTCTCTGTCATAACCTGGAAAGAAGCAAAAGAACACTTATGACTTAAACAGGCCTGACAGTCTAAAGCTTACCACTAGACAGAAAGTCTTTTTTCATACTACTAGTCCAAACAAATGTCTTCTCCATGCTTGGTGAGGATTATTGCCATATTATTCCATCCCCCACCCTCCTTACCCCTCTGTTCTTCTGAGTTCAGACTTTGTTTCTTTTGGCTCTAACGGATTCTTTCAAGCTTCTGATAAGGAAGTTTCTTTTTCTCTTCCTTCACAAGGCACAATTTCTGTCTGAAAAATCCGCAAATTGTGCTCCGTTGCTACCTCTCTCTAGCACTTGGCTCCGTCATCCCCCTCTTTGGCACCTCTCAAGTCATTCTTCAAGCCCTCTGCTTCAGATGCTGTACATGTGCCCTATTTGAATCTTAAAATTTGTGTGAGGATTGGTCCGGTGCGCCTTGACCCTTTTTTTCAGAGTTTCATAGTCTCTGTAAACCTTCAGTGTGATCAGCCACTTAAGGCAAGAGAGAAACCTGCTCTTCTCGGCTACACTAGTTCAGTATCAGTTCTGACGTGTCGAAAAACAAACACAAAAAATGTCTGATGCATACTTCATACAGATCTATTCATTCCCCCACCCCCTACCCTCCACATAAACACACTTGTCACACCAACCTTGGGCAATGACAGCATGCACAACCGACAGAAACGGTGACATGACGAAGACGTGGGAAGTGGCCAGAAGTCCATGCACAATGTCATGCACCCACTTCAGTGCCAGGCAACGCACATCAAACGACGACCGCGGTTCCTCCAAAAGAGCAAGAAGTAGTCGCAAAATGCGTGTCAAGTGCTCGCTGTTTGCCTGGCTCAAGGTCGCCATAGTGTCTGAAGAGGACAGAAGGCTGCTGCTGGAGACAAAGTTGCCATGGCGACAACAATGGCCATGGAGTGTGTGCAGGACGGCGTACTGTATGCAGGGATAGCGTTCAGCAAGCCAGGGGTCTGTGGGCTCCATGTGATCACACAGCAGGTCAAAAATGCTAGGGGAGAGCGCCCACATCTGTCACCATAAAGAAAACTCTATTCCTCCTGTCCTGTTCAAATAACACAATTCTAACAGGCATGGGAATTGGAAAATTCAAAATCAGCTGAAACTAGGGGGGTCTGGGGGCATGCTCCCCCGGAAAAAAATTGAAATTTATGGTAAAATATGTGCATTCTGGTGCATTCTGTGCACATAATTCCTTTAATTTTAAACAGCAAAAATGTGTATTTTCTGGACTATAAACAGTGATTACAAAAGTATTCATTCTTTCTTCATGTTCATTCTTTCTGTAATAGACTGTCATACCCTGTTATTAATTTAAAATAATAATGACAATTAATATCTTCATGCAAGCATTTCTTTTTTTTACCTTCATCTGTTGAATTCAATAAGCACTTGTGGAAAGTGTTGCCTGACAAGTTTGCAACAGTATCCTTGGTGAAAAAAGCGTTGGTTGTTTGCAAGAGTAGCACTCTTCTCCAAGTGTCGTTTGCCGGCCAGATGGTCCGTCAGCGCTACCAATCCACTTCCATACTGGACACGCTTGTTGCAAGTGATGCATCGTGCCTCGCCTGGCAAGTCCACTTTACGGAATCGCGTGCCGACACATTCTTTCCTTAACTCTCCTTTCCATTGTACTTCGTGCACAACTGCCACCCACTCCCACCTCCAGGCGTTCACACACGAAGAGTCGTCGAATTTATTGCCTCATTCAATCATACGCATCGCCACTGTTCTCTCTTCTCGAGCGGAAGCGGAAAGCAGAGTAAGCTGAACACACAATGTTCCAGTCGCCTCCGGGCATGCGCGAGACGGTGCACAGAATTTTTCCCCCCGCGCGAAAAACTTACTCGGCGGATTTTTTTTTCCGCGGACAGATTTTTTTTTTTCAGCAGACAGAATTTTTTTTTTCAGATGAAATCCGCGAATCCGCGGCCAATTCCCATGCCTGCTCTAAGAAAAATCAAAACTTCCTCCAGTGATAGTCTTTGAGAATGCAGAATGGCAATATCTGACATCACTGGGGAATAATCAGCTGAAAGTCTGGTAAAAGCATCTTCAATTTAATCATAAAATGAGGATGTTAAGTTGAAAAGCAGAGCCAGACAGACTTTCCAAAAATGAAGATGACAAATGATTTTGCTCTTTCTTTCTCTAAGCACTTTCCCTCTGTTTTGGTTACCAGCACCCACCAATACTAAGAATAACGTGATGAAATAGATTTCATATAACACTTCTTATCCGATGATTCTAACCTCAGTAAACACTTCCTGAAACAGTAGGCACAACTCACACTGAAACACGTCTAGAAGTAACATGACAACACACTGGCAACTGGCACTAGAAACTAAATGGAATCTTTCAAAACTGCCAGTGTATTCAGGATCTATCCCATTACTTACTGCACATTTTCCTTTCATTATTTTTCATGGAAAAGAAAATATATTACATTGACAGTACAAAATTTTAAAAAGATCAAATTTCAATGTAACCTTAGACAAAAGTAATTCTTCTAGATTTTCAAGGCTCTGAATTTATTGCTTTTAAATCTCAAGGACTTCCTAGAATTTTCAAAGCACATATGACCCCAGTGAAAAAAAAAACCTCAAGCATGATTGAACACAAAACACATTATACCCAGCATAACACACACACAAATCATACCTAGCACAATTACCACCACTACTGCAAGAGAAAGACATACAACACACAGTGTCTATGGGCAAAGTTTACCCCGATCAAGTTGTTCTTGGTGTTGGCAATCTCAACAAGGGCGTTAAGACTGAAGATGATAATGGTGATAGCCTGCCGCACAGAGTAGGTGGCAGAGGAGAAGGGATTGTCCAGAACCAAGTTCAGCTGACGGTGCTCTGGGGGCAACAGTGTCTTCATCCCTATCTCCATGTCCGCCAGCACCAACCTGCAATCAAGACAGTAACGACATGTGTCAAGAGAACTCATGCTGCAAGTACAAGTATTGACTGAGACAATACCCAAGAAAGGATTTAGCTCCCTTCTTTGCTGAAATTTTTAAGGGGTATCCTGACTGATTACAGTAATGATCATGAAGCATAGGAATAAGACATTGGATCTGACATGCAAGAGAATACTTTTACTAGCATAATGAAATGGGAAAGGGTGAGACATGCTTTTTCTGAGAATGAGGAGGCACAACAAAATTTTCTTTTCAACACAATGTCAGAACTGATCTAAAAGAAAAAAGCTAATAAAATTGATAATAAAGATCGTTGGACCACTGATTTGTTTCCAATAACTGAATAGATAACTATTACAAACAAAAATCCACCTGACATCCAGAACACATCCTTCAACAGCTATGCTCTGATGCTCATGAACAGTGTACATCCAAGCCAACAGATGATTCTCTACACCAAAAATCATGTTTTGATTTACCACAACAAACTTACCGGTAAGACTCTTCCAGCAGGGGGACACTCTTCAGTCCCATGACAGCATGGTACACAGTCATCAGCTGACTCAGCACCTGCCATCACACAGCAAAAGAGGCGGTCACTCACAACACAACACTAAGTCACGCAGGTTCACAGTCACCTTGCGGGCCAGTTGCTGAAGGCATTCTTCCCTCCCACTACAGGACATATTTCAAATCATAGTCATATTGCTGCTAATACTAAGTCACGCAGGCTCACAGTCACCTTGTGGGCCAGCTGCTGAAGGCATTCTTCCCTCTCACTACTGGACATACTTCAAATCATAGTTATAATCCTGCTGTATCTATTCATTGGCAATCCGAGATTTAATAATTCAATTTCACTGTTTCCACATCCGTAGACAGACAAAAAATCAAAATTTCCATTTAGTTAGATCACTATCAGTTATCACACCCTGCACTGCTATAACATGGTGCAGATAATAAATCAAAATCACCGAATGGATGCGCTCACCCTGGCATCTTCTGTTAATAATCAGAGGCCATCCACACGTAACTGTAAACATGCATGAGATATTTTGTTACAAAGCAAGTGCTGATCTTGTGGCAACATAGCTCTCTGACTACCTATACAATTCATTTTAACCATCTTCGTCTTTTGAATCACTGATAAAACAAAGCATTCTATTGCAGCCTGCTCTGTCTAATCCAACAGACACTCAGTTGATGGATAGTATACCTCTTGGTGGTGTGACAGCCGAGCGGTGAACAGCAGAGAGTCAGATTCAAAGAGATGTGAGAGAAAATCCACTGGCAGTTGAATTCCATATGCAATCACCACCTATTAAAATTTTGCATACAAAAAAAGAAAACATTTGAGAATGCAAGTCTTGCAAATCTAATCCAAAACACATAAATGTGTGCAATTTCATCATCAACAAAGACATGTTGTGACAAAATTCATCAGAAGTGAAAAGGTTTTAAGTCCACATACAGAAAGAACATGTTTAACTGATTTTGAAATACACGTACAATTGTCAACTTGATTTCTGCTAACTAAATACACTGGATATACTAAAGCTGGACAAGTACATCAAATGAAAAATAACATGTACGCACGCACATACACACACATATATGCACACACACACATATATGCATGCACACATGCACGCACGCACACGTACAAATATGAAAATAAGAGTCAAGTTCTGTCTGACTTACGCATAATTGAGTTTGCCGCCACTTTAGCCAGTTCTGATGTAGCTAGACTATTATGAGGGTCCTTAACTGATATGTTGTTTTCTTTTTCACAAGTGTATGCAGATATATGTGTTGAAATGACTTAAGTGGGTTTTTTTTTTTTGTTTGTTTGTTTTTTGCTGGTTTTTTTCCGCCTAATATCATCTGCCGGATGAAAAGATGTAAAATTAAACCACCACCAACCACCACCACCACGCACGCACGCACGCGCTCACACACACCACACACACACACACACACACACACACACACAACACACACACACACCCCAATGCACACACAGAGGTCAGAACTACACAGCCTCATCAGGAAAAAGAACTAACAGACCTTATGCACCAGATTGAAGAAGGCCAGGAGGAACTGTCGGCTGCACAGACGACTGTAGAAAGTTTGTGAAGAGATGTAGGGCAACAGGGTATTGGCACAGGCCAAGGCCTCGGCACCCAGATGGGTCAGCAACACGCTGATGCAGTTGTTGGCTGCAACAACAACAGCCCTGTCTGGTCATTCACAAGACAGGACAATTGTTGCATCGGGAGACAATAGGATAAAAGAAAAAGGTGCATCAAGTGTTCAGCTGTGTTTAAACACCAGGAACACACAAACAACTGTCATAATATGAAGATAATGTTCACAATCCTTTCCTGAATTTTCTATTCCTCTGAAACCGCTGTTATCCTCAAGAACCTTATCTGTTCTCAGCCCTGCATCTGTCTGACCACATTTCCTTGAAGATATTACAAAACAAGTCTGACCTAAAAAAAACTACCAACCTGTACCGTAACAGATGTCTTCAGGTAAACTCCCACTTGTCAAATGTTGTGCCCTCCAACTGTTAACATAATGCATCATCATTCCATGCAATGACCTGAGGCTGTCGAGGCCACACACTGTTTCATACACAGGTAGAAACCTGCTCTACATTACACTAAGCTCACTACAAAACAAGAGGAACAGTCACAAAGAGCCTGATCTTTACCTGCGATCACAACAGACTCGATGTACACATACTTCAGGGCAGTCTCCATACTGACAACAACTTTCTCCAACATCTGTGAATGAGAAGACAATTATTAAGAACTGGGCATTCCCCAATGTATACACTCATACACAATAATAATCAGTCACTCCAAAAGTATTTGTCTTCAACATATATCAAGATCAACTTATTCAGCTTCTTAAACTTAACCCGCTGAGTGCGATGGGCCACGATCGTGGCTTTACCACCTAAGTGCGGTGGGCCACAATCGTGGCTCAGACGAGAACCGTTATACCACCACCGGTAAACATCCGGGTTGATCAGTTCACGTGACTTGCTAGTATCCATTGTGCACCGGCAAGCCTTGTCAGTCAGTTATTTCTAAGTTTTTCGTCTGTTTTGACTGAAATAATGAGTGAATCAGCGACCAAGTTTGAGCAGGAGTTGTGTGGAAGTGGCACGAGTGAAGAATCAGTTGCCGAACGCAGTAGTAACGAAAGCGAAGCAGGTGAGTTGATAAACTTTGATTATTTTGTTTGTCGAGTGATGGAACACTTGCTGCGTGCGGTTATTGGTTATTTTACATTTGTTGGTCCGCCACATGAAGAAAGGGGGGGATGGAGGGGGCAGGGTACATGGTTACTTACAAGAGTGATAGGCTTTGGCCTGATCAAACTAGAAGATCGTTTCTGGGTGATTACAGGTGTTTTGAAAGCACTTTAGAGATGAACAAAAGTGGTGATTTGAAGAACAATTTATAACTTTTGTTTGTTCGTTTGTTTTTTTTAGTTTGGAAACTGTGGGCGTGTCACGAGTGGGCTTGTCTCCAATGAAAGCTATAGCCCTTCCCCTTTCTTATATTCTAATGATTCAGATTTTATTCTTATTTATGACTTTATGCATGACTTAATTTTTCATAGAATGAATAAGTAATGCTGTTCATATTTTTTTCTTTCTGAAAATCAGACTAATTAGTGGAAACTGAGTCAAGCTCTCTGTAACAACTCTTGCACCATTATGAAACAATGAAATGAACAGAAGACTTAGGATATATGTTTTCTTGTGTGATCCAGAATCTGGAAGCACTACTGCAGAGGAGAGAGATGCTGAGAGTGAAGGAGGTCAAGAAAGAGGAACTGTGCTGCTGGCCATCCTACTCGTGTGCGCTCTGGCTGGGAATGTTCTGGATGTGACGTGGGACTCTGCCCCGGGTGCTTTTCAGCCTTCCACAGAAGACCAAGGCCCTAACTTTGTTCTGTGTCTTTCAAGGACATGTTCTTCTTGTTTTCTCTCAAGTTTCAAGTGTTTTGACATTCAAGCAGGAAAACTGTGGTGTTTCAAACAATGTGACTGACGTTTTGGATTACCTTTTCGCCAATGTTCTGGATTACACTGTGAAGAATATCTTCAGTTGCCATCAGGGTACTGTCTTGTAATTTTTTTTTTTTTTCAGATTCCTCATTATCTCTAGTTTACAAAAACATATAGTTTTACCTATCTAGCTTCAAGACAAGCCTGCACAAACCCCATTTCCTTATATAGTGAAATTTGATTGTCCGGATGCTGAATTATAGGTACATCATTTGAGGCACAATTCATTATACATAGCTCAAGTCAAGAGAATTGTCATCTTTCCCATGTTTCCAGCACATATTTGTCTTCATTTTATCTCCAGTCTGAAGTGCTTAGGTAGTACAGAAGAAAAACTGTGTCTTTCCTAACATTTGACTTACTTTTCAAATAACTTTTTCAGAAATTTTCTCTGCTTATATTTTGAGGTCAGTCTCCAAGTAGGTACCACCTACAGTATTTTCAGTTATTTCACTCGATTCTACAACATCTCTAGTTTCTAAATATAGGTTTGCATATCTAGTGCAAATAATATGTATGCAGAAGCCAAATTCTCAAGTGTGGTGTGTGACAAGTTTCCCGTCCTAGATTTTAACTACATTTCTTTAAAGTTTAAACTGATATACAGAGCACTGTGAGGGTTAATTTGCTTGCATATGAACACAACATTCAAGTCAGGAGAAATCATTACAAATTAACAATACATCATACCATCTAACATTCAAATACTGTAAAGTTCGGTCTATTGAGCGCACCTGTATATAAGCCGCACCCACTAAATTTTTTTAAAATCTGAACTTTTTTCACAAATAAGCCGCACTGGTTTATAAGCCGCACAGTCTGATGTGCCGCAGGCGGCAGTTGGCCGAGTGTTGAGTCAACATAGTGTCGAAAATCAACACATACAATGTGTTCATTGCATTCATTGGCGTTTAAATAGGTCAGAATACAAGAGCATGTTTCCAGCTTTACTTCAGTCTTTTTTTTTTTTTTAGTACGATGTGTTTTAAATCAATTAGAATCGAAGTTTTTATGAGGCTTCTTACAAGTGTTGTCTTTCTAACATCATTGCTTAAAAAAAAATACCGAAAAAAAACAACACATTAACGATGCGCTAGAAAGGCAGTTCTCTCCTGCATTCATTGGTGTATCAAGCTAAGCGATTGGTTGAGTACTCGAAAGCGCAAGCCAATCAAAGCGAAGGTATCAAATGCAAACCTTCACTCCCTGTCCACGATTTCAACAATGGCGGATCGAAGCCAAGGTCTGACAATGACTGAGTCGAATGCGCTAATCGTTTTTGAATTGCAAGACGCACTTGGTAAGATAACGCATATAATAACAAACCAGAACATTAATGAAACGATTCGATTGTTTTATTTCGCTTAATACCGTGCCAATGCTTAGTTATTTTGTTCGTAATTCAGCTAGTGTTAGTCAAGATTAAACAGGTCGGAAACGGCCCACACATTGCGCCGTTCGAAGCGATCGTATTTTTGTAGAAGACAAACTGATGAAAAAAGATATCAGTAATGGGCTTTACTTATGTCGATTCCTGTATTTCTGAACGGGTTACTGATTCCATTACATGATTACAGAGAAAATCGTAGTTAAAAGCATCATAAAAATTCATGAACAGTAAACACGTTATGGTGAGTTACAGAGAAGCTAAGAATAGACAAGGGCGTGATGCTTCTGAAATCGGAAAAATCCGCAAATAAGCCGCATCGTTGTTTAAGCCGCAGGGTTTAAAGCTGGGGAAAAAAGTCGTGGCTTATAGTCCGAACTTTACGGTAAGTGCGATGAGTGATGACCAATAAGTGACATACGCTTGTGTTTGTCCACCCACGCTCACACCAACACCAACACCCGCACGCTCACAACTCCTCCCAATCTCAGTCCTCCCAACGCACATGCACCCACCTTGCAGGAAAATTCCTTGGAGATCTTGTCAGTGGCAGGTGCCAGGTTGTCACCCAGACTGTCAAGCACAGTGGTGAAAACACGCAGAAGTGCTCCCATCTTGACGGTGAGTTCTTCTGGGCCTGCAAGCTTCTCCCTTCCAAAAGTCTGTCCTGTGGCACTGGCCGTCAAATCCTGATTGTGAAGAGACCGTGAAAATGTACGGTACGCAATCAACTGTGCAATAAATGATTTATTAAAGCATTTCATTTCAGGAAGAGCTTGGGGAACTGGCATTTAAAAATCACGGCATATCTTTTGTCTTTCAAAATAAAATGAGGAAAAAAAAAAGGATTTGCTATTATGACACTTAACATTACTGTCGCTGTTACCAGCACTGTTTCTGCTCATGTTATTTTTAAATCCTGAAATCTGATTCTCTTAGTTCATCTGTTGAATGAAAAAGTCACATCAAGCAAATAGATATAAAAATGAACAAATAAAAATTTTAACACATGGCAAAAAAATATCATTGAGACATGTATAAACGTATTGGAACTGTTTGGTCATATATCAGGCTTGTATAATGAATCCTGGAAAAAAAAAACTAGCGCAGTCTGGTTGGGGAACTGTGAAAACTCTGCATTTGTTACAAGGACTGTTTAGGTATGGAGTAGAACTCACAGAAGCTCAAAATTCTTGGAACCTGATTTACCAACAATTTACAAAACTGTGCAGATATAAATTATTCAGAAAAATTGGAGACATGAAACATGTTTAAGATTTAGGTAAGAAGACAGCTAACTTCTTGGGTAGGGTGGCAGTCTTAAATCACTTATTTTATCAAAACTCATCCACTTATGGCTCATACGATCCATTCCGAGACACTTTTTATTCCAAACTTTACAAAGTTACTGTTATGGATCTGTGTGGAATATAAAAAAAATTTTTTTTTTAAACAGAAAAAAGATCAATAGCAAAACGACACATAAAAGTGTCCAAAACGGTGGCCTTGGACTACCAGAATTAAAAACATTTGCATCTTCATTAAAATTAACTTGCCTGTACAAAGTTCAGCCCACACACCATAAATGGAAAACTATTATAACATCCAATTTCCCACTTCTTAACAATATTCAAAAATAGAGACCAGAAATACATTCTTCCTTTTGTAAATCAAATATATTTTGGACAGAGGTATTTACTGTATATACAAACACTTTTTTTTTACAAAGTTAACTGTAAGAACTTTGGTGAACTCTTCGCAGAACCAGTCTTTCATGATAACAGAAAACAGATGTGAAAAAGGCCGTTTTGGGGAAAACATGGATCAACAAAGGCATACATTATATTGCTCATTTTTTGCTTGACAATGGCCAGTTTATTTCTTACGAACAATTTAAACAAAAGCACAACATTAATAATAACTTCCTTACTTTTTCTGGTTTTCAAGTAGCTATAGTAGAGTATATACAAAAAAACAAAAGTTAAAGTTGAAAATACTAATAAATGTTTACATATATGTTACAAACAGCTGAGGTCCGTTTGTAAGGGGTCAAAATTATATTATTACATATTTACAGATAATCACATTTGTCCGAAGTACTGTACAAACTAGGATATAAAACTGAATGCTGAAAATGACAGGAAAAAGTGTGTTTATATCGTAGCAATATTTCTGGTATAAGAATGAAATGGTTACAGTTACAAGCCTTGGGAATAATGTTGTGCTGAAGAAAATAGGTGTACTGAACAGTGATGGATGTATTTTCTGTCGCTTGGTTAAGGACAGCACTGCACATGTTTATGGCACTGTCGCTTGGTTAAGGATAGCACTGCACATGTTTATGGCACTGTTGTTTGGTTAAGGAGCTTTGCACATGTTTTTGGCACTGTGCAGTTATTCAACGTTTTGGAGAATATCTGGTGGATTTAATGAATGAAAAATGCCAGTCTGCATTTACTTAGCTGATATCTGAATCATCAGCCATAGCTGGATTTGACAAAAATATACATACCAACCATGTCTTTTATTTCATTGTATTATTTGCTACATGCTATCTATACCAGTGTAGAAAAGAACAAAATCACCTCAGTTGCAAGCATTCCTCATTAAGCTGAAATACAGATATAAAACTGAGGAACATACTGCTCGAAAATATTTTGTGTATAAAACATTTCATTTCCAAATGGCTCCCGTATAAGCTGATGTATGCAGACACCAAGCAAAAATTGAACATTTATATCCATTTTAAACAGTCAAATAGGATTTGTGAGTTTACTGTTATACTCCCTGAGTGGTTGATAATACTTACCATATTAAACTTACACAAGCTCTGACCACTTTGCTAAACCTATCTGGCCACATCTTTGTGGTAAACCTGATACTGAGATACACAATATTGCCTCACATTTCAGTTTACAATGAGCTTTCATTTCCTTGTATTCTATGGCACACATGATGTGAAAAAAGAACAAACGCAAGAACCACACCAATACTGGCAGGAAACAACAGGCACACAGTATGATGTGGTAAGTACAATTAGCCAAACTGGGAACATGTTACTCAACCATCTATTTTGGCCTCATGTATTGCACCACCTCAAAAAGAGTCAAGAAAGAGCAAAAACTTGACAGGCCTCGTTTGGCCTTAAAATAAAAGAAACAGGAGAAACCATATCATGGCTGTCGTTTTAACAAAGTCAATTCCTTACAAGGTTGTCATAGAGAAATACATAAACAAAATCTCAAAAAACTACATTTCTATTAAACATGCCAAAACACACTAAAACATTTTCTTTTATGAAATCTTACATTACATGGAAAATGCTTGTCACTTTCAGGAACCCAAATTCACATCTGGTGAAACATTTCTGAAAAGGATTTAAAGAAGGCTGCTGTTAAGATTTTAAGCTTGGTATCATGTATGTCCCAACACTTGGACTGTAAGAGCATGTTTTACAGCGTGTTCATCACACTGATGCACCACGGAGAATTGTCAATTTTGAAAAAACACAAGTGGATAAAACAAAATAGTGGCCTGTGTGTAATGAGCACAAAACTATTTCCTCTTTACACCCACCCATGGCAGACAGTAAAATCTCTTTAAAGTTTGGACAGGTTTGAAATTTGGCATCCGCATGAATTTTCTATTCCTCCTGCCAGACGACTTTGACAACAGTTTGAACTTTGGGTTTCAGATCAGATGCATAGGCGCACTGACAACAAGAGGACTGAGATAGTCTATTGCAATAATAAGGCATTTTAGTAATGCACTGACCAATGAAAAAAAAAAAAAAAAGCCTAAACAAGGGGAAACGAACTGGTCAGGAGTTACACAAGTCTGACATGGTAAAGGGTATGTTGCCAAACATGATCTGAAACAGACAAGGACAGCAAAAATGTATGTGCACACAAACATGTACAAACATGCACTATAACACTCCCAGTATCTCAAAACCTGAAAACAAGTTTGAATTAAAAATGATTTCATGCACAAGCCAAAGACAATGCTAACCTCTGCGTAAGCCTCCAGGTCCTCCAGGAACTGCACGAGGAGAGTGGTGGAGAAGTCAATGTCAGCCGACCAGAAGGGCCTGAAGGACACCAGGGCGGAGGCCACGTACTGGATGAGGCTCTCCTTCTGACTCAGGTCTATGTGCCACCCCACCAGGATGTCCACAATGGTCTTTGTTTCCAGTAGAACAAACCCAAACAGCATCTTCTAATGGACCACTTTTCTCTAGCATGTTTGGTAGTGGTAAAGTAAATTTATACTGCATGGGTCTGAGGTAATGATAAGGGCACATCTCTGAGCATGCATGCGTGCGTGTACCAGTGTTTGTATGTGTATGTATCTGTGCATGTGTGTACCATGTGAGTGAAAGTTAAAATTATAATAAAGTTTTTTAAAAGAGAAAGTGTACATAACAATGGCATAAGAAATCAGGAATTTTAAAACAAATAGACAAATAGAAATTTGAGCAAAGAAAAAAAAAAAAGAAAACCAATGTTTCGTGTCCTATCGGTTTGCATAAGCAACATGAACATCTTAAAAATTTCTATATTCAGTTAGATGACACGGCAACTGTGGAAGAACATCTGGACTGTGATACTGATCATGATTTGGCATTCTGAAATTGAGCAATCACTGATGAAGAGACAGAGTTGGCAATACAAAGACTTTTCAATGGAAAAGCATCTAGGGATGACGTGATTCCTGGCAATTTCTTTTGTTTCACTATTTAAGGAAGTCCTCTCTCTGAGGTGTTACCTACAGTGAATTCTTCAGAGAACACATGTGGGTAGAACTTGGCGATGAACATGAGCACATCAACCACAGCCACAAACAGTTCCGAGTTGGCACCATCCAGAACACCATGAATGCTTTTCATTGCATCCTGAAAAACAAATTCCGCTCAGACTACTGGTACTCAAAAGACATAAATACAAAATTACCTCTTCCTTTGAATATTTACAGAAAGGACATAGAAAAAAAACACTGATGTCATGAGCATTTCATCTTCCCTGATTTCCTCATCATCCCACTACTGTCATTTTTACGTACAGAGCGCATTGGATTAGAGGCACCAGTTGAATTTGTAAACAAGATCACTTTAGGGAATTATTTAGGCACTAAGTGTAAGTAAGATGCAGCTTAAAACATTTATCATTCAGTAAATCAAAACACTTGAGAGAAAAAAAAAGGCAACAACAGACTCAAAACTAATACATGAACTCACTCAGTTATACATGAAGAAACTTCATAGCATACATAGCAAAGGTTGTGCAGACTGAAAATAAAAGACGAAATACTCAAAAACAACAAGAGAAGACATATTCATTTGTCATTTTCATCAGCAGAAAACCCTGTAAAAATAGATTATTCCGAGTCTGACATGAATAATTTGAGAATGACTTCACCGATGGCTCCATGATCAGATTAAGGCTCAGTCGCATCATCAGCCAAGTCATCTACTTCTGTTGTACATAACTGTGTTGCCCAGTTAGAAAAGTTGCTCCATCTCTACCGCTGGATGCTACTTCTTTCTGTTTGCTCCACTTTCTCACTATCCATTTGACATCCCAAGTTCAAATGAAGTTTTTAGATTCCCTTTTTTATTTCTAATTCAAAGGTGCTCAATTTGAACTGCACATCATACGCCATTTGCTTTTTTCCTGGGATGATACCAGTTGATGGAGAAGTGAATTGCTATGGAGTGAACCTTCCGTCTTCAATCAATCACAGGCTTGTGCTACTAAACCCTAGGTGAGCTGATATCATATGTATCAAAAGTGGACACTAAATACCAATCATTTACTTTTACAGGGGTGCCAGACAACACTAATGATCAGGCCAGCATTTTCCAGATTCAAAACTGAACATCATCTTATGCACCAAAAGGCACAACCAGGTGGGGGAAGGAGAAGGGGGGGGGGGGGGTTCAATCTCCCAAATGTTTGCAAAAAGCAGGGGCAGGGAGGTGTGGAACGGTAGGGAAGAGGGGAAAGGGAGGGGGGGGGGGGATAGGGGACGACTTCAACCAGTGTATGTGACCTCACTCGTCCAAATTTGTTCTTCATTCCTTCATTTTATAAAGATAAGACCACTTCCTCTTGTTTTCGCAAGCTTAACTGCGAAAGGAAAGGCTGTCCTGATGATGATGAAACTGGGTTTTGACCCATTCGAACAGGTGCTGCTGCACATAAGTCCATCAGTTCTCCATTGTTTTCCAAGCTGAGAAAAACTATGCACTCAAAAGAATAATGTTGGAAGCAGTTTGCCAGCTTTATGGTATAAAAAAAAAAAAAAATGACTGTCAGAGCCGTATTTCTGGCCCTGAGTCTGACAATTGGCATCTCTATAGCCAGAAAAGCCAAAGGGACTTTTCCCACAGCCTACACTGAATAGCACAACATTTTGCTGGGCCTGACCACACTGAGCCTGAAAAGTGGGACACCTACTTTTATAACTAACTGAATCATTTGATGTGGCCCTGTTTCATGTTGTCATAGGCCTAAGCACTTAGACTTGTTTCAATCTCCGATACTGATATTCTATTTCAGCAAACTAAAAGACACAGTGACCAGAATAGGTGCAGATGAAAAAAATAAATGCACCTTGTATGCAGAAAATTATGAATGTGTTTATATTCATGATAATCACCCAAACATATGAATTAGCCATGAAAATTCTAACACTTCAACAAAACAAAATCAAACACATATGTACAAGCAAGCGCTGGAAACAATTAAATTTTCCTGAAGATCTAAACTGCATCTTCTACCTAACTAATCAAAATATATTATCCTTTGCTGGAGGTATTATCCACACATTAGCATTTCCCTTTTCAACTCTTCAAAAAACTGTGTAACTTTGATTAAATGTTTCAAAGTATCGTCTAGTACAATCTGTCTCTGAAGATTCTAGTAACTGATACTCACAGCCAACATTGGTGCATACTGTTGCTTTTCATCATGTTTTAAAGTCTGAAAAATAAAATAATAAAATTTGAGGAAATAAATCCAAAACAGAAAAAAAAAAAGTTGGAGTAAAAGAAAACTATAAAAGAAAGCAGTAAAAGATACTACACCACCAATACAAAAGATTTCCAAAATAGAATACATCACAAAAACAAAAAGTCTTCATCAATGATTCAATGAATTCTAGTTTATTGATTCTTCATAAATTCTCTGAGTCTGCATTATCATCACACTACACTATAGGCCAAGAACTAAACGTATCTGTCGAGATTCCCTCCATCAAGAAACAATTTCCACCATTTCCATAACAGCTATTCCTCCAACTTTCATACCTTTCCCTCTCTCTCACCTCAAGTAGTGCTTGAAAAAAGCAGATTTTGACGTCTTCATCCACCATAGTGCTACAAGCATGAGAGAACAACCAGTCAAAGTATCTGAAACACACAAAGATATATACACTGATCAAAGCCTTGAAGCATGACATAAAGACCATGAACACAGTGAGTGTTGCAATATTTGTGCACAAGCAATGCACAATACTGGGAACAGAAATACAAAAAATAAAACACAAAAACTGGGATCTGTACTGTATATGCCTTTCACCTTGGTGGCAATTTTACAAGGTAATTTAGACCCAACATCATAAAAAAAAAAAGAAAAAAAAAAGCATGTACATCGGCCTGACACTAAACACACGTAATCTCTGCAACCCAACCTAGGTCTGTCTCGAACTTTAAGAGCATGAAAACTCTCCAAATTGGAATAATCAGCATTAATCAATCATTTGATAAACATGTATTTCAGAATCACTGAGTCGACAGCATAACTTGCCAACTCTCAGCCAAACGCTTTCATTGGTCGTTTGACCTGCATGTGTTCTTTTTCATCACCCACAACACAAGCCTTAGATGTCTGCCACAATGACCAGTCTAGCAGTCAATGCACACAGCATGCAAGCAGCAGTGGTCTACACACAAGGGCAGTGAAGTGTATGGAAGCATACTATCATCTACAGGTGATAACAGCCTTGGAATCAATGGTTGCAGCAAACTAAGCCAAAGAAAGAGAGCAACAAATAGGTGTGGTCGCTGCATGGAGGACAGGAATATGACTGATTTATAACTCACAAATCCAAATGACTAATTTGTCAAGAGCGACTAGTCATATAGCTTTTGTTAAGGACTGAAGACATGGTTGACTCCTTGATCTATGGATTTTTCATCCTGGAGTTCCTGGTATTGAAATAATCCTTCACCCCAAGTAGGAATAAGGCGTTTATTTGGACAGGTTAGTATGAGAAAATATTCAGAAAGAATTGTCAAAGATCATTCTTATGGTCGAATGACAAAGTGGCAGGACTAAATGTTATTACGTCTGCCATAGTAAACTACCGTCTTTTAAGTGGCAATCATAACTTGTCGTCAAGATAATCTTTAGGAAAGAATTTTTTAAAAAAACGAATCTAGGGCATGCTCCTTATGGCTACAGATATAACAATAATTCCAACATAATTTGGTGAGATACTGAGGAAACCACACCTGGGACCACTATGATACATCACAACCTGGGAGTTTATGTGAAGGGATTATCTCAGGATTTACTTGTTTTTACACTTTATTAAATTTTCATCTGAACTGTCAACCATTCACAGATACGCAAGCACACAAGTACATAAAGACAAAAACACACATACACAGAGCTGTGAAGTTCTTAACCACACAAAGTATGGCATTTTGACATCAGCATTCCAAATTTCAGCACAGCATTTGTATGCGATATCACAAGTCAGACTCAACACTTTAAAATGCACTTCATCATATAACTTGGCAGCTCTGCAGACAAATATGCACAAAATCCTAAACCACACCACTCAAATCTGAAAGCAAGACAAAGAATAATTACTAAATCATACTAACCCTCGTACGTCCTGTCCCATCAGACATCCAACATATCCAACGCATCCAGCGACTTCTTGTTTCACCTCTTTGTAGCCCCTTCAAAATAACAATACTTCAATAGTTTCTTCATCAACATTTTCACTGTGATTTCTCATTTTTTATGTACAGCTGATTAATATGGGGAGTTTGTGTTATACTCCCTGTTTGGCTAATATACTTACCATGTCAGACCATAGCATTCAACGGCAGTTAGCCAGCTCTGTCAGGCCGAATTTTTCCGTGGCCAATGCAGTCATAAGACAGTCACGTGATGTCACCCCACTTCCGGCCCCGGAAGAAGCCAGTGTCAACTTCCTATACGTCATTCAGCGAGGCCTGTGTGTATGGTAACCCCGAGAACCTTGGCGCCAGAGGGGAAGGTAGGGAGGGAATTAGAGTCTGACATGGTAAGTATATTAGCCAAACAGGGAGTATAACACAAACTCCCCATTTTGGCGTCATATACTGTACCATGTCAGACCATAGCAGAATTTAAAGGAATCGGAGGAGGGCGAGCGCCCTAGTGGTTCTTGGGGTTGACCGATATGGCTGCATTGGCCGCCACAAAGGAAATCCCCTTAGACCCATCAGCTCTGGTCATGCGGATATCCCTCAGGTAAAAATTAATAAGGGATTTTCCGAACGCCAGTAGGCTGCCTCCAGCAGGTGGCGCACGGGAACAGAGTACTGGAACGCTGTGGAAGTGGCCAGTGCTCTGACCTCGTGGGCCCTGGGTGATAGGACAGGGAGATCCTTGTACGCCTGAGCGTAGGTAGATCTCACCGTCTTGGAGAGCCACCTGGAGATAGTTCCCGCCGAGATATCTCTAGTATTGTTGGGGTTGAGGGAGATAAGGAGTCGTCTCTGGGAGGAGCGCCTGGGGCGTGTACGTTCCCAGTAGTACCTGAGACACCTGGAGGGGCAAAGGTCCATGTCTCCATCTTTTTCTCCCTTTCCCAAGATGTCCGTCAGGGAACGGATGACAGGAAGGGAGAGGGGGTGCCCGGTTCCTGATTCTTTGCCAAGAACTCCGGAAGGAACTTGAGAGAGACTGAGCCGTCCCTGTGGAAGGCGATTATCTCTGGGGTCACCGCTGAGGGCGTGAATCTCACTTCGTCCTCTGGCCGAGGCCAGGGCGAGGAGAAAGGTGGTCTTAAAGGAGAGGAGGTCAAAAGGAATAGAAGCAATGGGTTCAAAAGGGGGTTTTCTGAGGGCATCGAGGACCGTAAAAAGGTCCCAGAGGGGAATGCGCCTAGGGGACTGAGCTTCCCGTAGAGCAACTCCTCTAGACACCTCTCTGAGCAGAAAGTCATTGTCAAAAGAAGGGCCCCCAGTTGACGAATGGTGGTGCAGATAGCTGATCTGTAGCCCCGAATGGAGCTAGCCGACAGCTTAAGGGAAGAGGATAGGTGGGAGAGGAAATTTCCTATTTGGATGTTGGAGGGGCAGTCATGGGGAACAGAGTTATCTGAGCACCAGGCTATCCATCTCTCCCAACGGTAGTTGTAGAGGGACTCGGTGCTGGCTCTGCGAGATGCCGAGGCTAAGTCCCGTAATCCCTGAGAGGCCCCTGCCCCGGCTAGTGTGTCTAGGACAGACTGGGGTCTGTCCGAGTGGGGGGTAGATGCAGATGTTCGCAGTTGGGCTGGCATAGAAGCCACGCGTGTAGGCGAAGCATCTTGGGATTGGAGTGAGGAAGACCTGACCGGGGTTGTCTCAGCATGTCCCAGCGAGGGCTGAGCCGGAGGGGGGAACCTGGGTGAGGGACTTGAGGTCCGGGAACCAAGACTGGGTCGGCCACCATGGCGTTACGAGGATCAGCCTGGGTCTTTCCAGCCTCGCCTTCCTGATCACCTTGTGTAGGATGGGGAAGGGGGGAAAGGCATACGCCAGTAGGCCCGTCCAGGGGAGGGATAGTGCGTCGACTGCATACGCCTGGGGATCTGGAACGTGGGAGACGTACAGGGGCAGGTGATGGTTGAACCTGGTGGCAAACAGGTCGATCATGGGCACAAACCAATGCTCCCATACACCCGACAGGGTATGTCTGTTGAGGGTCCACTCCGTGTGGAGGAGAGACTTCGACCTGCTGAGGGAATCCGCCAGGATGTTGCGTTTCCCTGCTATGTGTCTCGCGCGGAGGGTGATTCCCCGCGCGTGACACCAGCGAAGGAGGGCCTCTGTCCTGAGGGAGAGGCCTATGGAGCGGGCCCCTCCCCCTTTGTTGACATAGCAAGCTACCGACGTATTGTCCGTGAGGAGGAGAACAAGTCGGTGCGCGACCTTGTGCTGGAATTGGAGAAGGGCTAGCCTGACCGCTTCCAGCTCCAAGATGTTGATGTGGAGGCGTGCAGTTTGTGAGTCCCACTCCCCCGAGGCGTGACTGTCCTCCACGTGGGCCCCCCAGCCCAAGTTGGAGGCGTCTGTATAAAGTTCCAGTGGTTGGGTTGGGAGGGAGATGGGGACCCCGGTGGAGAGAGTGGCTGGAGTGAGCCACTCCTCCGTCGCCGAAATGAACCAGTGTCCGAGGGGAATGACCTGGTCCCACGGTCGACGTCTGTGACCAACGTCGGCGGAACTCCCTCTGAAGTTGGCGTTTGGGGACCCGCCCCAGGGGAATGAGGGGAGACAGGGACTCCATCATTCCTAGGAGGGAGGACAGGGTTCTGGCCGAGGTGTGGGGTGCCTGTGACAGGCGGGAGATGAGGTCCACTATGCGTGCAGACCTCTCCGGGGTCGGGGAGACTATCATGGAGATTGTGTCGCAACTCATTCCCAGGAAGGAGAACCTCTGGCTGGGAGTGAGTTCGCACTTGTTGGGGTTTGTGACAAACCCCAGTGTGGAGCACAGACTCAGGAGGCGGGTGGTGTGGGCTTGGCACTGGGCCCGGGAGGGGGCCAAGATGAGCCAGTCGTCCAGATACACTAGGAGGCGGATGTCCTCCTGCCTGGCTAGGGAGGCCATCTCCTTGACAACCTTCGTGAAGAGGAAGGGTGCCAGTGAGAGGCCGAAAGGGAGGGCCCTGAACTGGAACACTCGGCCCTGCCAGACGAACCGTAGGAATCGTCTGTGGGCCGGGTGAATCAGGATCTGAAAATAGGCGTCCTTCAGGTCTATGGATGTGGCCCAGTCGAGATGATGGATGGAGTCTCGGATCTGGGTGGGGGTCTCCATCTTGAACTTGGTGGGCCTGAGGAACTTGTTGAGGGGCGAAAGATCTAGAATGGGCCTCCATCCTCCCGAGGCTTTTGGGATCACAAAGAGGTGAGAGTAGAAGCCGGGGTTTGGGTGGGAAACCTCCGAGATGGCCCCTTTTTTGAGGAGCTCTTGGACTTCCGTGCGAAGAGCTTCTGCTTTGGCGGGGGAGGGTTCGTTGGGGGAGGGAGGGGGAGATAGCATGAGGGGGGGACGCTCGTGGGCCCAAGGAAGGCGAAACCCTTCCTGTAGCACCGCCACTATCCAGGGGTTGAGGCCCATACGTCTCCACTGGTGGGCATGCCAGGAGAGGCTGCCCGCCAGGGGGGGCGAGGGTCTGGGCTGGTGGGTGGGGGATAGGGCGAGGGGGGGTGCTACCTGATCTAAGTCCCCCTCGGGCTGTCTCCCTAGTCAGCTCCGGGAGCGTGACTGTTGGCCGAACCGAAAATTTTGCTGATGGGGTTTTGGCTTAGGCCTTGGGAGAAGATTAGGTCGCTTGGCGGGCCGTGCGGTGCGGGAAGGCGATTGCCTGGGATAGGGTCTGTGCCTGGGGAAGGAACGAAGTGGGGGTCTAGCAGGGCGTGGCGGTGGCCTGGGCGCAAAGGACACAGCCTGCTTGCGTTCCTCAACTGCTTGTGCTATGACGTCAGCCGAGTAGTCGCCAAAGAGCGACTGGTCCTGGCCCGGGATGCATCGCAGGGCTGCCTTAAGCGTCGGGGAGAGAGAGGTCCGCGCCAGCACGGCATCTCTCGCGACCAACAAGCAGTTGAAGTGGCTTCTGGCTGCGCTGTCCGCCGCAGCCGAAAGGTGATGCGAAATCCTGTTAACTAGGTGTCGCATGAAAGGATCGCTGAACAAGCGAGGGTCAGGCTCTTGGTGCGCCTCAGAGCCCGAGTCCCCCGGTACTGGGATGGCACCATCGTCCTCCGGCCATAGAGCCTCCGCTCGCTGAAGGAGCATGCCCAAGTAGGTGTGTCCCGCCGTGGTGTGGAGGATGCCCATCCTGGCTACTCGGTCCCATTCCTTTAGGTTCTTAAAGGAGATGGTGCCGGAAGTAGGGGGGGGCAGGTGGGGGATCAACCGACGGTCCGACTGGGAAATGCCCATCTCCCTGGTCACGGGATTGTCCGTAAACAAGGAGGCGACTGAGGGGTTCTTGCGGTCCCCGAGGAGGAAACCGACCTGGGCTGCATGTGGGGCCGAGAGGGGTCCCTGTCCTGGTGGAGGGACGGCATGCGCACCCCTGGCGCGAGTTGCTGGGCCTTCCCAAATTGAGGAGAGGGACTGGGGGGCAACGATCTTTGGTCTAGATCTCTGGGCCGGGGGGGGACCGGCGAAATGGGAGAGGGAGAAAACTTCGTCAGCGGGTGCGGCCTCCCTCCTAACGAGGTCTGGTCGCCACCGTTCTATCGTGCGGACATCGTACAATGAGGTGGAGGCTAGCTCCTCCTCATCGTCCGCCTCAGGGAGGTACTGGTCCTGAGAGGGTTCATAGCACCCGTCATCAGGAGGTAAGTCGAGGGGTGCCTGTAGTGTGTCCCCGGTGGCCCTATAATCGGCGGCCGGGACATCGTCCTGCCGATCGGACAGCTCCCGAGGAGGGAGACCAAGGTCGACCCAGGCAAGTGAGGCCGGGTGCCACATTCGACCATATAGCTGGTCGTGCTGGGTGTTGGCGTTAAGCCACTGGTCTCTCTCGGGGGCATAGAGCCACCGGTCCCCGGGGAGGTAAACGGGCTGTGGCGGCCCTGGGGTGTGGGCAGAAAGTCCCCGGGGACCCGGGTAACCTGAATTACTGTTGGGGGGGTCTTGAGAGGCCGTGGCCTGTCGTCCCCGTCCAGGTCCGTGCACTGCACCATACACGTCCTTGGAATGGGCCTGGGAGGGCCATAATGGTACGGAGGAGGATGCGGAAGTCGAGCCCCCAACCCGCGAAAGTGCGGATTGGTCAGGATGCGGTCCCGTGTTCCTCCCCCTGGAGGAATATGTCAGGTTACCCTTGGTCCCGCTGGTAGATCCTCCCCCCGGAGGAGCGGGACCGCGGACGTTGCCCAAATGGGGATCCGAAAAGGTCGGCTCCCCAACGTCCAATACCCCTAGGGAAGAAGGTGACGTTCGATCGGGGTAGGTCGACCGCCCTTGTGCATGGGCATGGCTGGGCCCATGGCGCGGCGTGCCCGCACGCCCAGGATTATGGACACCACCGAGGTCGTGCGTCGGGGTGACCATAAGGCTGCTTCCGGAGTCGAAGCGCTCCTCGAGCTCAGGTGTTGGCTGCACCTGTGCCCGGTGGGGCCGAGCACTATGAGTGCACGTATCAATTTGGGGGGAAAAAGAGATACGTGACTCATCAAGGCGAGTGACGGATGGTGATTCCATCCCAGATCCGTCACCCGTGCTGGTCCGCGGCTCGGCAAGGTGCCCCGGGGGCCGAGATTCGCGTGACTCAGCATGATAGTTAGAAGTCTCCGCGCGAGTCCGTAGGCTAGAGGGCAAGCTGGCCGATGGAGAAGGGGTGGGGGAGGGCGAATTCCGTTGGCTAGTCTTTGCTCGGCAGGGCCCCTTGAGGGGAGCCTTGCCCTTAGACTTTCTGGGCAGCACCTTGAGGGGAGCTTTGCCCTTAGACTTTGCAGGCAGATCAAATGAAAGGCATTTTGAAATGGTGGCTGCTTGCCTATCAGCCTTGGGACGCCGCGGTCGTGCGTCCGTCGGTTTGGTAGACGAGGAAAGATCACGCGTCCCTTCCGCGGAGAAGTCGTCTCTGTCTACCCGAACCGTACGTTCATCAGTGCGAACGGATTGCTCCGAGATGGAATCGACCCGCGGGTTCTCCGGGAAATTGAGCGAACTCCGAGCAGTGGAGTGGCTCGACCCGGCGGTGTCCTTCACCATGTTGGGCACAGGTGGATAGAGCAAACCCGGAACACACGACCGCAAAGAGGAGACAAGGTGGCCGATCGAGAAAATCAATTAATCTCGATCGTCCATGTGGTGTCGTGCAAAGTGCTCGAGAGATCGACTGAAAACTCGAACTACCCGTACACGCCACCGGTCATGTGACTGGTATGACTATTAATAGCAATCTCTACACGTGGAGTATCACTGTGTATAGGTGTGATAGTTCTTGGGCACCAGATCTTAATAAGCAGATCAGTGTCACGCACCCTTACTCGAACACGTTCTACCTGTGATGGGTAAAGAGTACAGGTGTGATAGTTATTGAGCACTAAACCTTAATAAGCGGAACCAGCACAAAATGCGTGCTGAACCCGAGGCTCGGCAATATGGTGGGGGAACACGACCGGCAAGCGGTGCCGACGATCGCGAGTAACAAAGTCGCGAGAGTGCCGGTAAAAGAGACAAATCTTTTAATAAATACGCTCCCACCAAGAGCCTCACACGGCAAAAATACTCAGGGTCTAGTGCAAGCCACAACTGAATCAAGTATAGAAACAAAACACAGCAATCTTAACACAAAGGCAAGTATAGGTGAGACAGAGCACAAGACTTATCTTGCTTTGACGGCAGGCCGAAGATGAATGACGTATAGGAAGTTGACACTGGCTTCTTCCGGGGCCGGAAGTGGGGTGACATCACGTGACTGTCTTATGACTGCATTGGCCACGGAAAAATTCGGCCTGACAGAGCTGGCTAACTGCCGTTGAATGCTATGGTCTGACATGGTACAGTATATGACGCCAAAAGTAAAGTTTGTTATCGCTGGTGTGTGTGTGTGTGTGTGTGTGTGTGTGTGTGTGTGTGTCTGTGTGTGTGTGTGTGTGGTAGTGGGGTGGTATGGACGCACACATGGATGCATGCAAGAATGTGTGCACATGCAACTTTGTGTCCATCTACATGGCATCTGCTTGTCTGTGTTTTTGTGCGCATGACTGCGCACACATGCACGCGCATGCACACACACAAATTTTCATACACACACACAGGCACCCCATATAGTAATGTAATAATACTTGGATACCAATTTCAAATGCATGAAACACACATACATACTGATGTAATAACAGTAGAATATTAATTTCAAATGCATGAAACACACACACACACACATGAATGCATGCACGCATGAATGTATGCATGCCACACACACACACAACAAACACACACACACACACACACACACACACGCATGCACACGCGCGCACACATACCCTAGTATACACTGACTTGCTGCCTGACATTTATGCCGACACTTGTCGTGATGTTTATGGTATGAGATGCACAGAATCTGTCTGAGGCATTTGAGCACAAAGGCAAGGATGTTTCAATCCAAATCTGATGGCAGTGTGCAGCTCTCAGACCTGCCAAGGCTTCAAAATACACCCCAGTAGAAACTCAATCTTCAGAGGTATAATGGATGTTTTCAGTGGTACGTCACAACAATTTCATAAATGAAGTCCTCATGTCCTGTTCTTATCTGAACTAACCAAGATAGGATTTATCATACACTGACATACTCTATGTCATGTGGATACAAACCCACGATTTTTCTTTTTTTTTTCCAACTGCTGAGATAGGCACTTCACGTACTTTTCATCATGTAAATTAGCCACCAATTTTTAATTTGGATCATTTTTAAGAAGAAAAACTTAAGTATGTGTGGAAATCATTAGTGAGGCAGGGAACAGTAAACAGTAACTAAGAAACAAGTATGGCAACTCTTGCTCCTATGATGAAATAAATACACGCCCATAACTCCAAACGAATGCTGCTTACGACACTGAATCATCTAGCAGATATGACAGCACACAGCACACACAACAAACCAGTAAACATCCAGCATGTGTTTTTAAATTTCTATAAATGGAATTACAAAAAAAAAAAGGAAAAAGTGTCTGACAACTCATAATAATAGCCTATAAAACCTGTACCTCATGACAAGATACTCTTTCACAATTCAAATACATACAGAAACTTACCTTTCATAGAATATTCCTTGAAGATGTGTGAGAATGTCAGTGCTGCTTTTTGAACAGACCTGTAAAACCCAAGAAACAATACGATTCCAGAAAAACTCATGTATCAACCTATCTCTTTCTAGTTTCTTTGTCTGTATGTGTGTGTGTGTGTGTGTGTGTGTGTGTGTGTGTGTGTGTGTGTGTGTGTGTGTGTGTGTGTGTGTGTATGTGTGTCACTGTATGAGAGAGAGAGAGACCTGGGACATACAAGTGAAAGACTGTAACAAAAAGCAAGTATGGCACAGCTTTTGAAGAGCTCAGACATACTCTTATGAAAGTGTAAATAACCACTAAAAATCAGCAAACTGCAGAATGATTTCATTTGGCACAGTTTCTTTTTCAAATAAAACTACAAGTACCCAAGCAAAGGATGACACCACAAGACAAGAAATTCCCAGATAACCTTTAGTTGTCCTATGGACAAGTAGATGAAACAAAAGTCTACTTGTACCCCCAATTTTTACTCTCTCGTCTGGAGGGGCAGGTATTAAAAGTAAAAACAGGTAGTGCAATAAAAAGTCTGCGAACATAATTCATTGATGGCATGCTTTCCACAAGCATTATGATGGATTTAAGTGATAAGGCATAAGACATAAAATAAAAGATTACTTTTTTCCACCATATGTAAAGTATTAACAGAAAAAATCCTCATTTTTGTTTATCCTATCACCAGTATGCCCCTTCAGTGGCATTTCTTTCAGGCCACACAGCCACACCCTGGCTTGTCCTGCCACTGTCCCAGCCCCAGCACTCCACTGGGAGTGCTTTGTAATATTGCAAGTCATCATGAGGCAATGAACCTGAAGAGACTCTGGACTGCTGCTGTGTCACTTCAGCACAATTCACATGTGCCAATTCTGATCCAGTATGTAGAACACTATAAGCTATGCCCACCCCCCAACTGATGACTGACTGCCAGTATGTGTGAGCGTCCCCTCCAGTGGGTGCCACCAGGTCCATGCAATGAAATCCCATTGAAATATTAACAACTTTCACACAAACTCTAAAAGAGCACAGACGTGTGAAGAAATGAGAACTGAGATCATCACAAGAGCAGGGCATGAAGGGCAATAGAATCTGAGACTTCTTTTTGTTTAACTGATCGATGAGGATGACAATGATGAAGAGACGGTATGACAGGGCTGTACTCTGCACCTACTTTCATAATCCTAGTGTTAGTCAGGTCCAATACAGGCACTTGTCATGTTGGTCAGGAAATTTGTGAAACGGTAGCAGAGATGCGTTCAATAAGAGGGTGAAATTCCTATTTAGTTCCAATCTTCCAATTTCAGCCATAACAAATTCAGTTCTGAGCAAGGGACAGTCCAGTTTAAAAAAAAACTTTAAAAAATGGCTCTGATGGGTACTGACCATGCTACCTCCCAACCCACAATCAGCAATGCTAACCACTGTGCCATACCTGTGCTATCAATTCTGCAAGTTGACTCTGTGTAAATGTCATTGTCTGATATTTCACCTGTGTCTTCAGGAGCACAACTGGTCTTTGTTTGTTTGTTTTCTTCACAGGAAGTTCTTATGATTCTGATATTTTCACTGGTGGAGGATATGCAAGTTCAGCCCTGTCATCAATTCCTAATCTTTGAAAGGATAAACAATGTTTAGTGGAGACTATGGCACACTCTTGACTTTTAATCCCATGGACATTCTTCTAGAAGTGCCTGTTTTACTTCCATTATTTTGTGAAAACCAGGATCATTTAGGCCAGGATCCATTTAATTTCTACACTTGCTGCCCAGCATTTGCTCTTTGAAACTACAACTCAAACTTCAATATTTGATATTACTGATGTCTTATCTTAACTTTAATTCATTTTAGATTTTGTGAGCGTAAGGTTACAGGTACAAGAAGTATGGTCAAGGCAAGTGTGTTATGGCACATTCGGGCATCCGTATTTCACATCATGTGGCTCTAAGTACATGAACAATGAAGACACAAGTAAAAATTTGCCATTCACTAAATAAGATCTTTTCCTTTCTAATGTTCACAAACTATGATGCTTTTTCCACTTGCATTAACCCATTCACTGCCTTAAAATGTTACAAACAAAGGCTTTCCCAGTGCCAGGGAAATCTAATGATTTGGGGGTAATAATTAACAAAAAATTCTAGCTCAGAAACTACAAAAGATATAAAAATGAAATATATATAATTTTTGAAGGAAATTGAATAAAGATTTTGAATCTGGGCTTCTTTTGTTTTAATTTTGATAATAAAAAAATATTTAGGCATTTAGATTTGGATAGATTTTTTTTGCACGATCAAAAACATATGTATTTACCACTACAGCTTCACATCCGAAAAAGAACACAAAGCAAAAAGGTTGAAAATAAAGTTTGTATTGTCACACTACACATGTAAATGAAAGTAAAACAGTTTAGAAGTCTATCAAGACGCTCACACTCTATGCAGACAGGTCAGTCCACGACCACGCCCCCCTCCCCCCACCACGCCCCTTTGCTGGACTTCAACCCTTTCACCCCTCCTCTTCCCCTACCTTTCCCTCTGCCCCGTGTCACGCCGCAAGCAGGCCACACTCCCCTCTCGCGCTGACTATCGCATCACTGGCCACTGGCACGCAGTGCAGAGTACACACTAGGCGAGCTCGTTCGACACTGGCAAGCCGTCAGCTGAACACACACTGAGGTCACACAGCCCGACTCAATAACTGACGAATATGGTCGGCAATTCCATCACTATCATCATCTCACCTTCATGCTCGAGTAAGTCGTTGAATAAAAGATTATTGTCTTTGTCAAAAATGATTAGCAGAGCCTGCTCAGCTGTGTAAATACGTTGATTTGGTCGCTACGCTTGTCGAAGGTTGCACCGCCATCTTTGCAAGCGAGACGAAGTGCTGGCTGGTCATCCAGTCAGTGATGAGAATAAATGGGCTTTCCCCTCATGTGTGGTCATTTGCATATCATTTTAATACTACAGACATATAAGGCTTACTACGCACACTCTATTTAAGCCCGTTTATAGAAATAGTAACGAATGAAAATTCAAGAAAAATGCATGACGTCAGTGGACGGCCCATAGGCACTGGGAAAGCATTTTTACTTCGGCGTCAGCTCTTCGGGTTAAAAACAAACATAAAAACTTCATCAGAACATAAATTTCACAACTTTGCCACATTTGAACTTTTATGAAAAAGAAGAATATAATTGTCTCAACTGTTCTGAAAAATGCAGAATGCAATCAAACTATGAGTGATCTTTCTCTAACCTATCCCTTTCCTTCTGCAGGTGAAGAAAAATGAGGAAAATCTTGAAAACAAATGCCATGATCTGTAACACAGTCAGTACCGGATGAAACAGCAGAACACTGACCTTGGTACCCTCTGGGGTCTGCATGAAATCCTTCAGAGCTCTGGCAGCCGTCAACCTCCTCTCTCGCTCACCAGCACTGAAGACGCGCCTCATCAGTTTGGACAGCTTGTTTTCCTCGTGAAAGCCTCTCCCAGTATCTGCATACACACAGAATTATTATACTACCAACAATTCATTTATAATAGGCTAGCACATAAGAAATGGTTTACACAGACAATATATTATCAACTATAAAAGTACAATTCTTACAGTCCCAATTTACTGAACATGAACCTGCTGCAGATTGTCTACACAGTGCTATGCTAAAACTGGCAAGATGTTCTGTTTGTCTTAACAGGAATTTTACAACTAAAAGCAGTCTTATAATACACTTACCTGTCCAAACAAATGCCTTACCTCCACTAAGTGTGGAACAATGCATTACATCAGACTTCCCATAAAAAGATTTTTAAAAAATGGAGAGCAGGGGAGCTAACTCTTCCTTTAACCATCAGGCCAACAAGAAAAAAAGTTAAATCTATCTGCTTACAAAGTTAAATCTATCACCAGTCTCCATTTTCCATGCTTCTTGGGGATAAAGTGCAGGATGCAAAAATTCCGCTGGGGACAGGGCTGAGGGACCACCAAAATTGCACCTTTCTTGAGAAGTATTTGGACCTCCTCTGAGACCACCTTGGCTTTGGAAGGGTCACTTGGAACTCTGGTCTAAATGGGAGAGGACAAATGTGGAGGCTGGGGGGAGGTACGGGGAACAAAAAGGAAATCTTCAAACCAAACCCTATGACGGAAAGGACCCATTCACCCGATGTGAGCCTTTCCCACTGCTGGTAAAAAGCCAAGAGGCACTCCCCCACCAGCAGAGGTTTGGCAAGAAGAAAGTCAATGGGAGCATCCTTGTTCTCGGCCTTATGAGCATTCCTTCCCGGAAGACTTTGAACCGAGGGAACGAAAGGCGATGGACTGACTGGAGGAAGGCGACTGTTGGCCTCGAAAGGACCAACAAATGGACAAGAAGGAGCCGAAGCCTGTGCTCTCACAGAAATCAAAGAAGGTTGTTCCCTGAAACTCTCAGCAATACAAGACATTAAGTCCCCGAAAGGGAGAGACCATTGAAGGACGGGAGGGTGGGGGGAATGGGGGATGGGTCATCACAACAGGCCATAACTTTCTATCTTTGACGCACAGCTTCAAGCAAATTGTCTCTGTACACAAAGACATTTGCCCTGACAGGGAGAGCAAGGACAGGAGAGCTGCCAAACAGACAGTCGCTGAACCTTCGGCCAAGAACAAAAAATTCTGCAGATCCAAAATAGTTCCCTTCTTCTTAATGATCAAAATATGTTCCAAGTAAATGGCCCTGACTTTAAAAACAAGAGCACACAAAGCAGGAGTCGAGGAGCATTTCATGGAAGGTGTCCTGAAATTGCGAAACCTTCTTGGATGAGCAAGACAGAGAATCCGAATCCTCAGTACGCCACTCCGGACCCCGCGAGAAGTGGAGACAAGGCTTCAAAATAAGATTCAGAAAGCGTACCCATCACAACCAACCAAGTGTTGCTGACTGCCATAACAAACGTCAGCATCCGAGTACAAACTCATCCTCCTCTCACTCACCAGGCTCCAAGTTGCAAGCATCCACAGCAGACATACAGGTCTCTAAACCGCCTGTAAGACATGACCAGTCCTCACTGTTTGTAATAATAGGAGTTTGCCACGATACATGGGCAATTCCCCTTAGTTGAAGTCACCCCTCCTTGATAGCTCTTTCAACTGGTGCCACGCCAAGGTGGCAAACTCATCTGAGAGCCTACCAGGCATCTTTTTTTTTCAGTTACGAGCCACTCCTCCAAAACCAAGCACTTGGGGTAAAGAGTGCAGAGCGCACTGGGGTGAAGATGCTGAATGGTTGGTTGGACAGTGAAGCAAGGAGCGTTGGTCATCACTCTTGCCAAAACGGTAAAACCACAGAATCGAGGGCCAAACACAAAGCACCATATAGGCCCAGACCAACATTCGCACGAGTTGCATGGGTGGAAAAGTGAACAGCAATAAACACATGATCGTGGTTGCTGAGTGCAGGCTCTGGAATTTGGAGGTGGAGTAAAAACATCAGCTGACTTAAAGTAAGCCAAGGCCCCCTGTGACGTCGGCGATTGTAGGAAGAGGCCAGGTCAAATATTTTCTGGCTTTTTTTTTTCCTGATTAAAAGACAAAATGTTTTCCTCTTGAGAGGCAAAGGCTGACTCAAAAGACCACTTTTAAGATTCCATGACGGAAACATGCAAGTCAAGAGAAGGGAGCGTGTTTCCTCACCAAACAAAAGGACAAAACTGAATTCAGGCTGTAGTGGTGAATCGAGTATGAACTAAAGGACACCACTCTTGTTGGCCTGATGGTTAAAGGAAGAGTTACCTCCCCTGCTTCCATTTTAATGCTTTTAGGAGAATTCTGATGTATTATTGTATAGCACTGTTCCATACGTAGTGGAGATAGGGCATTCATTTAGACAGGAAGGTATGAAGAAAAGCAGTTTTCTTACTGAAACACTTAGAAAAGAGCTTGAGATAAGTTACATGCTGTCAGCTGCTGATCATTCATTTACCTTACTAAATCAGTAAATGAACAGAAATGAACATGTAAAAACTCATCTTAATACAGTCAGTCAATGTTTTATGATAACATTTAAATCAAATCCAAAATTGAATATAAGCAGGAAAAACAGTATCTGACAAAATCACAAAGCCAAAGACTACCATTTATTTTGTACCAAAACTTGCTAAAGAATGCTCTGCCTGAGCAACCCACTCCTGCACAGTAAAAGTTTCAATGACATGGTCATGTAGGTAGGTTAGAATGTGAGGAAGATGGTGACATGCTTGCCAAGTAGACTCATAATCATCATTTATCATGTGACTCAATTTTGTGGTGTTAACACGACATCAACATCACCAGTTATTAACTTGTTACACCATTGGTGTCACATATATCCAAAAAGGCTTCTGTGAACATTTTTTTTATTTACTTTATTCCCTTTTTTTCTCGAAAATGTGTAAATAAAATAAGCAATAGCTGTACAGAACTTTGTGACCTTCAGAAAATACAGGAAGAAAATATTGACAAATCATGTGTTCTGACATTTTCTAGTCAACTACATCTATAAACTCCATGTGAACAAATTTTTCAATCATCATGCAAAATTCGTTGGAAATAAGTACTTCACTACTTTATTTGACCACACTTGGGGAGTTTTGCTGCAGTTTGTGAAGAGCCATCATGGCTAAACATATAATTTAACAACTGTCAAGAAAAACGACATATATGGATTAACTGCAGTTGGTTCCCTTGTTGGTCACAATTTTTCTTTCATCCCTCGTAAATAAATTTCTGTTACATTTTACTAAATTTTACACTCTTAGTAGCAACTAGAAAGAACTTAAAATTGTAAATTGCATTCAGATCCATGGTATTTTTTCCCCAGACACACCTAAATCACATAATGAAGCCTTGGAAGTGAGCATACATGTTGCTTGTGTTAAATTCTATTCAAAGAAGAAGGAGGAGGAGGAGGAGAAGAAGAACAACAACAACAAGAAAAAGATGATGATGATGATGATTATAAACGGGAAAACTGATCAAGAACAGGAAGGACTATGATTCTGTGGGGTGAGTGCAGAGGTGAAGGCAGAGGTGAAGTGAACTTCCATTACAGTAGAACACACACACACACACACACACACACACACACACACACACACACACACACACACACACACACACCTGCATCCCTGGCAGCATGCAAAGCATTGTACATTTTCAATCTAGGACTGCAGGAGCAGTTCTGCATCTCTTTATCTTTTTCAAGTTGGTTGCGAGTCTGGTGTCAGCTATAAGTATAACTTCAAACAAATTCTTTACACCTCAAAAGCAACCCCTACTGATCCATACATGGAAGGAAAATTTTACACGAGTCAAATAACAGAGGAGACAATATATACTACTCAAAACAATTGAAGTACCACTTAGGAAAACTGCTGTCATTCGAAAGAAAACAAAGCTGAACATAATTTAATGATTGAATATTTTATTTTTATTATTCCTCAATCCATTCAAATTTATTCAAACACCGTGACAAAAAATTATCTTTGTTTTACACTTGATTAAAGAGGCATACCCCCAAAATGAAAAGTAACAAGAGTCTATGGTAGATGTCATGATGTTAATAACGGGTATGACCACCGTTCGCGTTCAAACAAGCGTCACATCGACGTCTCATGGAGTGCACCAGGCGGCGGAGAGTGTCCTGGGGGATCGCCTGCCACTCCTGCTCCAGCAACTGAAACAGCTGGTCCACGGTGTCTGCTGGAGGGTTGTGGGCCCGCACTCGCCTCCCCAGCACGTCCCACAGATGCTCTATGGGGTTCAAATCTGGTGACCTGGCAGGCCAGTCCATTCTTGTCACCTGCTGCCCTTGTAGGAACTGATTCACGATGGCGGCGCGGTGGCACGGCGCATTGTCGTCCTGGAACTGGGCGCCCTGGCCAACTGCCCTCAGGGCGGGCATCACAAGGGGGCGGATGATGGTGTCGCGGTAGGTGGCACCGGTCAGGCGGCCTTCAACACGGTGTAGGGGGGTCCTGTGACGTAGGCTGAACCCACCCCACACCATCACGGACCCACCTCCATAGCGGTCATGCTCCCTGACGGCAGCATCAACGTAGCGTTCTCCAGGACGTCGCCAGACGCGAACTCGCCCGTCGTTGAACCTGAGAGTGAACCTTGACTCGTCTGTGAAGAGTACTGTTGCCCATTCAGCTCTTGTCCACCTTCTATGACATGCTGCCCAGGCCCGACGATGAGCTCGATGCGCTGGGGTCAGTATTGATCTCACTGCTGGGGACCTTGACCTCAAGTTGGCGTCGTGGAGCCGGTTCCGAACTGTCTGGGTACTGACGTTGACGTTGCTGGCTTGTCGTAGCTGGTCTCGGAGTACTGTGGCACTGGCTGAACGGTCTCTCAGACAAGCGATAACAATGAACCGATCCTGCTGTCTGGAGGTGCTTCTCGTCCGTCCACGTCCCTGCTGTTCTTCAACACTTCCAGTGTTAAGCCAACGGTCTCTGAGCCTCAGAATGACTGGGTGACTCACTCCAAGCCGTCGACCAATCTCCCTCAAGCCAATACCTTCTTGGTACCATGCTATCGCTCTTCCTCTGTCGGTGTTGCTTAGTCGTTGTCTCGCAGGCATGGTTAAATCTTCCTAAATTTCGCGACTTTTTATACCCGTCAAATGTGCTAACTGATTGCAATTCTGCTCAGAAAAGACCTTGCTTTCACGTGCATCAAATTTTTTTTTCTTGCTGTGTCTGTGTCAAAATCTGGGAGCGACACAAGTTCGATAATTTCTCGGATTTTTTTGCCTCAGATGCGACGCGGTAGATAACTGCTGACCGACTTTAACATAACAAAAATGCACGAGGAGTAGTATTTGAGAACCGGGTAAGCTTATCCAGCAGAGTTTATTCAATTATCAATATTAATTGGTTTATCAGAGCTTTTTAAAAATTGCATACAAAAATTAGGGGTGGTACTTCAATTGTTTTTAGTAGTGTATATGTATTAATCAAAAGCAATAAAAA
>CM065715.1:114847981-114962981 GCA_033310375.1 Conus canariensis | reverse complement strand
GTGTGCCCCTGGGGGTAATATAAATGATAAGCCCACCTTAGGGGCCGGAATAGCTCAGTTGCTAGAGCATCGGACTCGTAATCTTGGGGTTGTGGATTCGCATCTCCGTCGGGCCGTTTCGGTACAGGGGGATTTTTCCCTCGGAGTTAACATTGGTTCTGACTCCATTCCCCATACAGTCCTTCGAATGAGACTATAAACCGAGGTTCCGTGTGTGAGCGCACGCACAACATCTTGCACACGTAAAATCCCATCACCAACTTTCGGAAGAGAAGGCCAGTTTGGCCGTTGGTGTGGATGACACGTTACACATAGCATGCATCTTCCCCGAAGTTGGAGTATGGCTGCCTTGATGGCGGGATAAAAAAAAAACGGTCATACACACGCATGTGTCAGAATAATCAATTTGATGATTGTGGACACTCTATGGAAAGAAGAAGAAAAATAAAAGCACTGTCTGGAAATTGTGTTTACTAATGTACTCTCTTTTTTGTCACTCCCTTCGAGGCTGCCGTTTTCGTTTCCTTTAAACTTAAAACAACAACAACAAAAGGAAACGTTCCTCCGTCTTTGATATTATCCAGTGTTTCCTGCCCTTTTTGCTGATTCATTTATCTTATTTTCTGATAACCCTTTACACTTTCTTTCTTTCTTACTTTCATCCATTTTCCCTCCTTAACCTGTTCTTCTGCTTCTGCTATTTCTTTTGGGAATGATGCGGGGAAAGGAGGAAGTGCATAAATGTATGATTGTGAGAATTAGAATGAGTGAGTGGAGTGGCATCACAGCACGGCCCAAACTTATCCAACAGTTTTAACAAGGATGTTAGGTCTAATTATTTAGCTACCATGTCATGAATCGCTTTGTTTGTTTGATTGTTTGTTTGATTTTCACTGAGATGTACATTTTTTTTTTCAAGATATGTGTTTAGGCTGTGCACCCCCCCCCCCCCCCCCCCCTCCTCCTACCTTCCGATAGCCTATGGCCTGTGAGTTCGAGTCATGAAAAGGCCCTGTACTCAGGACGGATGGGGAGAATGCAGGGTAAAGAAGTCCCCTGTCATTGAGAAAATAATTTAGCGAGCCGAACACAAATAATCATGCTTCTCGTTTAATACTTTTTGAATGTTTCATTTATCCACGTATTTGTTTATTGTAATTATCAATCAATTCATTTATTATTCGAATATTTTGTAGATAATGTGTTAAACATGGCGAAAATTACATTCTCAGTATTTTATGTTTAATTGAAAACATATAGCTAAGATCTACATCTGCATTTGTTTGACTTTTCTTCTTGTTGTTGTTGCGCTTTTTATCTTTTCCGAAACTCCTCCCACCATCACTAATTCTGCTACGTTTTGTTTTTAAGTTTGTGTCAGTTTGCTTTGTTTTTCTGTGAGGTTCCCCATCTCGACGTCTCTCCTCTGTACACTGACTTCATTGTTTCGTTACTCCAAGACTTGCCGTTGGTATTTTATATACACATTATCGTTTTTGTGTTGCTCTATCACGAGGTGTTAGATAAATTATTAGATAATCAGTCACCCACCCACCCCCTACTCCTCTCCACTTTAATTCCCTTCGCCGGCACTTCCCCCTGGATTGGACGAGTTTTACGTCCTCACAGCATGAGATTTTAGGGACAAGTTTATCGCTGTAGCAAGCTGCAGCATGGAATCGATCGCCTTGGCAAGGCTTTGTAGGCTGGCAGGTTAGGCCGAGGTTGCTGTTTGCAATCGGGCGGAGCGACCCGGGGTAGGCGTCCCTAGGGATGTTATGTTGTTATCCCTGGGCACCTTCTGTAAAGTCCGTGCTTGCAAGATCACCTTTTCTGTCGATCTCTTTGTGCCTTTTCCTCTTCTTGTTGTTGATGTTGTCTTTGTGACCCATACACATGTGTTCGTTCTGAATTGTCTTTCCACATTTCTTTTCTTTTGTGTTCTAAGTGTAACAATACTAGTGTCAGTTTTTAAGTTGTGATCTGGCGACGAGGTGTGTGTGTGTGCGCGCACGCTTTTCATGCGTGTTAGTGTACTGTTACAGTGTGTGTTTGTGTGTGCATGCGCACACATGTGAGTGCAGCATGCGTGTTCATGAAGAGGGTAATACAGATACTTGTAAAAGAGTCTGACAGAGATTCCATTCTTCTGTGTGTTTGCCTATTGTCCATGCAGAAATGAATGTCTCTGTAAGGCAAGGCACATCAGTGGTTGATAGATGTGTTGATATGTGTAGGAGATAAGGAGATAAGTTGTGAGTGTTCACTCTCTTTCAATTGATAAATCATCCTGAATCTCTCGTTTTGTACTCCCAGTTCTTATAGAACAGGCAGTACTTTAGAATGGGAACGAAGAGCATTGGCTCTGTGTGTGTGTGTGTGTGTGTGTGTGTGTGTGTGTGTGTGGTCCGTCAGTGGTCAAAATGTGTTCCACTCGCTCCAGACAAAACTACTAGGCCGATCTTTCTGGAAATTTATAGGTATGTTCATTATGGGTCAAGGATGATGCCCAATGTTTTAGTTTACCGTTATATCCGTTACTAACGGCAGTAACGGCCTGTAACGGTTTTCTTCTTTATGGAATATCTCCGAAACTACTTGGCCGATCTTTGTGAAAATTAGCAGGTATGTTCATTATGGTTCACGGATGATGCCCGATGTTTTATTTTCCCCCGTTATAGCCGTTAGTAGCGGCTGTAACGGCCTGTAACGGTTTTTCTTCTTTATGGAATATTTCAGAAAGCACTTGGCCGATCTTTGTGAAAATTTGTAGGTATGTTCATTATGGGTCATGAATAATGCCCGATCTTTTAGTTCACCGTTATAGCCGTTACTAACGGCTGTAACGGCCTGTAACGGTTTTTCTTCTTTATGAATATCTCGAAAGTCGTGCCGATCTTGTGAAAATGAGTAGTTCATTATGGTCACGATATGCCGATTTTAGTTCCCGTTATAGCGTTACTACGCTTAATGGCTGTAACAGTTTCCTTCTTATGGAATATCCAGAAAGTACATGGCCGATCTTTGTGAAAATAGAGTATTTTTATGTTACGAATAAGCCCGATGTTTTAGTTACGTTATAGCCGTTACTGACGGCTGCAACGGCCTGTAACGGTTTTTCTTCTTCATGGAATATCTTAGAAAGCACCTGGCCGATCTTTGTGAAAATTAGCAGGTATGTTCATTATGGGTAACGGAGGATGCCGAATGTTTTAGTTTACCGGTATAACCGTTACAAACGGCTGTAACGACCTGTAACGGTTTTTCTTTTTTTATGGAATATCTCCGAAAGTACTTGGCCGATCTTTCTGAAAACTAGCAGGTATGTTCAATATGGATTACGGATGACGCCCGATGTTTTAGTTTACCCCATAATGGTTTTTCTTCTTTATGGAATATCTCAGAAAGTGCTTGGCCGATCTTTGTGAAAATTTGTAGGTATGTTCATTATGGGTCACCGATGATACCCGACGTTTTAGTTTACCGTTACTAACGGCTGTAACGGCCCATAATGGTTTTTCTTTTTTTATGGAATGTCTCAGAAAGTACTTGGCCGATCTTTCTGAAAATTTGTAGGTATGTTCACTATGGTTCACGGATGATGCCCGATGTTTTAGTTTACCGTTATAGCCGTTACTAACGGCTATAACGGCCCATAACAGTTTTTCTTCTTTATGGAATATCTCAGAAAGTGCTTGGCAGATCTTTGTGAAAATTTGTAGGTATGTTCATTATGGGTCACCGATGATATCCGACGTTTTAGTTTACCGTTGTACCGTTACTAACGGCTGTAACGGCCCATAATGGTTTTTCTTTTTTTTTATGGAATGTCTCAGAAAGTACTTGGCCGATCTTTCTGAAAATTTGTAGGTATGTTCATTATGGTTCACAGATCATGCCCGACGTTTTAGCTTACCGTTATAGCCGTTACTAATGGCTATAACAATCCATAACGGTTTTTCTTTTTTTATGGAATATCTCGGAAAGTACTCAGCCGATCTTTCTGAAAATTTGTAGGTATGTTCATTATGGGTCACGGATGATGCCCGATGTTTTAGTTTACCGTTATAGCCGTTACTAACTGCTATAACGGCCTGTAACGGTTTTTCTTCTTCAAGGAATATTTCAGAAAGTACGTGGCCGATATTTCTGAAAATTTGTAGGTATGTTCATTATGGGTCACGGATGATGCCTGATGTTTACGTTTACCGTTATAGCTTTTACTAATGGCCTATAATGGTTTTCTTCTTGATGGAAAATCTCACAGTTCTTGGCCGATCTTTCTTAAAATTTGTAAGTATGTTCATTATAGGTCACAGATGATGGCTGATGTTTACCAGAATAGCCATTACTAACGGTTACACCAGCTCAAGACGGTTTTTCCTCTTTATGGAATATATCACGCGTATTCAGGATAAACTGGGAGTACGTTTATATGCTTTGCATCTTGTTTTGTTTTACACACACACACACACACACACACACACACACACACACACAACACACACACACACAGTATAGATAGGAACAACATGCAAGGTGCACAAGTAGGCCTGTGTTGCTCAAACCCTCTCCCCCCTCTCCCTCCCTCTCTCACAAACAAACTCACACACACACATTCTCTCCCTCTTTCTCATGAAACTCAAATGTCAGTGGTTACTATGGGCAACCAGCAAAATTACAGTTAAAAAAAAGTTGAAATCACATGCATGATCAGCTCCTAACAGAAAGAGATAGCACATTGTAGATATGTGGGCACGTCTGATACAGCTGAAATTAATCTCTGCCATCATCTCTAATTCCATGAATGAATATGAACTATATGAAAGCCATTAGAACATTTTCAGAACTTGTACATAATGAAATACACATGCACACACACAGACACATAATACACACGGAGCCACTAACACACTCAGGTGCACATGCATAGTCTGTCTCTCTCGGGGTGATCATGCAACTCAGTAGAAGAGACTTCAGTGCTTGCTGTTTTATTCTTTCAGTTGACGTTACCACCCACAATGGAGACCTGTCAGTCTTTCACTATATCACACACACACACACACACACACACATTCTCGAAAGGGCATGCCACCAAAAACACACACACACACACACACACACACACACACACACACACACACACACACACACACATGCAAACACATACATACATGCACACACACATACACAGTTTCCCAAGGATACCAAGAGAGAGAGGGAGAGAGAGAGAGCGAGAGGGAGAGATTCATGTGTTTGACCTACAGTCCTTGGATTGTTTAAAAGAAGAAGTTACCTCCTCTGCTGATTTTGGACCTCCCCGGCACAGGGTCAAGGACTCTGTGGAGAGTGTTAAAATGACACAGCTGTCTGAGAACTGCAGTATAAAACAAAACTCAAAGCCTGTACACTGAAACTTTGTAGAAAAGAAAAGGTAGTTACAAATGGACCAGCCAGAAAACCTCAAAGAAAGAATGCGACAAAGTTCACAACAAGAAAAAGAGAGCGACGGACATAGGGGAGATGAAATGTTCAGACAGCAGCGACACTACATTTATGACCAAGAGACAAACCACCATGTCATCCGTTTGAGGTCCACATGTCCAGTTCATCAGGTGTTGTGTTTTTCCAGGTGGCAATTTGTTTGGTTTCTTTCTTGTATATTAGACTCCGTATCGAACAGAGGGATCAAGCAATAAAGGTGGCATGGTGCCACTGTACTACTATTCTTCGTCACCAGATGTGTATCTTGGGGGAGGCAGTTTGCGTATGCAGACTCCTGAGCAAAAAATAACTAATTGCCTGTCCCTCCAAGTCCACCCAACTCGCAATCCCTCCCCCTTTCCCCTCCTTCAACCTCAGCAATAAAAAAGCACTTTAAAAAAAAGAAGAAAAAGAATCAAAACAAACTGGCTATATCAAACATGAAAGAAGTTACGAAACCAGTTTGATATAAAGTGATTGTTAAATATAAGGTGACTGTTTGTTAAACCCTTATGTAGGTTACAAAAAGGAGGATTTCAGCATTGCAAAATACTTGCTTTAGAATGACATGATATTGTCACAAAGTCTTCAACACATTTGATTATTAATGAATATATGTAGCTTAGGAGTCTGAGGCAAGATGCTATGGAACTTGTGGAAACTGGAATAATATGAGTTGAATATTTAAAAACGAAAATGATAGGACATGGAAGACTTCCTTGAGGTTCCTTTCCACACAATTCAATCTAATAAAAATTTGGCAATTAGTGTGTGTGTGTGTGTGTGTGTGTGTGTGTGCGCGCGCAGCGCGCGCGCGCACGCACGCACATGCGCGCGTGTGTGAACAAGGAAAGGTAACCTGAGAATCCAAAATGAAATACTGAGTGAGATATGAACAATTCATTGTCACCCTCTCCACTCATCTTTTAAGAACATTTTCATTCTCTCTTGTCTGTAAGGATGGGGATGTGTGTGTGTTAAGAGGGGAGAGGGATTCTTAATGGGAAAGGGGTAGTTGTAGAAGAGGGGGTGGGGGGGAGGGAGGGGTATTTGCAAGGAATATAATATGGGAAGTATACAGATGATAACTAATTACCCGTCATTTGATTCCAGACGGAAAAATATGGTGCATCAAGATACTTTGATACCCCTGGACAGGGGTGATGGGTGGGGAGGGGTAGGGGCAGTGAATGGTGTGTGTGTGAGTGTGTGTTGTGTGTGTGTGTGTGTGTGTGTGTGTGTGTGTGTGTGTGTGTGCAAGGAATATAAGATGGGTATTATAGATAGCAACTGTCCTTTCATTCCAGACTGTCTGAAAAATGTGGTACATCCATATACTCTGAGCCCCCACCCCACCTCCCACCACTACTTTTGATACCTGTTATGTTCAGTGCATAAAAATACCTCTATACTCCCCAAATTTCAATCACTTTTGTCACAGTTCAGTTCATGTAATTCATTTCCAACTGGGAAAAAGTACAAGTAATGAAACTTGGGAAGGCGGAGTAAAACCTTGTTTAATTTGATAACAGTTGGTGTATTGTTTGTTTATCAATGCTTTTTATTCTTTTCTCGGGATGCCATTTTTATACTGTTTAGGCCACCTTTGAAAAAACAAATTATGAGTGTGCTTGAACTGAGTTTAGTGCACTGTCAGTATATTTACATTCTATAAAGTATTCTACTCCAATTTGTATAACTATGAATCTGTCCAGCCCCCCCCCCCCCCCCCCCCCTCTCCCTTTTTAATTTACTGTGCCCCACATCCCAGAAGAGACAGAAACATTAAACTTCTTTGAATTTTAAATACTGGGATATGCTTAAAAGTTGATGATTGACCACAGAATCAGGGTAGATAAACACTATCTATCTAGTGACTTAGACAAGTTATCATAAAACCTACAGTTGTGATGGAATACGTTTGAAAGTTCATGATTTTCTGCAGAATCTGGATAACTAAACACTATCTATTTGATAATTTCAACAAATTATAGTAAAAGTTGAATCTGTAATGATTCATTTACTGTTAATGATTTAAGGTATGTAACAATCATTATCCACAGCACAAAAATGCTTTATTAAGACTGTCAAGAGCTCTTCATAGAACATCTTTTTACTGGTATCAGGAGACCAATCACTTATGGTCATTAAAAATCCAGAACTCCTCATCCCTCTAAAAAATGTCAGTCAATTTGCAGAGATAGGGCCTTACGAGGGGTTGTCACCAGAGGGGTCTGGTGGTGGAAGGGAGGAGGGAAGGGTAATAGGGGAAGGGGAATGGGAAGTGAATATAATATGAGAAGTATTAATGATAAGTGTGATTTAATTTCAGAGTACATGGTACATCAAAATACTCTAATACCTTCCAAATGTCATTCACCTTCGTCATCATTCATGTAATTAATTTCAAACTGGGAACAAAAATGTAAATCAAGCAAATTGATAGAACTTGGGGAGGCTGTGTTAAATATTGTTTTGTCTGCAAGTGGTTGGTGTATTTAATTACTCAATTATTTTTTCTTTCCATTGGGATAATGTGCTTTGTTTACTGTTTGGGACCTTTTTCTCATTATAACTGAGCATGTGCTCCAGTTATAAATAATTTATTATCAATGATTTAAGATGTGTACCAAACATTATTCTTTACACAGAACGCTTTTCATTCAAATCATTGATAAATTGTTGCAGACTATCTGCTCATTGATATCAGGAAACTAATCACTTGCGGTCATAGAAAGCCCAGAACTCTTCATCCTTCTCAAAAGTTTCAGGCAGCTTTGCAGGAGATGGGGCCTTAGGAGGTGGTGTCACTGGGGGAGTTTTGAACACCACTTCTTCAAATGGCTCTGGCTGCGCTGCTTTAGGCTTTGGTTTAGGTCTAGGTTTAGATTTGGTCTTTGATGGTGGTGGTACCTGCGGTCGAGATTCTCTCACAGGTCGGGTCTGACTGCGGTCCCAAGAAGCCGAAAACTTGGGTTGTGATTTGAAGAATGCTTCCCATTGTTCCTCCATACGTTTTCTCAACAAGAACTGTTCTCTCCACAATGCTGATTGGAACAGAAAAAGCACAGGAAATGATATTTCATATGTACATGTTGATAAGTCTGGAGTGTCTTAATTGTAGAAACAGTTACAAAACACCAACAACTCAGTCATAGTTTTGTTGTTTTGTTAATTTACATTAGAAAGTGATTAAGGCATCACATTAAAATAGTTCATTCTCTCTCATTCTCTTTCTCTCTCCATCCATCACACACACCACACACACACACACACACACACACACACACACACACACACACACACACACCACGCAGGTGTGCACGCATGTGTATAGGCCACTTTATCTATACCACACATACCAAAAGTCAATGCATGGATATTGATTTTCTAAGTAATTTGAAAATATCCCTCTGAACTTTTTTCTAGAATATTGCTGCCAAAGACATTTTTCAAGAACTATATTAAGTACACAAAATTTGTGAAGAATAAAGCTTTTGGTAACGTCTTGATAATGAGGATTGGTCCTCCTAACACAGAGTGTGATTTCATCACAACCAATGAAGTACTACAATTTTGTTTCATGACTGAAGGGATCGCCAGAAACCTGTTTGAGGCATATCACATTATGCAGACATCCAAATAATTGGGATTGTCTACACAGGTGATATTTCATATCACTGTCCATATAATACTGCCAATGCACACACACACACACACACACACACACACACACACACACACACACACACACACACACACACATGCACATACACTCATACACACACACGCACACAACACACATGTGTGCACACTCATTTACACTACAAAATAATCACATTCTGTTTACAGAAAACAAGTTGATGGCATAACTGTGAGAACACTGCAGTCAACCTCTCTGTGCAAGACCAAAAACAGAATTACTGCACTGCCAAATTAAGAAACAAACACATTACAAAACAAACACAGCACATTTCAATCTACTGGGTCTTCTTCAGGTAAGACAAAGAACATTCATGACAATGGAAATGAAAGATGAATGGCCACCTATCGCAATATGTCATTGTCCATCGTTTGTCACATGCCACATGTAGAGACGCCTATGGAGCAAAACTACCCAAAGAGAAAACACCTCCAAAGAAATCCAGACGCCAAGAAAAGATGGACAAGATCAGGGTCCAAAAGAAAAACCTCAAGATGCAAATGAAGACCGCACTGCCAGCTGAAAAACAAGGCTTGGAAAAACTGTGGAAAGACCTGAAAGAAAAACACAGTGCCCTCAGCAAAGCGGAATCTGCGAGGAAGAGGAAGAGCAAAAAGAAGAAGACACAAGAGCGCTTCTTCAGAGACCCCTTCCAGTTTGCCAGAACACTGTTTGAGCAGCCAAAATCTGGGACCCTAAGTGTGGACAAAGCAGTTCTTGAGCAGCATCTGAGGAAAACATACTCTGACCCACAGAGCAAAGCACCACTCGACATTCAAGGTCTGGTGTGGCCAACCAACCCTGAGGAACAGTTCAATGGCAAGCCTCCAACGTTGGCGGAAATCAAGAAGGTGGTCGACAAAGCCAGAGCCAAATCATCACCAGGGCCAAACGGAATACCTTACCAGCTTTACAAGAAATGTCCCAAGGTGCTGGAGTGGCTCCACAGGCTGCTGCGATCGGCTTGGAGAAACCAGAAGATCAGCGGCCAGTGGATGACGGCAGATGGTGTGTACATCCCCAAAGAGCAAAACTCAACTGACATTAGCCAGTTCAGGCCAATATCACTACTGAACGTCGAAGGGAAAATCTTCTTCTCTGTCATGGCAGCAAGGCTGACCAAGTACCTGATGGAAAACAAGTACTTGGATGTGTCAGTCCAGAAAGGTGGCATCCCAGGCGTGGCGGGCTGTGTAGAACACGCCACAATGATCTGGGACGCAATCCAAAAAGCAAAAACAGAAAAGAGAGACCTGGACGTAGTGTGGCTTGATCTGGCAAACGCATATGGATCTGTGCCCCATGAGATGATACAGTTGGCTCTTGAGATGTACCATGTGCCAAAGAACATCCGCGACATGCTCAAGAAGTACTTCAATGGCTTCTCAATGCGGTTCTCTACCAAGGAGTACACAACAGACTGGATCAACTTGGAAGTGGGTATTGCAATGGGCTGTGCAATTTCCCCAATACTGTTCGTGCTGGCAATGGAACTCATCTTGAAAGCAGCAACAAACAACGCGAGACAAACAGACCTTGGCGATGGATACAAGATGCCTCCTCTCAAGGCCTTCATGGATGACACTACAGTGATTTCATCCAGAGAAGACGAGACACGTCATGTGCTGGAGAGGCTGGACGACATAGTTGCCTCATCCAGAATGAAGTTCAAGCCAAAGAAATCACGGAGTCTCTCACTGAGGAAAGGAAAAGTGGCCGGATCTGTGGTCTTCAGTGTTGCCAACCAGGCCATTCCAACAGTCACAGAAGAACCAGTCAAGAGCCTTGGAAGATAGTATGATGATACGCTGAAAGACACACAAAGAGCAAAAGAAACCAAGCAGATGGCGGAGGAAGGCTTGGAGACCATTGACCAGTGTGGGCTCCCTGGCAAATACAAGGTCTGGTGTCTGCAGTTCATGCTGATACCAAAGCTCCTATGGCCTCTGATGATATACGACATCTGCACCAGCATAGTGGAGGCAATGGAAGCCAAAATCAACAAGTTCACAAGGAAATGGCTTGGTGTCCCACCCTGTCTGACTGACATAGCGCTGTACTGTCGCCAAGCAAAGCTGAAACTACCCCTGAAATCCATCCTGGAGGAATACAAAGCAGGGAAGATCAGACTTCAAAGCATGCTGGAGGACTCAGGAGACAAGGTGGTAGAAGCAATTAAGCCCCAGCTGAAGACAGGCAGAAAATGGAAAGTTCAAGAGGCGATGGATTCTGCAAAAGAAAGTCTCAAGATCAGAGAAATAACAGGACACACACAGACCAACAGACAGGGACTGGGGGTGACCAAAACTGAATGGTGGTCAAAGGCCAAAGGAAAAGCCAAAAGAGACATGATGATTCAGGAGATGAGAAAAGAAGAAGACCAAAAAAGACTCCAAAAAGCAGTCCAGCAGAGCCAGCAAGGGCAATGGACAACGTGGGAGAATGCACTCCAAAGAAGTCTCACTTGGAATGACATTTGGCACATGGCCCCTCTCAGGATCAGCTTCATTCTCAGATCTGCATATGACCTTCTGCCCTCAAATGCAAACCTGGTGAAGTGGGGGAAAACAGACGATCCTGCATGCCCCCTCTGCCATGAAAAACAAACAGTGGAGCATGTCCTAAGCTCATGTAAAGTAGCCCTGGCTCAAGGAAGGTACACATGGAGGCACAACCAAGTGCTCAAAGAAATTGTACAAGTAGTCTGGGCTAGTACCAACACCACAAAAGGGAAAATCAGGACTCCAAAAGCACCCGCAACATTCTTCACGGCAGGAGGCAGCAAATCATGGCCAAGAACAACAGTGCCACTCGAAACATGCAGGCAGAGTCTGCTGGACGGGGCAGATGACTGGGAGTGCACTGCAGACCTCCCAGAATGGAAGAGTCACCCAGAGATCATCAGCAAGAGTGGCATGAGACCAGACATAGTAGTCCACTCTAAGTCAACCAAGCAGCTGATCATGATCGAGCTCACGGTGCCATATGAGAACAGAATGGAGGCAGCTCAAATCTACAAGACTGAAAAGTATGCTGATCTGGCAAACAGCCTGAGGAGAGAAGGCTATCAGGTCAAAGTCCTCACTGCAGAAATCGGAGCTAGGGGGTTTGTAGGAACGTCTGCATACAGCCTCATGAAACAGCTCTCAGTTGCAGGGAAGGAAAAAACCAGAGCCCTGAAAGCAATGGCAGAAGCGGCAGAGAGGTGTTCAAGCTGGATCTGGTCAAGGAGGAACAAAAGTGAACTTCATAAGGCTTAATTTCCCTACAAATATCAGGTGTCCCTGTGGCTCAGTGGTTAAAGCGCGAGTCATTAAGTGGAAAATGAGCATGTCCAGAGGGTCATGGGTTCGAATCCCAGCCATGGCTCGTCCCAAGATGGGAAAAAAAGGGCAGCAGAGGGACATCCGGAGTCATGAACCGGGTGTGGCCCAACCCCCCTAGAGTGTCAGGAGATAAGGGCCGAAACACTTGCTTGAAGGGGGCTTCTCTTCTGAGGACTCTCTGCTGCCACGCTCTCCACGAGTTTCTTTCTACTGAATGGCCACCTATCGCAATATGTCATTGTCCATCGTTTGTCCTTCATTTTCATTGTTTTGAATGTTCTCTGTCTTGCCTGAAGAAGACCCAATAGGTTGAAACATGTATGTTTTGTGTAATTTGTTTGTTCCTTTGTTTGGCCACACACTAATTCTGTGTTTGCTTTTGTTTCAATTTCAGCCTGCAGACGTCCCACTTTGAAACCACATCTGTGGCAGTTATTTGTATGTGTTCTAGAGTAAATGAATATCACAAGTTTTCCACAGACAATCATATTTTCCCATTAACTGAAAAAACAAAAAATTTTCTTTTTTATTGGTACATCACCAGCCACAGAAGTAAAATACAGTCTTTGGAATTGACGGTTCACATTTTTATCCACAAAAATGATCACTGGAAACATTTATTTGAATTAAACCCACTTCCACTGAAAGATAGCAAACAATACTGAGCAGATATCATGACACGTATGCTGTACAGATTAAAGGGGACGGCAGTAGTTAAGTTAACCAATAATAATGTGCAGAAGTTTATGTTGTTTACTACTGTATCAGCATTAATAATCATCAAGGAAACTAAAGCCCAGACACATGAATTTACATTTGCAAGTCTTTCTTGAGCAGGCACTTTAAACATCAACTTTATGCATAAATGTATGTTGTTAAATCAGCTAAAATGTAAGTATATGAGGAATATGGATTTGATATAGATGCATGGAGCTAAAGAGTCAGATTGGAAAATATAACTATGAAGATTCTGTGACTGAACTTTTTTAGATGCTCTTCAAGAACATGAGTTGAATATGAAATGTACACAATGATAGATGGCAGATTTTATTCCCTTCCATCTCTGATTGTCAAAGTCTAGCATTTTCTTATTTGTTTATCTTTATGAATTAAACATCTGAATAATTGAAATATTTTCATATCCCCCCCCCCCCACACACACAAACACGCACGCACACACACGCGCGCGCACACACACACACACACACACACACACACACACACAAAATACACACACACACTCGGATGTACACATGCACACACACACTAAAATACACACATGTATATATATACACATATCTTCGCAGGAAACATATTTGAAGTAAATGAAGAATTCATAACTGACTTTAATTTGAAAATCACTCTTCACCACGTTTAACTTACAAAATGTTATTTCCTCTTCTTTTTTTCTTTCTTTTTTTTTGGGAGGGGGGGGGGGGGGGGCAGGTAGGTAGGTTTGTCAATTTATGAATATATAGAAACTTGGAATCATTATGAAATTTTATGCTGATTATTGAAACAGTCAATAAATTAAAAGCTTTCACATTGGGATAGACAAACAGACATCATATAAAGTAGAGTGAACAGTAAAACTGGTTAATTGAAGTCTAGGCCAATGTTGTGACCAAAGCAATACTTCACACAAATGTATATATATCAAAAGCTTGAAAAACTAGCCATAGCAATGAAAAATATATCAGCTTGTAATACTGTTGATTTATTAACAAAGAAGAAACAAACACACACACAAATCTTTATACACTTGCATCTATCATACAAAATACTAGATGTTTTGTATAAAGTATAGACAGATGTAGAGGCACTTTCTTTAAAATTACGAAAAAGGCCATGTAGAAATACACATATTCTAATAAGGCAGAATAAATCAGCAAGTTCTTAATCCACGTATGTAAAAGGCTGATGTAATACTGATAGCCAAACAGATCATGAGGTGGGCACTCTACAAAACAAGCAGATGAACTGATCACCCGGGATTAGCAAGGGTAGAATCACATTAGCAAGGGTAGAATCACACCAGTGAATAGCATTTATGTTTTAGGGGCGTCCCACTGCTTTTTCAGTTTCTCCCGCACAAGGTTCTGTTCTGCCCATGTAGCTGGAAACAAGAAAGAAAGCAGAGAACAAGAGTTACACACAATCCAGCTTCGAACAATGTTCATAAACTTATGCATATATCAGAGGAACATTCCTATGTTTATACAAAATTCAGATAAACAGCACTATCATACAATGTTACAGTTGATATGATATCTTGCAAAAGATTTGATTCTCGGTCTTTACCTGCTGCATTTTTTCTTTTAAAAAATCTCTTAGAAATTTAAATCTTGACCAAGATCCATTTAATTACTCTACATGATGCACAAATTGTATATATATATGTGTGTGTGTGTATATATATATATATATGTTTTTGTGTGTGTGCATGCATGTGTGTGTGCATGTGTGTGTGCGTGCGTGCTTGTGTGTGTGTGTGTGTGTGTGTGTGTGTGTGTGTGTATGTGTGTTTGAGTGTGTGTAAGTGATCGAGTCTGTGGTTTTGTGTGAGTGTGTGAGAGTGTGTATGTATGTGTAGTGTGTGTGTGTGTGTGTGTGTGTGTGTGTGTGTGTGTGTGTGTGTGTGTGTGTGTGTGTGTGATATTCATAAACAGGAGAGGTTTTTTTCTCACCTTTTTTGCTCTGTGTCAATAGTAAATGTTACAGAAATGTCACATAAAAGTGACAAAAACAAAAAACAGACAAACAATCCTCCCCACTCCACCCCACAATTCCTCCCTGCCCACACACACACATATACGAATACCACCACCAACTGATTTTTATTAAAATAGAGAAAATTCATGTCCCAACATTATGGGAGAGGTGAAAAAACAATCGACCACAACTAGATAAATTAATTCATACTGCTTTCATTGCAAGAAAATCATCTAGTAGAATCACACAAACTAAATTACACTGAGAAAACCACACTGCTTATTGCCATATGGTTGTTAACATTCTTTAAGCAGAGTTTATGAATTTTGCCCGAAACTGGATTTGAGATTAGCCAAACTAATTTGAATTGAATGTTAAAAAAGAGGCTTCACACAGACTGGTAAAGACAAATCCAAAGTGAGCAAGAGAAGAAGTAGTAATGTATGTGGATGAGGAACACATTTTATGAAAGGAGAATGGGGGAGTACAAGTAAACGATATCATGATGAGCATTATAACTATCTGAAATTGTGTGTTAAAGTTCATACTCCACAGCATCCCCTACCACCAGCCACATGAATTTCCATGAATCAAAACTTCATCCTCCCAATGTTTATGAATCACTGGACAATGCAGTTCGATAAAGGGTGATTGCCTATTTTTGTAAATGTGATTATAAAGACATTTGAATATAGTTTGTCCATTTCTTGTAACCAAAGTACAGTCTCCAGCAATAATGATTGAAATAACGTGAACAGCAATAAAACTTTTTGAATATAGTTCACCACAGCGCTGTTTCATCTTTTGTTTGTGTGTGTGTTTTTTTTAAAGGAGTTTGAATATAATGACTGTGACTCCCAATAAATCAGTCCTGTTGTTCAGTTTTATCTTTTGTTGTTGTTAATGATAGATTTCACCAATTTTCTGCATTGGACAAATTATAGCTGTAAGCACACTGATGATTACCGGTACTCCAAAATGAATCATTATGAGACAAGTGCACTTTCAAATAAAATCTAATGTGATACCTTTTTTGAGTCAAAGAATACTTTATTTTTGGATGAGAGTGAGCTTTGAATTACAATGATTTAACTGCAGATTAATGTTAGCTGATAATATTCCACACTTGAACCTGAATTTCCCAAAGTTGTTTTCATTGCAATGTAGGACTGATGGAATGATAAGCAAAATTGGGAAAGGAAAAGAAAGGTATGCGAACAAAGCGTAATATATTAAGCTTGAGAGCACCGCACAACAAAACGATGGCAGAACAAGTATAACTCTTACCATAGCCATCTTTGACAATGCGATATTCATCTGTCATAGGCTCACGTCGTAGATACACAACGTCGCTGTGATCAGCTTTCAATGTGCTGTTCATGTTAAGCATGGAGTGCCCTGGGAAAAGGTTGAAGCGAGTCATGTGGCCAACATCAAAGTAGCTGCCTGATGCCTTTGCCTCATAATCCTTGACATCCACCCCCAGTTGTGCCTTAGAGGGACGCTCTGCTGCTTTCTGTTTTTCCAAAGTGTCTGACACTTTTTTCTGATCTGCCAGAAGCGAGTCACACACTCGACTACCATACTGGTGTCTGATGTTCGGGGGGAGTTTCACTGCACTTTTGGGCTTCAGTGGAATCTCTTTGTCTGGATCCACTTTGGGGTTCCAACCTAAACGGATGGCACCAAGATTGTTGTTCTCTGACTCATTCAAAGCTAACAGGGATTCGTCTGGGTCATATTTTTGCATGTGACCAAATTCATTGCCCTTGGACAGAACATCTCCAATCAGAGAGTAATTGTGGGTGGGAGGCTTGTTTCCATATTTTTCATGGTTGTAGCTGCCTGATTTATTCAGACCCACAATATTGATGTCTTTAGAGTGATCCAGGTCTTGCTTGGAAAGCCATGCAGTTTCCCTGCCTTTGGCTTCTTGTTTCCTTTCAGATGGTGGTCTGAACATCAAAGCCCTCTGCTCCTTGTCCTTCAGCTGTCTTTCAGCATCAGCGCAAACTTGATTCTGACTGCTTATGTCACTGCGTGCTTTGTTGACCATTGCTCGACCTGTAACACGTAGGGATTTGCTTTCTTTCACTGTAAGTTGGTATTTATATCTGTATTTAAAGTGAAAAAATAGCTGTAGCAAAATAGGCTCAGATGAGGATTTATATGCATTTATTCTCTTTCTGTGTCCTTATCTCTTTCTCTCTTACGCAAATACACACACACACACACACACACACACACACACACACACACACACATGTAAGCAAGAATTATCACAAAGAAAGAATGTGAATAGTGCTTGATCAAACATCAAGACTGTGTTGTATGACATGACATCTAGATACCAACGTTCTGTATGGGCTGTTTGTGGGCTGTGTTGTATGACATGACACCTAGATGCCAAGGTTCTACATGGGCTGTTTGTGGGCAGTGCTGTATGACATGACACCTAGATGCCAAGGTTCTACATGGGCTGTTTGTGGGCTGTGTTGTATGGCATGACACCTAGATGCCAAGGTTCTACATGGGCTGCTTGTGGGCTGTGTTGTATGGAATGACACCTAGATGCCAAGGTTCTACATGGGCTGCTTGTGGGCTGTGTTGTATGGCATGACACCTAGATGCCAAGGTTCTACATGGGCTGCTTGTGGGCTGTGTTGTATGGCATGACATCTAGATAACAAGGTTCTACATGGGCTGCTTGTGGGCTGTGTTGTATGGCATGACACCTAGCTGCCAAGGTTCTACATGGGCTGCTTATTGGCTGTGTTGTATGGCATGACACCTAGATGCCAAGGTTCTACATGGGCTGCTTATTGGCTGTGTTGTATGGCATGACACCTAGCTGCCAAGGTTCTACATGGGCTGTTTGTGGGCTGTGTTGTATGACATGACACCTAGATACCAACGTTCTACATGGGCTGTTTGTGGGCTGTGTTGTATGACATGACACCTAGATACCAACGTTCTACATGGGCTGTTTGTGGGCTGTGTTGTATGACATGACACCTAGATACCAATGTTCTACATGGGCTGCTTGTGGGCTGTGTTGTATGGCATGACACCTAGATACTAACGTTCTACATGGGCTGCTTGTGGGCTGTGTTGTATGACATGACACCTAGATACCAACGTTCTACATGGGCTGTTTGTGGGCTGTGTTGTATGACATGACATCTAGATACTAACGTTCTATATGGGCTGTTTGTGGGTTTTTTGCTTTTGATGCTGCCTGTCAGAAATTTACAGAGTGAGTGTCTACTGTGAAGTGTGGGCCAAAGAGACAGGGATGGAAGTACCTGACTGTGAAACGATTGCGAGGAATTCTCCATTGGTCTGAGAGAAAAGCTGTTCCTTTGGGAAAATTGCCCAACTGGCATAACACATGACCTTACCACTTTAGGTCGGATTGTTTCCGCACCAACACGGCTTGCATCAACCAAAATTGTAGTGGGTTCTGAGGGGTTCAGATATAATAAGACTGGCCTCGAGTCAATCTTTGCCTAAGGTTGTAAAATATTTCTTCTTCCTTCAGTTCACGACCAGCCTATGTCTTTTCCTGTGAGATGTCACAAGTGATGGCAAGTAAGAACCAAAGTTGGCTGATGTTTGTCAGAGGAGGTGGGGGGGGGGGGGGGGGGATGTTGTGATAGTCTTGACCTTGTAGAGATCGGCATTTTGTCCCTTTGCATTGTATGCATGTCCAAGAGAGGTCACTTTACCTGTGGAGAAACACAGTTGTCTTTATTCAGCCTGGCACCAGCATTTTCAAGCTTTTTGCGTTGCTCTGAGGTTCTTATCATGTTCAGCTTGCATCTTCCTATGAATCATTACAATCATTGTCTAACAAATTGTGGGCATCAGGGATATCACTGCTGAGCAATTCAGTGATGACATTCTGGAAAATCTCTGTAGCTGCATTCACACCAAAGACGAGTTGCTTGCCACAGTTCAGACCAAAACGTAATGTACTAACTTTCCTTTTCAAGTTGTTCATATGCAGTGTTGAGGTCTAATTTTGCTGAAAACTGTAGAGCCATTCCGATCAGCAATCCCGTCATTAATTGTCAGAAACAGTATTTTTCTCACTTGATAGCATTATTGGGTCTTGCATGTCAACACTGATTCTCACAGTGCCTGATTTCTTGGGCACAACCCCACTATACTTGTTCATGGAGAGGGCCCTTCCACCTTTTCACTGATGTCTATTTTGTCAAGCTCCATAAGTCATAGTCAACATCCTTCCATACATGGAAAGGGATACATCGATAGATCTGACAAACTAGATTGGTGGACTCATAAATATAGAATCATACCTGTATGTTCTAGATAAACGCCATTGAATTGCTGAAGAGTATGGGGAACACATCTAGAAGAGAGGAAGGACTAGTCAGTGTATGAGGAAAATGAGGAGTTGTATCTTTTGAGCTGTATTACTGCTGAGTAAACTGGAACAGGCATCTGATTTCAGGACACAGAATCTTGTCAATGTTGATGTTTGCTTGTTTGAGGGAAGGGGGGGATTACGAGCCAAATGCAAAGATCTGGGGGCAAGGGCACAAGAGTTAGGACTGTGGGGCAGGGAAGCGTGGGCAGGCTCTCCAGATATTTACAGAGGCTCCAGTGTCAATGATGAAGCTGACTGAAATGTTTTTGATATGTGTTCTATTTAATTACAGAAAAATCAGTTTTGACATGCCTTACACAAGACATAGACATCCAGATGTGGGCATACTGTTGACACTTACAGTGACTAGGAGTTGTTTGCCATCTGGCAGGGTATGTATTCTTTGTATGGGGTGATCTTTCACAGCAGTGGCACTGATCTGAGGACTGTTGGTGCTTCAGTGGCTGTTCTTGTGGCCATGAAAAAAAAAAACAACAACCTGGGGCTGCACTGTTGCTGTGGTGAGTGAGCTGCAGAGTTGTGATTTTCTTGCCTGGTCCATGTTGCCTTGAGCCATGAATAGGCCTGCCATGACCATGTTGTCAAGACTTGTTTTGGATGACTTCATTTGTGCACTGATGTGAGTCTCAGCATTTGCTGAAACTGTTTGGATGAGGCTGCTCTATCTTCAGCTAGATCAGTGCTGCTGGCCTCATTTGACTCTTGTTGGAGTGAGGGGTTGTCTTGAATTAAGAACTCTCTCTCTCTCTCCTCTCTCTCTCTCTCTCTCTCTCTCTCTCTCTCTCTCTCTCTCTCTCTCAGTCTGTTTCATACACTGTGCCAACATTTCCTTCTCTGCTTTAAGAAAGTCACAAAGAGGGGCTGTAGCATGTCAACCAGTGTTAAAAGCAAGTACACTCTCTACCTGTTTGTAAGACAAATGTCTAAATTTCAAAGTCTATCATGTTCTTTCTTATGGTTGAAGCAATTCTCAAAAAATGTCTTCAATGCTTGGAACAAGACAAAATTTTCAGTTACTGCTCCAGCTACCTTCAGTTTGAAAGTAAATGATTCCTAACATCAAATTATATCATCTCCACCCAAGAGAATTTCTTTTTCTTGTTTTGTTTTTGTTATTCACATAATGTCAAGAGCATGAAATATTTTGCTGCTCAGTTATCCACTGCTTGCAGCTTGTGCTGGATTTGTTTCTTGCCTTACATTGTTAATTTCTCAAACAGAAGAGAATAGAGAAGCCCTCAGGCAAACTGTTTGCAAATGTGGTCTGTGACCAAAGGTTTGAGGCAGCTGACAATATTGAGGGCTGGGACAGAATCAGCACAGGATGGGGATCCTTAATCATCACCTGGATGTTGTGTTGATCTGCTCACGTGTGCAAACATCCACTAGAAACACTGCATGTGTTTTGAATGCTTACTATGGTGTTTGCTCAGAACGGGATACAGGCTGTAAGTTGGTGCCATTCATTGAGTAATGGTTGTAAGTCTGCTTTACAATATCCAAAAGCGTCATAAGAAGCCAACATTCAAAAACTAATTCATAAAGGCAGTAACTCAATTCATCACAGTGTATGAACTGAAACAGTCTTAATGGTGGAATTGAAAATATTCACATCCGCAATAATCTTACCAATGGTGAACCACAGAACTACAGCCATGAAATGTGAAAGAAATAAACAACTGTACAGTTCTTAGATTTAATACAACAGAGCTAACAGATGAATTATCAACTTAATGAAATAAAACTTGTGAACAGAATATGTGTTTGTGAACATCAATAAACTGATGAATCGATCTTTGAAATGTTCAGTCAAGCTAAAACAAATAATCAAAAATGAATGATTATGGTTACCTAAATAGTGGTGCAAGGACATACACAAAAACAAACAAACAACCACAAAAATTAAAAAAAACCACAAAACAAAACAGAGAAAGAAAATCTGAATGTAATCACATCCCATGAATAATGGGAAAAGAGCGTCATAATGTAACCTTATCTGGTACCTGATACATGTCCTTCTAAGTGCTCTGGGATGGGATATCTCTCAGGTTGTTCTCTGACTCCAATCTTGTCTGCTTCAGATGCATCAATTCCTTCCAGCTCTGACTTGTTGATATTCTCTAGTGCAGTTCCAAAAAGGCTGTGTTTTGGCCTAGCTTCTGTGCGTTTTGCCCGGAAAGATCTGACGGTCCGAGGCTGAAGATTCCCCACTGCTGCCATGTTGATTCTTTCTTTACTGTATAAAATCAATGAGATGGAATTACACACCAAGACATAACAACAAACATAATTATAGAATTCCACACACACACACACAACACACACACACACACACACACACCACACACACACACACTCACACTAGTAAATAAAATTTCAATGGTCAGAAATGTAAAAAACTCATGTACATTGGTAACAATACCTCTGATTAAAATGATAGCATTCATGTCTGTGAACTACAACTTTTTCAGATATGAAGAAAGACCCATGGGCATCATTGACAGAAAACTTACTTCTGAACCACACATCACAGCCACTGTCAAACAATGAAGGCAAACAAAATATTAGGGATGATATGAAACAAAAATTCATGTCAAAACCAAAGATATCATGGTACCAATTTCTAAATCCAGTGTCAAACCATTTTTGGATATAATAATGTGGTGTGGTCATTGAGGTGTGAGAAAACTTTTAATAGAATATGTGGTGAGAAGATGTACTAAACAAATCATTGGCTCGAATGGGGCCGGAATAGCTCAGTTGGTAGAGCGCCGGACTTGTGATCCTAGGGTTGCGGGTTCGAATCTCGGTACAGGGGATTTTTCCCTCAGAGTTAACATTGGTTCTGACTCCATTCCCCATACAGTCCTTCGAATGAGACTATAAACTGAGGTTCTGTGTGTGAACGCATGCACAACATCTTGCTCACACGTAAAATCCCATCACCAACTTTCAGAAGAGAAGGCCAGTTTGGCCGTTGGTATGCATGACACGTTACACATAGCATGCACCTTCCCCGAAGATGGAATATGGCTGCCTTAATGGTGGGATAATAAACAGTCATACACACCAAACTCCACTGCCTGTCTACACAGGGAGTGTCCACAAGAGTATCAGCCTGCGTATGCAGAAAGAAAGAATTGGCTCGAATAACTTGAATTATGAAGAAAAGTTAATGACGCTAAAATTGCCAAGCCCTGAATATTAAAAAGGAAGAGGTGCAATAATACATACTTTCCAATATTCTTCATGTTTATTATGATCTCAAAACCACTTTAAAAAAAAACAACTGTCAATAGTGGTATAGGAATGGAGAAGAGGGGAGGGGGGGGGGGGGAGACAGACATGTCTTTCTCTCCTTATCTTCTTTCCAAATAACAGAATAGCTGCCCCTTTCTTGCCCTCTCAACTTTAACTGGGGGGGGGGGGGGGGGGGCGGGAGGGGTACACATGTCTTTACACACCACACACACACACACACACACACACACACACACACACACACACACACACACATTTACCAAGCTAAGGATGAGAAAAAAACAGCAACAACTACTAAAAAAAGATGACCTGTGTTCTGAAGTGGGTTTTAGACTTGTAAGGATACAGATTGTTTTGCAGAAATACATTTCACAAGATGCAGCATCATGCCCCAATAATGTCATTTGCATAAACTGAATACCCCTCCCCCCCCCCCCCCCCCTCTTTTCTGTCCCCCAACCTTTCCCTGCCCTGTTCCCCTTCGTCCCCCCCCCCCCCCCCCCATCCTTGTGTGCCCCAACCCCCCCCCTCCTCTCTGGTTTTATCCTTTGCCCCCTTTTCCCTCTCCATCCCCTTCTGATCTTTTAGTTTTTACCATCATCACTCCTGTTCAATTCCCTCTCACACCCTCTCTCTGACTTCTAAATCTTTCAACACCGTGGTTTATATCTAATATATCAATAACATGTGGGCATACTATGAAAATGAATAAACCTTGTTGAAACAAACTTACTTGCTGACTTTCTTTTTTTTTTTTTTTTTTTTTTTGGCTGACAAGGTAGTCAGTCTTTGGATCTTGTTACCCACATCTATTGTTCGAGCCGGTACACTTAACAGCCTTAAAAATCAAACAAATATAGAACAAAATTTGGCTTCCTGATTAATTTCAAAATTGGAAATTTGTCAAACATAGCACATGCTATGCACCTTCAAACAAACAAACGAAAAACAACAACAACAACAAAAACAACAACAAAAAGCTAGTGCAAAAATACAGGTTGTGTTAAGCCTGTGCCAGGACATGCTATCAAAAGAAAGCATATCCGATAGTGTCGTATCTGCTATGCCATGCTTCTTCTTCTTCTTCTTCCTTAAAAACTGGTTCACTCAAAAATGAGTTCACTTAAATGCTGGTTCACTCAAAAATGAGTAGGTGACCAGCGCGCATGTTAAAAAAAAAGAGAATGCTGTTATAATGCTATGATATGCTATGCTAATTGATATGATATGATCTTAATCATATTGTCACAGCAGTTGTGAGCTGATTCTGATGCTGTTTTGGTTGGACAGGGGTTAAATCCTAAATCAGCGGTGTAAACCTCCCCATTGCGCTTCTTTCGGTCTGCACTCGATCCCCTTATTTACCTGTTATCTTTGAACTGAACTGGGTTACTATCATCCGTTTCTTAAATGTACGATTCACTGTTACAGTTTGATTTACTTTTTATTGGACTCACCTGCTGTCTATAATCGGAACTTTGTAAACTTTTTGGGGGTATTTTTGTTCAGTTTGGTTACTCGATGCGGCATGGGAAGTTTCTAAGCAACTGACGCATCCGGTGTTGTAACACACTTTCTAGTGACGATTTCCGGATTGTGACGTTCTGCACACTGCACTGCTCTACTTCGAGAGATTGACAGATCGAGCAGAGGGGGAGAAAACGTGACTGATTACGGTGCTTACATGTAATGCAGTGTAATGTAACACAGTATTTGTTACATGTTTGCATGTTTTTCTTCTGACATGTATAGGATCATAATTAGATGGCAATTTTGCTTGTCGCCTTCACTTGGTCTCATGTTTCAAACTCGGTAAACTGATAGGAATGTTACCAACACAAAACACGAAGAAAGTAATACTCTAAGTAAAAGAAATGAAAATGAATTTCCGGTTATCATCATTTCAACAAAATGAGCTGTGATGAACAGTTTTCATTTGGTCAACTGTGATGGAAGTCACGATTTGTTAGAGCACAGTTACTCTTACGTAAGGTTGCGTAAAGAAATCGGTGACAGTTTTTTTTTCTCCTCTCGCAAATTTTATGAACACAAAACAACCAAACTTTGGAAAGACTTGATCGTTCATGTAACTTAACAATTTCTCATACGTACGGTTGCACACACACACACACACACACACACACACACACACACACAAAGATTTCAAAGATTTTAATCCTGCGACCCTTTTGGGGCATGGAGGACTTGAAACAAATCAAACAAATAGAAATGAAACAAATCAAACATCAAAATTTTCCCTATAATTAACATACTGAATGTAATGTTACACAACTTTACTAAGTTTCAAAAACTTCGCTAAGTTTAGCAACACTTTCTTACTACCACAAAGCAAACGACAATAGTTAAATACGGACTTTGTATATGTAAATTTTCTAGGTATAAACTGATTTCTAATGTCGTTATATTTGTTACATTCCATTACAAAATGAAATTCATCACCAAGGTCATTCTGGTCACAGTCCCGACAGAATCGTTCATCGTGAGGTATTCCAAATCGTCTGCCAATTTCTATCATGAGTTTATGATTGCCACAGCGAAACCGAATCAGTGGGTATATATAAACATCAGGTAACATCTTAATATATTTTTCACGGCGAAACTCTGTTTTAAAATTTCTGTAAAATAAACACTTATTACTAGATTCTAAAGCATCATTCCATGCACATTTGTAAATGTCTTCTAATGAATTACGAGCATTTGTACAGAGACTGTGAACAGACGAAAACTTTTGTGTCTCCCACACACAGTCGAATCCTGTTTCTATTAGGATATCCTGTATACACATCAACCACCTGGATGAAAAACCCTGATTTCTGTATAAATCATATAATACCTGATACAATCTAGATGAATATTTGTTTGTTTGTGGAGAAAGTAAGGATGACCAGAATTTTATCATTCGTGCATGTACTTGAACTGACACAGGATACATTCCTAGTTCTCCATATATCAATTCTGTTTTGGTAGAACGATTTAAATGAAAAAGATGCTTAAAGAATTTAAGCTGAAAACTTTCCATTAGCTTTAAATCACTATATCCCCAAATTTCACAGCCATATAAAAGCACAGGCAGTACCATTGACTGGTATAAGTCCAGTACAATGCTTATAGGCAAATCTTGAAATCTTGCCATCTTTAATAAAGAAAACATTGCACATTGCGCTTGGTCATACAAATACTTCTTACATTTATAAAAATTTCCTGTTCTGCTAAAGATTGTACCGAAATATTTGAAAGTGTGTACTATTTCTATACACTGGTTTTTGAATTTTAGTTTTTTTCTTGGGCTATTGCGTCCATTAAAGACTACACCCTTTGTTTTTGCTACATTAACATTAAGCTTCCATGTACTAAAATACTCGCTTAATACATCAAGAGCATGCTGCAAACCGCAAAAAGAATCTGCAATAATAACAATATCATCAGCATACAAAAGTAAAAGTAAACTAATGTAACTTAGTAAATCTGAGTCAGGAAGATTTAAATCAATATTTAAGAAAGCACAGTTACGATCTGTGAGATATAGTTCAAGATCATTCAAATACAAAGAAAATAGCAAAGGTGAAAGATTTTCACCTTGACGAACACCTCTAAAACTGCCAAAATATTCAGATTGACTTCCATTTATAAATATACAAGATTTTATCTGCTGATACATATTCGTGATTACTTGCAAAATCTTTCCATTTACACCTTCTTTGATAAGCTTTTGCCATAATCCCTGCCTCCAAACTGAATCGAACGCATTTGTGAAATCAACAAAAACACAAAATAATTGCTTTTTACGACTATTGAAAATATCAATTAAGCTTTTTAAAACAAATATATGATCTGTCGTAGAATGACTTTGTCGAAAACCAGCTTGATTTTCCGAAAGTGTGTTGTTATTCTCGATAAAATTTGTCAAACGGTTATTCAAAATTGTTGTGAACAGTTTTCCAACACAACTCAAAAGTGTTATACCTCTATAATTGTTACAGTCCAATTTACTACCTTTTCCTTTGTATATTGGCAGAATAAGTCCAATCAACCATTCTTCTGGTATGGTCCCTGTATCAAGAACTTTATTGAAAAGTTTACAATAACTTGTTTTGAGAACTGGGATGCTTTGTTTTATATATTCATTTCGTATTCTATCTATCCCACAAGCCTTTCCATTCTTAAGTTGCTGTACAGCTTTTTCAACGTCTTCGTCACTTATTGGTGCATTTAGAAATTCAAGATCATATTGCAAGTCACAGTCAATATCACTTTCATTCTCAACACTATCTGGTTGTACATTCAATGATTTAAAATGTAAGAAAAGATCATCCATACTAACAGGGCATTCGGGGGGGGGGGGGGGGGGGGGGGGGATACCTTGCCCAGGATTGGTGGCACTTTATCAACCCTTTCAACAGCCAGCCATGGGGGTGGTACACACACACACACACACACACACACACACACACCACACACACACACCACACACACACACAAATCAGTGACAGTTTTTTTCCCTCTCTAATGTTATGAGCACAAAAGAACCAAACTTTGGAAAGACTCAATCGATTCATACAACTTAATGACCAGAAATAGACTTTGTACATGGCAAACATTAGTGATGGAATCCTTAAATGATTGATTAATGTTTGATTGACTGTCTAAACAAGTTCTGAATGTTTCAGATGGTCCGCTGTAAAGTGTGAACTCTTCTGTCTCAGAGTCTGTTACACTGTGTACAACTGTTGAATTTTTAGCTGTAATGATGAGCATTGTGTCTCGTTATTAAAGCATTATTCTGTCCAAAATAACTAAATGAACATGGAACAGAAGAAGCAAATAAGGCTGGGTGTCTTAAAATGAATAAAAATCAATGTAACTTTTCAACTGTGACACCTGTGATGCCTTGGTAGAATCTTTAATGTCAGTAACACAGGCCTGCCACTAAGGTGTACTTTACTGAAATCAATAACGTTTATGAAATAATCAGGCATGTTTCAACACAAAATAGCTCATATTCAAAGGTACAGCTCTTCCCCAGAGAAATGTCTGAGCTGCCTAATGCTTTTAATCAGTTTCCTTTCTGTTTCATCAAAAGGGATCCAGGAGATTACTTCTCTCTTTCTCTGTCTGTCTGTCTAGTCTCTCTCTCTCTCTCTCTCTCTCTCTCTCTCTCTCTCTCTCTCTCTCTCTCTCTCTCTCACAGACACACACACACACACACACACACACACACAACACACATTGGTTCGGACACAGACACTGGTACACTCACGCGTACACATGCACAAACACACACACAAACAAATACGCACATACACACGCACACAAACACAGAGATAAACAGACAAAAAGACGAGGTGTCCATCACAGCTGGCCCGAACGCTCTCTTTCATTACATTAACATGAATGGAAAAAAAAACCCTGTATAAATCAACTGGAACAAGATATAAACTGTTATAAATTATGATTGGTGAAAAGCAAATTCAATATGCACTATGGTTCTTGTGAACTTAGAGTTTGTAGACAGAAAATTGTGAAAATGCCTCAGGAATTACAACCTATCTGCATCCTACAGCTTTGACATAAAGAATGGCATGGCATTGTGATGGGAGTTCCATACTTGTATGTCCATCTGTTTTCTTACCACCAGAAAATGATTTCATACAAATTTTTGACAGTCAACCAGTATTTAACTGATTACAAAAGTACATATCCTTATTACATGGTCAATAAACTGGTGGTTACAACATACACATTGAATGATGGCGATGGCGACAGTCGAATTCCTCAGAACCAGTGTTAATTTGACTTCACTGCAACAGAAGCTGTTGTATGTACAGGCAGAATGTCATCACTGGTAGTAAGTTTAATCAAATGACCCCATGTCACAACTCAAGAGTTGTCTAGTATTGTGTGTAGTGATGTTTCAGCATGTTGCATCAACAGAGTTGTGTTGTACTGTGTGTAGTGATGATTCAGGACGCTCAATCCACAGAGTTGTATAGTAGTGTGTCTAGTGATGTTTTAGCATGCTGAATCCAGTGAGTTGCGTAGTACTTTGTGTAATGATGCTTCAGGATGCTCAATCCAGTGAGTTGTGTAGTACTGTGTGTAGTGATGATTCAGGATGCTCAATCCACGGAGTTGTATAGTAGTGTGTCTATTGATGTTTCAGCATGTTGAATCCAGTGAGTTATGTAGTGCTGTGTGTAGTCATGTTTCAGCATGCTGAATCCAGAGAGTTTTGTAGTATTGTGTGTAGTAATGTTTCAATATGGTGAATCAACAGAATTGTGTACTACTGTGTGTAGTAATCCTTGAGCATGCTGAATCCAGAGTTGTGTAGTACTATGTGTATTAATCTTTCAGCATACTGAATCTAGAGAGTTGTGTAGTACTGTGTGTTGTAATCTTTCAGCATGCTGAATCCAGACAGTTGTGAGTACTATGTGTAGTAATCTTTCAGCATACTGCATCCAGCGAGTTGTGTAGTACTGTGTGTAGTGATGTTTCAGCATGCTGAATCCAGACAGTTGTGTAGTACTATGTGTAGTAATCTTTCAGCATACTGAATCCAGAGAGTTGTGTAGTACTGTGTGTAGTGATGTTTCAGCATGCTGAATCCAGACAGTTGTGTAGTACTATGTGTAGTAATCTTTCAGCATACTGAATCCAGAGAGTTGTGTAGCACTATGTGTTGTTGGGTAGTACTGTGTGTTGTAATCTTTCAGCATGCTGAATCCAGAGAGTTGTGTAGTACTATGTGTTGTAATCTTTCAGCATACTGAATCCAGACAGTTGTGTAGTACTGTGTGTAGTGATGTTTCAGCATACTGAATCCAGTGAGTTGTGTAGTACTGCATGTAGTGAAGGTTCAGCATACTGAATCCAGTGAGTTGTGTAGTACTGTGTGTAGTAATCTTTCAGCATACTGAATCAACAGAGTTGTGTAGTACTATGTGTAGTAATCTTTCTGCATACTGAATCAGTAGAGTTGTGTAGTACTATGTGTAGTAATCTTTCAGCATGCTGAATCAACAGAGTTGTGTAGTACTGTGTGTAGTAATCTTTCAGCATGCTGAATCCAGAGAGTTGTGTAGGACTATGTGTGGTAATGTTTCAGCATGCTGAATCCAGAGAGTTGTGTAGTACTATGTGTTGTTGGGTAGTTCTATGTGTAGTAATCTTTCAGCATGTTGAATTTAGAGAGTTGTGTAGTACAATGTCTAGTAAAGGTTCAGCATGTTGAATGTTGCATTTGTCCAGGATCTTTATTTTGCATCTCTGTTAACATACCATACATACATCTCTGAGATTTAGCAAGCTTATGGATTAAAGTAAAACCATAATGGTTTTATTAGATTGTTCCTTTCCTTTAGTGGTATATTCAGTATGCTACACAACAAGAACACATAACACTGAAAACGATATACACACAAGTCCAACCTCACTAAATGGACACTTTTCTCACAGGTAACAGGTGCACTCAATATAAATGCATCATAGTTGATCTTCCTTGTTTTGGTTCAGCCCTGATGTGGCCCTTTGCGGACGGCTGGGCTATAAGCAACATTATCTTATCTCTTTGTTTTGGTTTCTTTATAATCAAAAAGTTTTCCCTATCCCACCCCTACCTTCCCACCATCCTCCGACTTCCTCCCAAGGATGACCAATATAGCTGCCATGGCCCAAGTGGAAATGTAAAGAGCAGGGGACCTGATCTCTCTCCTCCATTTTATTTTCCTCCGTGTGAAACGCAGAATAATGATCAACATTGTGCGGGGAAACTTTTTAAGGAAAAAACTGTCCTGAATATGATTATAAAAAATGATAAGACTGGAAAGTTTCATGTTCTTCAGATATTACTGGTATATACTCTGGATCTTTTAATTAACCTGTTTGTAAGATGGTAGAGAGTGCAGACTGTATTGACTTGAAGTATGGTGTCAATTAACAGTCTTGTGATGGCAGGCAAATTCACAATGCTTGTTTATTGTTGTATACATTATATATCAATATATCTCTCTATCACTCTCTCTCTCTCTCTCTCTCTCTCTCTCTCTCTCTCTCTCTCTCTCTCTCTCTCTCTCTGACCAATTTTTGTTTTACTTCAACACTTGACGGTTCCTTCTTTGGATGAATTTGGCATGGTTAAGCAAAACAAATTTCACATTTAATTTTTTGGTGATTTCATTGTCACTATAAATATAACAAAAAAGAAGGGCTTGAAGTTAAAGGGGAAATAATAGCAGTTAGTGTTGCACGGAAAAAATCGGTTTCTTTGATATTGTTTAAGCAAGAAACTCATCAGGAAAGGGAGGTTTCAGACAAAAATATCTTAGATGCAGTTAGCATTATGCCCATACTTTCCAGAACTTTGAAAGAAAATCATTATGTTGTATGTAGGTTTGAATAATATGCTTTTGGAAAAAAAAGCATTCTCGTAATTCTTGTTTGAAATTTTTTTTGTCCATTATTCAGACAGAATGGCAAGTCGCCAGTTCCTCAGGAGAGTGTCTCCCATTCTGCGTGGTGCCACGCGCATACAGCCAGTGGCCAGATCAGCTGCACTCATACCACGCCATGCTGTCCTCTGCCAAGACCTTGCCTCTCGTCTGACCACTGTTCGATATATTACCAAAGACGTACCCTCAGAAATTGTGAACATACAAGATGACGACGACTTCCAGGAGAGGGTTCTTGAATCAAAGAAACCTGTTGTTGTTGACTTCCATGCAAAGTAATTATTTGGGTTTTTTTTAGGTGTGTTTCCTTAATGTAATTTTATACCTCTGCCAAGGAATTATGCTTTAAACCACATATTTTTATTTTGTTGTCTGTTGACAAGTTTAAGCAAAGAGTAAAAAACTAATTTCAACAAAACTTGGTGGACAGAGTTTGCATGCGGATATAGACTGAAAGGATGGATTCAGGATCCATTTGCCATCAGCAGAGGTTTGCACTCTGCTGAGTTCTCATCCAGTCTCTTAATTCATTTGAGAAAGCATTTAGGAAGCATACTGGAAAAAAAATCAGCAAATTCAAGTTGTCAGTGATTGTCTCATTTGTAATATATGCTTGTGAACATGCTTGTGTTTTTGTGTCTGTCTTTGCATATTTGTACCGTGATTACCGCTTGTAGGCTGACACTTTTTTCTCAACTCATATGCCTGCGGCTTCTAAACTGGCAGCAGCTTCTTTGTGGGTTGTTCTGATTGTAATCTGATCAGGCCACAGGATTATCTTCAGATATTGCAGTCTATAGGACGACTTGAGAAGTGATGTTTGAAATCTGACTTCTTTAAAGAAAAATATGACTAATGATTCTTTCAAGAGCAGTGTGCAAAATGAACATCGATCATGATAATTGAATATCAGTTTTAGCTCAGACAGTCCTCCAGGGAACTTTCATGGAAGGAGATGGAGGAACAAACAGAAAAAGATTCACTGATATCTCTACAGAATTGGCAAGGAAACCATTTACCAAGACCCAGGCCATAGCACACCAGTGACAGAGATAGATGAACCTTGTTAACAATGTGGCATCACAGATGATTCATGACTGCATGAAGTGACAAGAGAAAAAAGGAAACTTGTATCTCTGAGTGTCCTCTCTCTGTACAGATCATTTACTCTGTGGTTAATGACTTTCATTATTGACAGAAATGATCAATTTTCTCCTTGAGTGTATGAATGTGCAGAAAACTGCTGCCCTTTGCATGTTTCACAAGTTTTTTTTTTCATTGATAAGATTGCTACTTCTGAAATTGAAAGTATCCTGTCTCTGCTTTTTTACTTTTGTTTCAAATGTGGTATGTGTATTGTGTATATATATGTGTGTGTGTGTGTGTGTGTGTGTTTAGTATTCACATATAGTGTAATGTGTACTATCTTGTAAACAGTCTGTTATAATCAGAGCCTAGTGAATTTTTTACGAAAGTTTTGAGAATGGAGAAAAAAAGCTAGCTGAAAACAGGACTTAACATGTCTGTGACAGTTGGTGTGGGCCATGCAAGTTGTTGGGACCTCGACTGGAAGCAGTTGTTGCAGCAGAAGAAGGAAGAGTCATTATGGCAAAGGTGGACATTGACGAGAATGTGGAGATAGCGATGCGTTTCAATGTGAGCAAAGTTTTATACACGTTCATCACCAATACATTGCAGTTTTGAACTGATCTTTTCATATAAATACACAAACACACAACACACACACACACACACACATAGAGAGAGAGATGTGTGTGTGTGTGTGTGTGTGTGTCCTTTTTTTTTTTTTTTTTTTTAGACAACTCAAAATAGTTATACTGTGTACTTCAGTGCGCTGAGAGATGATAGATACCTGCAATGTTGATTAGAATATTTGAGCAGCACTAACAAAACATTCACATGTAGGTGATAAATTGCCTGTCTCAACAAGTTAGCTCATCAATTGTTTACAGAGATTTGCTTCTTATGTTATACTAGTGTTAAAATTGCTTAAAAATGAAATAGGTTTATTGAGAATCATGAATATAAGAAACATATGCTGTTTTCTTTATTTGTTCAAAAGCTGTTTAAGAAGATACAGTCAATTTTGAACAGCAAAATATTGAAAATCCATTAGGTGTCTGATTGTACAGTGGCCAGTTTACATTCTGGTGTTAGTATTACAGGTAACATACTATTTACTATTTAGGTCTAATTATGTACTGATTTAAAACAAAAAAGTTCTCCAAAAGTATGTAATCCTGAAAGCAGGCTCGAGTCAAGGGCTATGAAAACATACAAAACATTCAGCTGAAGGTTTGACTGAAAAAAATTTTGACTTAGGGTATGTCTGGTTGCTGTTTCACACATGATCACATGCTTTTGTGCTCAAAACAAGTGGTGCCTTTACCCAGATCTCTGTCAGCCCTTACGTCTCACTGCACTGTGAGTCAGTCCTGTCACAGACTTTGATTTGAACACACTGATGCCCAAAGTCCAAAAATGTTTACCATATTTGATATGTGTTGCATGATCTATTGAAATTTAACCTCACTGATCTTTCTGAAGGGTGTTAAAGAAAAACTCTGCTGTTGGGGAGAGGATGTGAAAAACCCACTGAAATAGATATTCAACAGGGATATTGATGCTCTGTATGAAAGAAAAAAAAAGTGACTCTGGTTTCTTTGCATAAACGATTGTCAGAAATGGCGAACAGTTTGACAGCTGTGTTTGATCTCACGTCAGTCATTTAATCACATTAGTATATTTGTTAGTAAGTGAAGAGGAGACACATGTTGAATGAATTTTCATGTCTTTCCCATGTAAATGACAATCATAGGAAGGGCTTGGGTGGGACATTCAGGTCACTGAAAACAAATTTAATCAAATACAGCCAACTTGATGTGTTACTATGGGCCTTTGGCCTATGCAAATAGATGGAAGCTTTTACTCTGATGCTGAAACTTTCAGTTTTTGACTGGATGTTTATGCTGCTATGTGGATGAAAGGTATTTTTGATTAGCAACAGTTGCAACATTCTCAGATGGACCTTTGTAAATGAACCTTTATGTCATGAATGTCTGTCTGTATGCGCATACGTACAGTGTGACATGCAGTGAGTTCAGACATGTTTCTCCGTTTCTTCTGAACACAGTGTCTCAAAACTTCCGATTTCTTTAAATTTCAAGATTTGAATAGAGAGCCTTCAGGATTTTAGCACAAGGCTTGCTTTTGTGTTTTCTTTTTTACGTATTTAGAGTTTGTGAACAGTCGGTTGTCACTTGGTTCTGAAGTTTTTGTTATAATTATTATTTTTAAGATTATGAAGGGATTAAATTTGGAATCTGTAGCTTAAATAGTTTAGGATAATACAGTTTCAAACTTAACTCACTAAGAATCCAAAAAGAGCTATGTTTGGGCCTGTATCTCTGTATATATTCAACCAATTCTATTAAGAAAAAAATCTACTTGTTGTAATGAATCAGGTTACAGAGTTGCTACTGCCCAGCTACTTTGCACTTTCTGTGTCAGTTTGGAGTTGTTGCAGTTAAGTTGAATTTCATTTGATAGGTACATTCAACACACTTCATTGCTTAAATCCCATCTTGATTTAGTATAAGCTAGCCATAAGATGGCATTTTTGCTGATATGTGTTTGTGTGTGTGTGTGTGTGTACATTCAATATGCACTGAATACAGCACTACAGATGACTTAACAAACTAAAATTGTCGTTTCATTATGTTCAGGGTAAATCTCTGGTGATTTGGTCTCCATTTATTACCCTGATAAATGTACATAAAAATATTTGTTATTGGCCATTCTGATGATATTTTTAACAGATGATAAAACATGGTTTTCAGTGGTTTTAAAGATATGAAGTGTAATGATATGTGGATAAGAAGGATATGCGGAGAAGGACCATAAAGTACTGGTACAAGGGACTGAAGTCTGACTTCCCTCTTGTTCATTGTAAAACCAGTCCATTCAGCAGTGCAAAGATGTTTTGCATAAAGTATTCTTACCATGAAAGCATTGTTAGCCAAGAGAAAACAGACATGTCAGTTATCTCTCTGTTCGTGAAACACATGAAGCAAAAACATTTTGTACACTCTCAATTTCATGTCAGTGGAGCTGTTTTCATTGCTGTCGATGGGAAGTGAGTGGAGAATGTTGGATAGTTGTATACTCAGAAAATCAAGAAGAGGGTGCTTAGAGCACAGAAAGATAAAGTCTGTTCATCGTAAGAAGTGATAGGTATAGATTGAGACTAATCCATTTGTTTATTAGATTTGTGTATTTTAAATGAGCTGTTTATGTTTGAATATTTCATGTGCGTATTTTTCATTGTGGTGAAAACAAATCTTTTCATGCCAAAAGTTTGCTGATCATGTTGTTTCTTAGTTTGACTGTCATTGTTTTCGTTTTGTTTTCAGGTTCAGTCAGTGCCCACAATTCTGGGGATCAAAGATGGGAAAATAATTGATAAGTTTATTGGCCTCCAGGATGATGATGAAATCAAGAGCTTTGTCCAGAAACTGTTGTAACTCCAGTCTGACTTTCACAAAGGCGTCTACTGCTTGCAGGCGATGATAAACATGCGTGTGTGAAGTATCCAGAATACTTGGTTTTAACTTTGAGGAATGTGTACTTGTGAATGTAATCTTTGTCTAATAATGAATACATGTAGCTACAGTGATGAAACTAGAATAATTGTATATTACCCAAGGCGGCTGCCTCATCACGTCCCCCCCCAACGACCCCAGCGGTCAGGGGAATGACTGACTGACTGACCCAACTAAAGACTTTGTGGCATATATTGCGCCATATCAAACTATTGCAAACTTTGACAGGTATGATTGTCCTGTCTGGTCAAGTTTCATGGCTTACCACAGTACTAAGACACCCCATGAAGCCTGGTTTCCATTTCCCGCTCATTGCTCGTAGAGACATCCACTCCCTTCCTCACATGCCACCCTTCATTGTGTGAGCCGAAATGTGTGGTTTGGGATTGTTTTTCTACAGCATCTAGTCATTGTCATGATGGCTTAGTGACTCGTAACCAGAAGTTTGGTTATGGTTCATCCCTTCATATAATCTCCAAAACAGTAGCATTGAAGTCGTTAACTGGTTTTGCCCAGAAGGTTTGTAGTGTTGCTCAAAGATTATTTGAACTGGTCATGTTCATTACTAGTTCAGTTTCTCTTGTGTTCATTTGCATACTGTTGCCAGCATTTTATACTAGAGAACTGTTGCATTCTTAGGAATCAAAATGGTGCAATTTTTGTAGTTCATGTTGTTGTTGTTTTTTATAGACATACAACAGATAAGAACATTTTAAAATTTTCTGCATCCAGCATTCACCAAACCATTTCTTCATTTTCAAAATGTTTGGATTGAAGTGTGGTTGTATTTATTGTGATAATGCACAGTTTACGATGATGAAGCAAGTAGTGATTAATAGAAGCCTGTACTTATAATGTTGCTGTGTGCAAGTGTATATGTAAGTGTATGCACACATATACACTTGCACACAAACACGTTGTTATGAATGTTAAAACTTCTCTGCATGAAGTTTTACAGGGCATTTACATGTTTGCTTTCACACCAATTTCTAATGGGCACACACAAACCTTTGGATGCCCACATACATACAACCATGTTTTAAATAGAAAGCCCATAAAGATAATGTTTTTTGTTTTTTTCTAAATAAAACTGACTTCTACAATGAATATGTGGTCATTTTTGTTGTTGTTGTTGTTTTTACAAAGAATGCATGAGGATTTTGATGCAGTGATAGTTGCTTATATTAATATCATTGATTTGTACACATCTTCAGTCCCGTGTTTGCTGTCTTTGGTCATTCAGACTCCAAATGAAAATAAATACAAAATAAATTTTCTGCCGGATTTAGTTAACCTGTGTCTGTGTTCTCTTTTTGTACATACATGTATGGATGCTAAAGTGTGCACATGGATGTATGTATATGGGTATTCTCTTTCTGATGAGATTTTCAAAGTGACTGCCCCTCATTCCATCCAGCATATTTTTTTTATTCATTTACATTAGGGTTTTAGCAAGGAAGAAAGAAAACTGCTTTGGCACAACATAAAGGACTTCATTACAACTGGCTTTGATACAACTGACCTGGTACTGTGATCCTCAAACAGCTCTGTAAAAGAGAGGAAATCAAAAGTGTATGTAACTGCTCCGAAGCAAATCACTATGATTGCTACTTAATTCTTATTAACATATTATTTAGCGACTGAAGATAAATTCGGCAAACTGATGCGTCGGAATCATAGGTTTCCAGACTACTTTACCCGAGATCAAGCCTGGATTACAGGCTTGTTTAGATCGGCAGTTCCTTGTGCATTTTAAACTGATTTTGAGGATGTCTAGACAAACAAGTGTACAATGTTTAGACCAACAAGTGTATAATGTTTAGACCAACAAGTGTACAATGTTTAGACCAACAAGTGTATAATGTTTAGACCAACAAGTGTACAATGTTTAGACCAACAAGTGTACAGTGTCAAAATATCTTGGAAATTGTTTTGATCGGCAGTTCCTTTGCATTATAAACGGATTTTGAGGATGTTTAGACCAACAAGTGTACGATGTTTAGACCAACAAGCGTACAATGTTTAGACCAACAAGTGTACAATGTAAGAATATCTGGGAAATTGACTGATTGTGATTGCACCAAAGCAATCCATAACTGCACCAAAGCAAACATTGTCACTGCTACTTCATTTCATTTCTTAAACACATTATTTACTGATTTGAGATAATTCTGGGAAACAGATGCATCAGCAAGAGTCATGGGTTACTAGGTGACTTTACTCTTATTCAAAGCATGGATTGCAGACTCATTTTAATCTGCTGTTTCTGGTGCATCTATCGGACAGATTTTGAGAAAGTTTATACCAACATATGTAGAATGTCAAAACCACCTTGAAATTGATTGTATTTTTTCTTAAGTATTGATTCGTAAAGATCTCCAAAGGAAAGTGAGAAAGGAGAGGAATTTTTGTTCGTTTTTCAACAAAAGTCATGGTGAACAAATGACATTGTGGGAATTCCACACCAGTGAGGTAAACTAGTCACACAGTTGAACAAATTCATGTTAAATTGATATTTTAACCCTATTTTGCCTGTCCATAGCAACCTTATTGGGACCCTATGCTGTCCCTCCCACTTCTGTCTGTGTTTTTCTCTATCCACATGCACTGTCAAAGACTACTGATGGGATGGATAAACCATGACTTGGTGACACACAGGAAGGGAGGAGTGTGAGACGGGGTAGGGGGTTGATGGTGGAGGGGGGAGGAGTCGGCAAAACCTAACTAGAGCAGAGGGGAGGAAGGATTTCACCCAGTCCCTAGTTCATAACATTCCTTATTGCATGTTTACCGCCACCAACCCCTCCCGTTTCACTCCCCATACTCAATATTTTAGACTGTCTCTCCAGCTACAGCTCTGTCAAAGTCTGTATGAGCAAAGTCAGAACGCAAAATGATGATAACAGGGCTGTCACTGTGTTGAAATCAAGTTGTTTAAAAAAACAAAGAAAAACCAAATCTTGTCCATATAACACACTGAAGCATACCTATAAACACACTGGAAATTTGTTAAAAATCAGATGAAAAATGTTGATTTCTTTCAGAAATTCAAGGATCGCATCAGGTGGGGGATCTCTGAATGAAGTTTTCATGGAGTCTGCTGTAAAGTGTTTATGTCTCACATCGTGCAAATCCCAATACTCTAAAAGAACATGTTTTACTGTGAGTGGTACATGAATGGAATGCGCTACAGAGCTTTTTCACTTTTTAAAAGATAAGAATAGGTGTAAAATGGAGTGGTCCATGCACAAATAGCACAAGACTTTGTTCTTTATGGCTGCCCTCAGAACGTGGTCGAATCTCTTTCAGGTTTGGATGAATTTGGAAGTTTGTTATCTGTATGCAAGTTCCATTCCTTCTGCCAGAAGTCTTTGACATAAGCCTGAGCTGTGGGTTTCAGATCGCTGTGAGGAATAGATCATCTGCTCAACTCTTTCTTTCTAGCACTCTTGGCAAGTTGATCAACCATTTCATTGCCTTGAATGTCCACATGACAGGGAACCCAAGCGAAAACTGTGTTGTACCCATCATATTTCAGAGATGTGTTTAGTACAAACAATTTCAGAAGCAGAGGATGTTTGAGGTTATGGCCATCAATGGTCTCCAAAGCAGAAAAGGAGTCTTTAAGGAGAATAATCTTAATGTTTTGATTTAGAGATCATTTCAAAAGCAAGGACCAAGGCTGTCAACTCAGCAGTGTAGATGGAACTGTCAGTGGGAATGTGTTTTGAACATCTCTGAGGACCTGTTGTGGAAAACACAGTAGAGGCAACCCCCACCCCAGATTGAGAGCCACTGGTAAAAATTTATCTGAAAGATGAAAACTTTGAACACAACTCAGCAAAAAAAAAAAAAAAAAAAGGACTTATACACCAAGGAGCTAGTGATATCTTTATGACACAAGACTACATCAAGCCATACCTCCGGAGTGAGGAAAGTCCATGGCCTGTCAATCAAGTGTTGGCCTTCTTGGCTAGCACAGCTACACTAAGGTCTTTCCACTTAAAAAAAAAAAATAAATAAAATTGACATAGTTCACACAGCTGCCAACTGCATTCACCTAGTTGATGCTTTCTCAATTTATTTATTTTTTTTTTTACTTTGGCAATTGTGACTGATGTCTGCAGTTCTGAAACAAATATATGCTTAAATAACACCACCCTAAACTGTCCCAATTTCTTTTTCACTGAAAGTTGACTTTTTCCGGTCGCTTTGGTGCTTCCATTCTAACTTATTTCAATATTTGTGAAACCAAGTACAGTCTAAAACTATTCATAAAAAGCCCAGACGTTCATGGTCACATCTTACTGGGTTTATGAATACTAACTTCGCTGTGGCAAGTCTTGTTATTAGTCTTGATGTTTTGCATTTCACCAGACATAATACCAAAGTCAGTCCCTACTGATGCACAAGACCTCTTGTTGCCAGGGTTGGCCAGTTCAGCTTCTGTACTTTGTACTTTATTGATATTAAAACACTGGTAATAAACTCAGATGTGGGAAAATAAATGATGATTTTCTGCTTCCTGTCACAAAAATCATGTCTTAAAAGGGGGTGGGTTTAGTAGAAATAAAAAAAAAAAATCACATCTGAAATAAAGGTACACTTTATCAAAATAAGAGTAATGAACATATATGAGAGCTAAATCTGACGGCTGTCCATCCCATATGGATCTTGATTTTCAAGAAAAAGTTTTGACTTGTGTCTGAATTGCCAGAAGGGAGACAACTAACTATCAGTGCAGTGGCTTCATTTTACCCCCATTAACCGTGACAAACTGCTGGTAATATCAGTATGAGCAGAAAATTGTGTATAGAGATGAAGAGACTCTTTTGTCACATCTTTTTTCTTTCACTTGAGGGTGGTTCCAGGAATTATAAGTGTTCCAAATTGATTTATCATCGCGAAAAAGTGACTTTCTAGGGGGTACTTCAAATTAATGCCAAAAAAAAAAAAAAGAAATTTCGTTACAGCACATGGAATACACTCTTTCCACCCTGTTCTTATGACCATACTGTGTTTAAAAGATGTTTGTAAAAAGTTGTGGACAAGTGCTTCAACAGCCAGTGTCATTTGAATGCAGGCAATAAAACACAAATGGATTGCTACATGCTATCACAGAACTGATAGTTGGTGCTTTCAAAGGACTCACAGACAACCTAAGTATGTAGGTGCCATGTAAATTGTTCAGTTGTGTTGGAAACTGATTGTAGTTTTTCATGTGGGCATTATTTCTTCAAAGGAGTCAGAAAAGTTGTGTACAGACTGCACACCAAAAATTAGTGTGCCAAGGCCTTGCTTATGCTTGATACTTGATTCTTGCGGTGTAGAAGGCCTAACTGGCCTGTTCACCATTCCAGGAAAAAGAAATCACTAGACTGTGTGTGGCATGCGTGGCACAGCCTAGTGGTAGCATTCCGGGTTGTAGAGAGTCGGCGCATTTCTCCTGTGTGCATCCAGTCTGTTTTTGAACATATTGACGGATGGAGCGGTTACAACACCGTCTGGAAGGCTATTCCAAACTGTGACGACACGCTGGGAGAAGTAACCAGCGTGTGTGTTCAGCCTGCAGTGTCCCTTGGCCAGCTTAAGACTTTCCCCGGTTATCCCTGCCTTGGAAGAGGGAGAGCACTGGTCAATCTGTGTCATAGATCCTGTGGACGTATTTGTATATGTTGACCATGTCACCTCTGGAACAACGATGCTCCAAGCTAGGTAGCTTCAGGCTAGCAAGACGTTCTGGGTAGGGGAGTTCCTTCAGGGAACTTATCAGACGGGTTGCTCTCCTTTGGACATCTAGCTCACTGCAGAGTGTCTTGTGTCTTGGTTGCCAGACTGAGTGGCCATACTTCACGGCTGGTCTCACTAGGGACTTGTAGAGTGAAACAAAGGTTTCTGGCGTAAGATGGTCAAAGGTTCTCCTTATGATGCCTAGGGTTCTGTTGGCTTTTGCTGTTGTGTGTGCCACATGGTTCTTGAAGCTCAAGTCTTTGTCCACCAACACACCCAGGTCTCTCTCAACATCACTCTCTTCTAGCCAATGAGCGCACTCCACTCCCTGGGGGTTGCGTCCCTTCATGCAGTAGGTGGCTGCTTCCTTTGGATGGCCCAGTCTCAGGACGCTGCACTTCTCTGGATTAAAGTGTAGTTGCCAGTCCGTGGACCACTGCTGTAGCTGGTCTAGATCCTCTTGAAGAGTAGCCCTAGAGTTGATGTCGTCGCTACGCGTAAAAACCTTAGTGTCATCCGCAAAAAGCTCAATATGACTGTGGACATGGCGAGGCAAGTCATTGATGTACACGATGAAGAGGATAGGTCCTAAGACGCTGCCTTGAGGGATGCCGCTCGTCACCCTTGCTTGCTCTGATCTTACACCATTTACGATGACCTGCTGTGACCTGTTGGCAAGGAAATCCCTAATCCATTCGAGGACCTTTCCACTGATGCCATGAGCTTTCACTTTGGCCACTAACCTGCGATGGGGCATGCTATCAAAGGCTTTCATGAAGTCCATGTATACTGCATCCACCCCTCCTGCATCAATCATCTCAGTCCAGATGTCCAAAGTCTCCAATAGCTGAGTCGTACATGATTGTCCCTGTGTAAAGCCGTGCTGTCGCCTGCTGATCAGTCTGTTGTCCTGAAGATGTGCTTTGAGCTGTTCACGAACAAGTGCCTCCATAGTCTTGCAGAGTATGCAGGTTAGGCTTACTGGCCTGTAGTTGTTTGGTCTGAGCTGGCTGCCTTTCTTGAAGATCGGGGTGACATTGGCAGTTCTCCAGGTATTGGGGATCTTTCCAGCATCCAAAGACGTCCTGAAGATGATGCTAATGGGAGTATCAAGGATGTCAGATAGGAGTCAAGTATTTATAGACTGGTGGAATTAGATTGTTTTGAGAATTTTAATTGTGTCTGAAAGTTGATTCTCCTCATTTCTTTCATATGGCCGTCAAGGTGCAAGCCAGGTGGTTCCAAGTGGACAGATTAAAATCAAAGGAATTGGACTGTTTTAGGGACTTCCAGCTGGCGTGGTTGCAAAGGCCTGAAATATGATCTCCACTAATGGGAAGGTCATGCATCTTAATATAGTGATTTCATCGTGGAAATCCCCCAAAACATAGGAAATAATTGGTGGGGGTTGTTCTTTTGATCAAATATCAGTTAAAGATTAAATGCTGTCTCAAATCTATCGTAGGCCTCAAAACACTTACATGAACTATACTAATAGTGTTTTAGTGTGAAGTACTAATTGTGGCGTGTGGCCATTGCCCGCGTTGAGGTCAGATAGGGGAGAGTACTCTTATTATTAGCGAGTTTCAGTTTCGGCTTTCCAAACAATAACGATGGAGGCGACCATATGCGAAGTCCCTAGACCGTCGGTAAGTTCATTCGGAGTAACATTTTTGTTCTTTTTAAGATTGATATGGATTATATTTTTGGCAATGCTAGCACTTTTTAAATCGAGGTTAAACACTGAACGATTATATGTGCGGTAAAGGCACTGCATGCTGTTACTGATTCGCACGTGTTCACAGCAGTCATCTTGAAAGTTGAATTGTTTGTTTCAAACATCCATGTTCATTGTCCAAGTAATTCAAGATGATTGTGTCAAACACACACACGCGCGCCTAACTCAGGAGGACTGTATCAAACACTCACACGCTTGCGCGCACTCCATACCGACCCATACACGTTATACAAATTCCATAGTAATGTAATGTTTAGCATACATTTATATTTTGGATAAGAAAAATGAAAATTCTCTCGCTCTCTCTCTCTCCCCTCTCTCTCTCTCTCTCTCTCTCTCCCTCTCTCTCTCTCTCTCTGTCTGTCTTCATATTTACGGCTGCTTGTTGATGTAACACCACTTAGTTAATAAGTCTTGTGTAGTGTATGGTTAGTTAAAAAAAAAAAAGGGGGGGGGGGAGGGGAGGAGGATTATGATGGCATCTCTCTCTCTCTCTCTCTCTCTCTCTCTCTCTCACACACACACACACACACACACACACACACACACACACACACACACACACACACACACACACACACACACACACATACACACACACAGGCCAGGTATTGATTTGCGTCATTTGTAAAGTTGGCTAGTTGTTACTGATTTTTTTCAAGTGTGAGAGTGGATTTGTAGGTCTTTTAAGATTTGTTTGAAAGAAGATTTGAACTTTGTTTTATTTTACCTTGTCAAAGATGGCGACGAAGTGGTCTTGCACACCAACGGCTGACTCTTTCGAATCTTCGAAAGTTGTGTAAGTATTGCGATTGTGAAGATTACGGGTTTATTTTTCTTCAGATATAGTCCTGTACTCTGTCTGTGTCCTTGGCGGTAACTAACCCCTTCTCTTTCCAAATTTTGCTTCATTTTCTGCCCTCAGTCACTCCATTTGGAAACAACTTCAGATTACAGGTTTTGACTGAGATATTACAGGTACAGGAATTTGGGGTAAACAGGTCTGTGATGGACCAGCTTAACAGAAAGCTGGGAATAGTCTAATAGAAAGAGAGTTGAAAGTTCTACACTGTGCTATATTGTGCAGTACTGTACCATACAATACTATACCATACCCTACTATACCATACCACACTATACTACATTGTACTATATTATACTGTACTGTGCTACTATTGTGCTATGCAATACTGTACTATACCTTATAACATTTTATCAGGAAATTCAGAAGATTAGACCACACGTCATAGCTCAAGAAAAAGACATTTTGGAAGTCTATAGCTGAGTATAGGACAAAATGTCATGATGTTTAGGAAAGAAAATTTTGTGACACAAGCACTTTTATTTGTTCTTGGTGAGCTATATAAAACTGAAAGAAATCATGACATTGTTATTCCAAAGTGACAGCTCAAGGAAAATAAATAGGACATTCGCAGATGGATGGTACAAAGTATGAGGATGCTTAATTAAGAAAAAGTACTTTTTTTTACTTCTCAGGTACATTAATTAAAAAGAAAAGAAGAAGAAAAAAAAAACACTCCGAAACAAAACGGTGTCTATTATTAATGGCAAAGTTATATGGAACTGAAAGACATTTTAAGATGTTTTTTGTTTGTTTTTGTTTTTGTTTAGTGTGATGGCATGTTACATAAGATAGTTCAAAGTTAACCTTATTTTTTACGATCATGATCAATTGATACGGACTTGACTTAAAAGAAAAAAGGAAGCTGTTATGATCACTACTCTCTTTGTCCTGGCATGTGACCATAGCAGTTAAAAATGGAGTATAGACCATCAGATTTAGTTCCCTTGAATTGAAAATTGTTGTCACAGTGCCTACTGCAGTAAACACTGTGAATGAGAGATGAAAGGCATAAAATGCTTACATGAAATAACTTTGTTGTATACGTCTGTAAGAGCAGATGATTGGATGTAGCTTGATAATATACACTGACTGTCATGACCCACATGGAAAAAAACTGATGCCACAGAAAGTGTTTTGGTCATTTTCAACTGCGTCAGTGTCCAATGCTCATAATGAATTCCTGACTTACTACATTACAGTGTACTAGGCTGTGGTATAGTATGCTGTGCTGTGCTATGTTATGCTATGTCTATACTATACTATACTATACATCAATACTATACTATTCTGCGCTACACTGTTCTAAGTGTGTGACTTACTACATTACAGTGTACTAGGCTGTGGTATAGTATGCTGTGCTGTGCTGTGCTATGTTATGCTATGCTATACTATACTATACTATACTATACTATACTATACTATACTATACTATACTATACTATACTATTCTGCGCTACACTGTTCTAAGTGTGTGCTTTAGAATGAAACAAAGGCAAATAACTTCTGGCCACTCCTGTTTGCATTACTGTGTATGTCAGTAAGTCACCAGTGTTGATCATGATAACACAGGCATAGTATTGTACTGACTGCTATCCTCGGCTGTTAGAATTTCACTATCAAGGCTATGCGTAAAGAATGCCTCCTTTTCCGCGCTTAAGATGAAATGTTTTCCTCTAACATTCTGCTGTAAATACATTAAAGCACAAAGTCTGTGTCCACCAGGAGAGCAATATGTTCATGCAAACTTGTAGTACATTGGGGTTAGTCATCTGTGGTCTGTAGTCTTGTGGTTTGAGGGATAGTCACAGAGAGAGTAACCATACAGAAACTGTATATTTTCATTTATGAATTCACCTTCTCTTTTAAAATTCTTGTTTTAGGACTACTTGTTTGGTTGCTTCGAAATGTTCTGGATCTCTTTTATGTGTTTTGCACTAAAGTGAAGAAATTTGGTACTAAATTGGCAAATTTGACACTGTAGTGGAAAAGCTTATGGAATAGTCAAATGATCTGGCATGATAGGGGATATGATTCTGTAAAACAGAATGCTGAGGTCAATTTTTGTATATGCCAAGACTCGGATGTGAGACCATTTACTGTTCGGACCACTGAAAAATATATCAGAGCATGTCGTTCAGCAGTTTGCAAAAAAAACCCCACCAAAACCCAGCTGTGCGAGGCTGATATCGTTGATCCACACTCATTGAGATGATGAAATACCAGAAATTAAGTCAGTGGGACATTGTATTGCTAGTAGGCCTACTGGTTAATTTGTAGATTGACTTTTTGTTTAAAAAATAAAAAAAAAAGGCACTGACAGGTTATTATAACCAGCCTATCAGTTGTATTTAACAACTTTGCTTTCTTTGAATTTGTTGTGTTGGTTTAGAAATATAGATCTCTCCTTTTTTCATTAAAAAAACCCAAACAAAACGTGTTTAATCATATAATTTAAAAACTGAAGAGGAAATCTGTTGACACACTCTGCTTAGTGAATTGAAATGTTTAGTAAGATAGTTACTGCTTGTGTTTCAGAAATGTTCAGATGGTATTTGAGACACTGTCAGAAAGAGAAGAAATTGGAATGATGTCCAAAGCACTGAAAAGCCAGCTAGGGGGAGAAGTACCGGAAAATTGTTTGGTCATTGCTCTGCAGTGCTTTCTGAGGTGAGTGATGAACTAGATAGGTCACAAGTATTTCATTTTCATTGAAAGAGAATAGATTTGAAGTATCTGCTTTAGACAAGACTGAAAGAGTCTTGTGCACAAGTTCGTATGGATATGTACACATGCCTTATATACACACAAGTGCACATAAAATCCTCATGGACATACACAGACACACACAGACATGCACACACACACACACGCACATGCACACACAGACATGCGCGCGCACACACACATTCACACACACACACACACACACACACACACACACACACATTCACACACACACATACATACACACCACACACACACACACACACAGTGACACACACACACACACACACACACACACACACACTATCTCTCTCTCTCACTCTCACTAACACACATCCAGCCAAGTGTTCTCCAGTACTCACAAATAGTGCAGATCTGCTCAGTAGTTGGCTAAAGTTGAAGGATTTGGGTAGAGAGGGGCAGCTTCCTACTCCAGTATAACAACTCTATCAATGTGTGATTTTTCTACACCAGCTGTCTCCTATCCAGAGTTTGCAGGGTGTACAATGGGCTTAAATTTGAAGACTTAGAAAACATATTTGTGGCTGATCCCCTTCATAGATGCATTTCTGAGAGTGCTGCTCATATTTCCTATGTGACACTGCTGAAGTCTCCATCCATCAGGTCTGACTGACACTTTGAAGGAATTATAGAATACAGCCCTGTCTCAGACCAATATGGAACTGCTTAGTATCACTATCAGCCCTCATCTTCATGAATAAAGGAGAAAATGTCTCAAAAGCATGTGGCTCTTTGTGGCATGTGCTTATGGTTTTGATTTTCTCTTCCACATCTGCTCTGTAGAGACTTTATACAAGAGGCTTAACGTCTGTCACTGGTGGTGTTCTCCTTTTGGTGGGTGATTATGACAGAATCTACTTCTGTTGCTTAGCAGTTACATGGGCTTTGGGTTGCTGGGTTTTGTAGATGGCGTTCTTTGTAAGTTATTTCACTGATGTGGCTCCACAGAAGTGCTGTGCTGCTTTGGTGGAAGGTTCTTAATGATTCAAAGGTTCTTTTATATTGCTGGCATTGGGACTAAAGTGGGATCAGCCCAGGGGGGTTATCTGTGTGCTAAGGAGCCAGGTGAACAGGTTGGAGTAATTTGGCTCAGAAAATGAAACATAGAAGAGAGAGAGAGAGAGACAGAGGGAGACAGATATGGATAGAATGCAGTTCTTCACAGAAACAGGTAAAATATATTAACAAGTCTAAAGGTGTAAGTAATGGCAGTCTTCCCACTTCAGTTTGAATTGTTGTGCACTGAACGACTCGCAACAAGAGTGGGCTGGAGCTGGAAAATTCCTAAACGATGATGGTCCTGAAGAGGCTTGAACCCCAAACCACCCAGTCGTCAGTCCTAATATACGTTGCTGTGACAATTAGTGCTTCTTTGAAACAATGCTTTTGGATTTATTTGTTCATTGTGCTGTTTTCTGAAAGAAGTCCAGACTTGAACAGAATGAAATAATTCATAAAACAGATGACAACAGGTAGTATTTAAACCAACAGTGTTTGATGATGTTCCTGTTCATGGTGTTTTCAGCTCTGAAGAAAAGATCCTGGAGAAGGCAGTAGACGAGTGCCAACCTTTCATCAAAAAAGATCACAGTAACGATGCAGCATGTCCATTCTCAACAGCAAGAAGCACATTTGTGTATCCTTTTGTGTTTTTTTGTGTATACACACAACTGTGTATTGTTGTGTGTATGTTGCATGCTCATTGTGTGTGTGTTTTAAGTTTTATTCTATGGCTGCCGAATTTATGTATTTTTCACCTTACATATAGATTAGTGTGAACTTGCCTTACATATGAATTTGTTTGAACTCAGCTGATAAACTGTCCATCAAATGTACTATGTAGTCATTCAGTTCAGTTCAATTCAATTCAATCAACTTTATTGTCCATCGGAAATTTTTCTTCTGCTCCACATCATTTCACAAGTACATAAGACATTACAAAAAGACATTGTAAATAGTTACATAAAAGCCTGTGTTAGTATATGTATTTGTATATGAGGCATTCTCAAAAGGTGAAGCTGGAAACGGGACATTAGCGGTAAATTTTCAAAATAAGATTTCAGTTCTCATTTTCATGTGACAGCAAGTGGTCGTTATCTACTTTAGGAAATTACATGTCAAAAGATAGTTCATCTTGTTATACCTGAGAAATTTCATCATCTATTTCACAAGTGACAAAATGTCGCGTGTGACAGTGGACAAAAACAACACATATAAAATTCAGTAGTAATAGCTACACTCTGTATCATCTGTTTAGATTCAATCAGATCCCGGCAAACATGTTTGGAAAATAATCATAAGTCATTTAAAGTCAGCAGATGAAAAATAGGTTTTCTATTTTTCTTTGTGTTTTCCTAGTGCACTAAGATCTGGAACAGTGTTTGTTATGTGCAGTGATAGGCTTTGCATAGGAGAGCAAATCTTCTGGATATAACTGAAAGATTGAATCAGAAAAAAAATCAAAGAAAAAAAACAACAAAAGAACCCTTTGTCTCCAGATCAGTAATATTGTGCTTGTGTAGGCTACGGTTTGGCAAGATTTTGTTAGGGTACTTTCCAGAACCTGTTTTTTTTGGGGAAGTAATATATTTTTCTCTTTGGTTCATTGTGAATATTGTTTGTGACACAAATATAGACACAAAACAAATCTTCTGAACAGAAAGTTATTGGAAACCATCAGCAAGTTAAGTTTGGGTGCAAAATCTTGAAAGGACTGCCATGATTACCAAAACTCTTCAGTGTTGAAGGTATAAAAAAAAAGTCTCAAATTGGTAGTAAAGGAACTTCCTGTTGGAAAAGAAGACAGTTTGTGAGGGGAAAAACATAAGGGATGAAGTATTTGACAAAACAAGATTTCTATAGCCTACAGCTTATCAGCGAAAAACCATGTCAAAAATTAGTGGCAAAAAAAAACAACAAAAACCCAGCGTGATGAACTAGGTAAAAAGGAGTGCTCTGGTGCAGAGACTGTGTTAGTGTTGGAAGACTGACATTGCTACCATGAATGTAAATGCTTGAATGTTTGGTCGAACTTCAAACTACAGCTCCAGTCAGTGGGGAGCAATCATTGGCTACTCATACAAACGATCCATAACTCGGTAAAATATGTTCTGCAATTCTTTGATATGAAGTTTTTAGGGGGTGTCAGAGTGAAAAGGGGGGAGGCGGTACCATCATCACAGACAATGTGTATCAAAATATACAAAGTGATCAGATTTATCAGTGGCAATTTGTTTGTTTGTCATTTTGGCTGAAAACTCAGATTACACTCTAATAGCAGACAGTAATGGATCTAACCAAGCTTGTTAGAAGTATTAAAACATCAGGAGTATCTGACTGTGGGATTTCAGGCACAACTGCAGCCTGCATATCAGTATTTGACGTTGCACATTTGTGTAAGCATTATTTCAGCTGTTTTTGTTCTTTTTTTTGTGTGGTAGAAAAAGAACCTGGGAATTGGGAGAGTGAAAAGAAAAAAAACAACAACTGACATCTTCTCTCATTGAGAGATTGTTCAGCAGGTTCAGAACTGCTTTGTGTGTGTGTGTGTGTGTGTGTGTGTGTGTGTGTGTGTGTGTGTGTGTGTGTGCTTTCTCCAGTCTGTTGATATTTTCCCCATAGCTATTAGTCTTTGCCTTTATTAAGAATGAATATCCTTAACAGAATATAGCGACCAAGTTCTTGATGCACCATATGATGAAGTGTACCTTATCAGCAGTTTAAAGAAACTGCCATTCACATTGGTGTTGGTAAGTGATCTTTCTTCATTTTCTTCTTGTTAATTGATTAGAAGGCACTCTTGTTAGACAAGAGTTTGTTCTCGTATAGCTCAGAAAACATGTGGCATGTTGGTCACACACACCCATACACGCACACGCACACACACACACACACACACACTTGGTCACATATTTAAAAGCTAGGCATGGTAAATAGCAATGTTCTTCAAATGAATTGAAGCCACTAATGGTGCTTCTGTTGTTTGCATAATTTCATTAAAAAAAAAATACAATGTGGGTTTTGAATGCTTTCGCAGGAGTTACTCAGATACCTGCTGCACAGGATAAAGACCTCAGCAGACCAAATCTATGTGGATCAGGTAACAGCCGTTTCTGTTTCATGCCCATTATTTGATTGTAGGTGTGACTATGTGTTTAAAAAAAAAAAAAAAAAAAAAAAATCCAGTTGATTTGCAGAGGTGAGGAGGAAGGGTGTAACTATACAACGACAAAAGAAAGATTAAAGAAAACCCCTATTTTCAGCAATGGAGAATGAGGAAAATCATGACAAAAATGCAAAATAAGACAATGTTCAGCTAGTTTGAATCAAACATTTACAGTGAAATATAAAGCCAGTGCCTGGAGTTAATATTCAAGAGAGCCTGAATGCGAATACTGTAAATCCATGAAATGATACATTGTTTTGTTTGTTTTGTTTTGCTGTCACTGCATTTGCAAAAGAAGACTCTCATTGAGGTGTTTTACAAGAGCCCCAGACTGTTGGTGAAAACCATGATATACTGTTTAAATTTTTTGAATCAGTGCTAATTGAATTAAGTGAATCAAATTGTATTAAAAAAATTGACAATGTTTACATCATTTTGCCCACTATGCAGGTACACACACACACACACACACACACACACACACACACACACACACATACACACACACTCCCACACAGACATGCACACATGCACTCGCGCACACGCACACACACACACACACACACACACACACACACACACACACACACACACACACACTCACTCACTCACTCACTCACTCACTCAGAATTAGAGGGTTAAAGATTTAAAATCCGATTAAGTCCTTTTTTTTTTTATAGTGTGCAGATTTTATGACAAGACTGGTTTGGTATCAAACTTTTAATCATGTTCCCCATGCTTGCTGTTTTAATTTTCAGTTGTCCCAGTGGAAGGGCCACCTCATTGATGCTCATGCCACACAGCTGGTCATCTCAAAGGATGCCCATGAGATCCTCGTCCAGTTCAGCAAAGAAGAAGATCTGAATGTAAGCTGACCAGAGTACATTTAGCTAAGGCAGTATGACTATGTTATGTAGTATGTGTGCATTAAAAAAACTTTGGTGTGTGTGTGTATGTGTGTGTGTGAATTACATGAGTGTGTCCAAGCATTCAGATTTTGTTGTATGTGTTTGTCTGTGTGTTAGTTAGTATATATCCTCAGAGTTTGGTGTCACTGACGTGTTTTTTGTTTGTTTTTGTTTTTAGCTTACACAAGTGTTAATGAACTAGACGTAGCAGGGTTTTAGATATTAATAAGATTTCCAGGCATACTTTTTTATGAAATCATGAGATCAAAGGTCAAGGAAATATGTCAGTATGAAATTAATTTGATAGGATTGAAACTTGAGTCCCATTTTTATCTTCATTTATTACAGTAATTGGACGTGGTGAGATCCTGAACCTGTGAGCTATAGTCAAGTGGTTAATATGCATGAATGGTATATTGAGGGTCCCTACTTCGAAGCCACGGGGCTACTTTTTCTTTGTTTAGTTATTTATTAATATTTTTTCAATTACCTCCACCAGGACTGTATTTTCATTCAAGTATGTTTGTGTGCTAAATCTACTGAACCCCTTTTTAAAAAAAATATTTAGAAGGAAGATGGAATATCCCCCCCAAATAATCCTTTGAATTTTGGGGCAGATCCAGATCAAAAGGCTGATCCAGGATCTGTTTCACTGTGGCAGATATCTGCGCTGTCTGGAGTGCCATTCTAGTTTCATGTGCTTTTGTTAATTTTTTTTTTTTTTCGTCAGTCATTTTTGAGGAGAATAAAGTGTTGATTTCCATTGAAGATCAGGCTAAAAGAAGAGTCTTCATTCCTGTCTTATCTGTGCACCTCATGAAGAGATATTTGAAGATTGCTGCTATTCATTTTTTTGTATACTGTATAACAGAAGATGTTCACTTGCACCCATGTCACAGACCTTTTAAAGCGATTGATCACACTGGAATGAAGAACAGATGAGACAGCCATTAAAAATTCGTTTGCAGATATCTTTTCTTTTTTCACACACACACACACACACACACACACACACACACACACACACCCTGTCCTTGCGTCAGTCACACACACACACACACACACACACGCACACACACACACACACACACACACACACACACCCTGTCCTTGCGTCACACACACACACACACACACACACACACACACACACACACACACACACACCCTGTCCTTGCGTCAGTCACACACACACACACACACACACACACACACACACACACACACACACACACACACACCCTGTCCTTGCGTCAGTCACACACACACACACACACACACACACACACACACACACACACACACACACACACACACACACCCTGTCCTTGCGTCAGTGCTTTCATATTAATGATGGAAGATTGGGCCAAAAGCTGAAAAGAAAATTGACACAAGCTCTCTTTTTGATAGACCTTTTTTTTGCATTGCTTTTCTTCATTGACAGTCCTTACCTACATTGGAGTTTTACTTCATTTCAGAATATTTTAATGACAGCCCTCCAGTTGTCATTAGGGTTAAATGTACATCTGTCATCCAGTTTTCTTCAGTCCTGAAGCTTTCACTCTCGAGACACATTCCTTATTACAACTTTTATGAGACTAGTGCCATCCACAACGTAAACCATCCTGTAATTTTTTAATTCATGACCTGTATAACCTCTCACAAAAACGATGGTAACACACAGTTTTAGGTCTTGCTTTAATTCATGGTCCTGTTGACATTCACGGCAAAATGATGGCCAACCAGCTTTCAAGAGAGCAATTCTTCAAAAACTTAAAAAAGAAAAAAGCCAATTCCTTTATATGATCATGACCAAAAGTTGAGAGAGGTGTTGAGGAATGAAAACATAAACTGACAAAAAACTTTACTCTGCTACTTTCACAGCCTTCGGTCGGGGCTTGTTAACAAAGTTTGGGATGAAAAAGAAAGCAGTCTGCTGGAGCGGCTGTACTGTCCAGTGTTTCTGCATTGTCAGGAAACAGCTTTCCTGTTCATTTCTGTTTTTAAAAGAAGAGAAAGGCTTCAACAGGAGACACAGAGCCAGTATCAACAGTCTGCAAGAAATTTGTAATCAGGGATTTCACTCATCCATCTCTCTCTGTGAATTACAGTAGTGGATGAATAATTCTAACACTGAAATATCTATATATTTGTATCTGCTGATCCTCTCGAGTTGTTCAGGAATGTCCTTGTTCGAAAGATGATTCTTGCAATCCTATATTTGACTGAAAATGTTTAGAAATCTAGAATTTTAATGAAGTTTTGGGGAAAAACAAATGAGGGGGTTATCAAGTTTTTTTGTGTTATTGAAAAAGTTGGGGTAAAATATTTAGGACAACCCAAATGTCCCATGCATAGCAGAAACTACATCTAATAAAAACAAATATTTTTTTTATAAGGACTCTGATATTTTAATGAGATCCTAGTGATCAGGCATTGTATGCTTTTAATAAAAAGGGAGATTCTCTATAGTCTGTGTCTTATTTCTCAGACTAATGATTTTTGAGTTCAGAAGATTTGCAGCTAAGTTCTCATGATTTCAGAAACTGATTTTTTTCCCCCTCACACTGACATTTTAACATTTATTGGTTCTGATTTCAGAAAGAGTTTGTCCATCTAGCAACAGAAGATTTAGCACCATTGCTGAAACTAGTGATGACCAGGAACACATCCAAGGGGAACAAAGCCATGGGACAGTACTGCATTGAAACATTGCATTTGTAACCATTGAGACTTGTTTGTACATATATGAATGAGTTGTTTGAGGCATGAAAGTGAAACAAGTTTACCTGTCTGTTGTGAATGTGTTAAATTGGAGAACTGTAAATAAATGATTAGTACGAGGCGTTATAATGACTTCTTTTTTTGTGTTCTAACAGAATTACTCCTTGTAACATCCACGCATGCATGCATCATTGCGTGCACATGTGCCCACACACACACACACACACATACATACACATGCATTGTGAGTTGGAGAATCATGATTAAACGATTGAAACCAATTTTAAATCCTACCATGTGCTTTTTTCTTTCACAATATGTCTCCTCATAACACACACATGCACCCTCCCTACACACACACACAGAGCCACTCTCTCTCTCTCTCTCTCTCTCTCTCAGCCTTATGCAGATGATGGTGCTTCAAAATCCTTCACACGTATGTACAGACACAGTTGTACAGATTTTTTACCTGGTCAGACATTTTGTTTCTCTCGCATTACAATGAGGGGATAGGCTTGAGCTTTTAATCTGAGATCAGTCTGCCAGTCATCTAAGCTGCTTGACTAGCTTCAGTTCCACTCAAATTCCTTATTCGAAGCCTTGGTCAGTAGGTGAACTCTTGTCACGACAGCATCACCTTGACTGGCAAGCAGCTGTAGCTATACAGTTACATGGACATGGCTGTTGATGATTTATCTTGGGGATGATCAGATTCTGGAAACAACGATGTTAACAAATGAAATGTCAAGTCATGAAACTTTGGACGTTTATTCTTTGGTCATTGAACTTTTTTTTTTAACAGATATATAAATTTTTATGCCTTGATCCCATTTTGTCTGTGATTTGAATCATGTGTAGACGCTTCTCTCATTGTTTTTCAGTTAATATAGGTTATAGCTCAGTCAAAAGCAAAATCTAGCGAACAACTATGATTGGTCCATAGGAGATTGCCTTGATAGTGATCATCTTCCAGTTGCAGTACATTATATATGTGATATCATTAGTAATGACTTGTCATGTACTGAAGACAAAATACATAACTGATTTTAAATACATAACTATGATTTTAAATTTGCAGACTGGGAAGCTTTCAAAAACTTTTCAAAGACATATAATGCTGCCCTATTGAAAATGAAGACAGTGATATTTTTTTTATTACAATTTCACAGATGTATTGTTTCTGGCAGCTGATGATTGTGCTATTCTGAAGTGTAGATATAAATAACAAAAAATGGAAAATACTTTGGTAAGATGGGGTGGATGGAAGAATACTGATGGGGTGTCAAATCGAAATGGCATAGTTTAAAAAAAAAGGATTGGAAATAAGACTCAGAAAAGTTATGAAAGACAGAAAAAACAAAAACAAACAAAAAAAATGTAACAAAATAATCGCTCAAACAAAAAAGACATATTGGGATGAATTTTGTAAGAGCGAATTTATGGAATCAAAAGACATTTATAAAGTGTTAAAAGAAGGTAGAAAAGATGCGAAACAGCTAAAAAAAAAAAACCAACAACAACAAAACTTTTCCCTGGAAAATTAAGTAAGGAATTTCCATCAGCTTTTGAAAAAGCTGAGGCTGTTTGTCAAAGTATTTTCTCAAAATAGTCTGTCTCCATGTTTATGGCTAGGAAATGATCATTATGGAGTTAAAGAGGAACAAAAACGAGAATATCTTGATTCAGTTCCAGTCGCTGAACATTTTCAAAGTCTCTAATTCAGTTTTCAGAATTGACAGATGCTCTAACAGTGAATTCACCTCAATATCCAGCAGCTAGATGTTTTTTCCTATCAAATCTTTTGTCATTTGCCTTCTTCATGGAAGGTTTTACAACATTCTTTATTGAAAAAAATTGTTGAAATAAAGGCACCCTCCCCCAAATCTGGAAGAGTTCAGTAGTTGTACCAGTCTTGAAAGAAAGCAAGTTAAGGGCTTTAATAAACACACGTACACACACATGCATATGAATGCATGTAGACACGCATGCATGATAGTGCACGTGCACACATACACACATATCATATGTATTGCTTGAAACATTGTATAAACAATACTGCAAGCAACTAACAGTCTCTGCTGCCAACGACGTACCAAACAAAGCCTTTCCTTAATAATGCTGTGGGCCTGCCACTTCCGATGAATCAAAAAAGCAAAACAAAACAAAATGAAACAAAAGAAAATCAACACGACTGAAAATGAGTGGATCTGATATATTACTTATGAGAGAGAGGGGGTGGGTGGGGGTGGAAGAGAAATTAGCACATATACAATGTACATATACTCGCACTACACTCGCTCGCATGCTTGTCTTCATTTCCATATGCTGTCTCAGCGCATCTCCCTCCCTCTCTCTCTTTAACAGTGCAAACTGTCAGCATAATTATCCACTCATTTGTTTGTCTAGTCTTTCACACCTCTTCCTCTTTGCAGTATTTCTTCTTCTTCTTCTGCGTACGCAGGCTGATACTCCTGCGGACACTCCCTGTATAGACCGGCAGGTATTAATCCCATCTGCTCAACAAAGGGAGTGGAGTTTTGTGTGTATGACCGTTTTTTTATCCCGCCATGAAGGCAGTCATACTCCATCTTCGGGGAAGGTGCATGCTATGTGTAATGTGTCGTCCATACCAACAGCCAAACTAGCCTTCTCTTCGGAAAGTTGGTGATGGGATTTTACGTGTGTGCAGGATGTTATGCGTGGGTTCACACCTGGAACCTTGGTTTATAGTCTCATTCGAAGGACTGTATGGGAAATGGAGTCAGAACCAATGTTAACTCCAAGGGAAAAAATCCCCCTTTACCGAAACGGCCCAGCGGAGATTCGAACCTGCAACCCTTGGATTACGAGTCTGGTGCTCTACCAACTGAGCCATTCTGGCCCCCTGCAGTATTTCAATTCAGTTATTAAACTACGAGTTTCTGTCTACTAACTGTCTTCCATTGCGATTTCTAGTGTATGTGCGTGTGTGCGCGGGCATACGAGGCTGTGTGAATATGTGCGTTTATCTGTCTGTCTTTGTTACAGACATGAGTGACACAATATATTTCAGCTTATGTTTAATTTACATTTCCCCTGTAGAAAAGACCTTTTTCTTAAAAAAAGATAAAATATAAGTAGATTTTTGCAGTATGCATTAGATGTAAACATGACGGTAAGATGGACCTTGATTATGAGTCACATTAGCTTAATGGTAATTATAAGTGAAATCATTTTGGTTGATCTTTATTGCATATTCTTATTGTATGAATAGACATATGAAATTGACTTATGTGGAACACAGGTTGGCATGTCATGGCATTCTATTTAGGCACTTTGGCCCTTTACTTGGACCCTGTATGCTCCCTCCCCGTGAGGCCCACGATAATAAAATCAGTCACCACTACTACTACTACTGCTATACTACCACCACCACCACAACAGCTAGATCTTGCAAACTTGTGCACTTTCATTAAGATCATGAGCTGCTGCGTTTATATCGTGCCCGCTTTGCGTATAGTCACCAAACTCGCAACAGGAAGCCGTCTGACGCCATATTGCTATAGTTGTGCGAACGAGGCTAGGATTATTGGAGAAAAAAAAAAACACAAAAAAACCTACAGGCGTACGTACGATAAAAATGGATGGCAACGCTACAGAAAATGAAGTAAAAGTTGATGCAAAAGGTAAGCTCTGGAAGAAATGATTAGTTTTTCCATGTTCGCAAATAATAGAAATCATTAGTTTTTCCGTGTTTGCAAATTTATACTTGAAATTGTTTTGTTCGACGAAGAAAAACAAAGCTAGGAAATCATGTTTGAGGGAAAGCGTGTGTTGAACGTAAACTTGTGATTCAACTAAATTTCCTGATTCCTCAGTGGATCAGTAGCAACCTAGCTGCTATGTTAACCTCTAGACACTATCCAGAGAGCGACAGATCCAAAGGTTACAACCTCATTTTCACCTTGCGCATTTTCCCACGATATGGCATGTTCTTGAAAACTCCCTCTGCGAAACGGTGAAATCCCCAGACAATGAAACATGATAGATTTTACGGAGCCAGCATCAGCATGGACAGGTCTTCAGGTTAAATAAAAAATGTCTGAAAAGAGTGCAATAAGAAAACAAGATGCAAAGCATATAAACGTTGGGAGACTAGGTCTAACTCCGGGTAGCAGTACATATAAACGTACTCCCAGTTTATCTTCCTGAAAAACGTCACAATCAAACATGCGTCAAAATGTTTTTGACGTCACCATCATGACCAGTGCGTCATAATATATTTCGTCACCGAGATTCCATAAAGAAGAAAAACCGTTTTGGGCCGTTACAGCCGTTAGTAACCGCTATTCTGGTAAAACAAAACATCCGGCATCATCCGTGACCCATAATGAACATACCTACAAATATTTTGGAAAGATCGGCCCAGAAGTTTTGTTTGGAGCGAGTGGAACACATTTTGACCACGGACAGACACACAGACAGACAGACACACAGACAGCATTTCTTCGTCCCCACTGTAAAGTACTCCCTGCTCTATAAGAACTCGGAGTACAAAAAGGGAGGGAAGGGGTTGGGGCGGGGGCAGGTAAACTCAAGTTAAGCAGCAAATTGCAATTCCATCCCCACAAACAAACTGGCATTACGCCCATTCTCAATAAGAATGGTACATGGGACCTTGAGCAGCAAGATGTAAATTTTTATTTTTAGATTTTCCGTCCTAAAAGAAGCTTTTCAGATAAACTGACCATTACCATAGAAGAAAAACTGGGTGCCCACAAGTTAAGCCAACTGCATTCCCATGCGTTGCAAAAATATCTGAGGTTAAAACAGACATTCGGAAAGCACTGTGAAAAAAATACTGACGACATCCAGCTTTGGACATGCAGGTTACTGTCAGTAACGTAAATGTTGTGCTGTTTTAGATCTGTCGCAGCCAAGGAAAAGTGAAAACAAAAGGTTTGTTAGATCTGACGTACTCTTTGACATCACTTACAGTGCTAAGACGGTCAGGCCTAAAGAAATATTTCTAAGTAGATTGAGATACTTTTTAGACATAGTCACCCCCTTTGAAGTGAGTATGAGAAGGGATAAAAGCCAATAATCCTACTTACTGTGAGCAGATGCTCTTTCTGCAAAATGGTGGGGCTTGAAAGAAGTCAAGTGAGCATGCAGCAAGTGTTTTCAGGTGACCTCTCGGTTAGTTTTGTAAAATGTGCATCACGTACTTGTTGGTAACGCCTATGTTGGGGCACCAGCATTTTATTTTATGGCAAAGGCTGAAACCAATCTGTGGCAATGTCAATATCTTTTCCTACCTTGGTTTTCTCTTGTGCACAGCACAGCTGAAGAGCTTTGAGACTGGTCATTTTCCTGCTGAGAAAAATGGTAGTAACGTACATGTTGCTGGTGGTGAACACACACATTTTTCAGGTTAACTATCCTGTTGTGGTCTTCAGTAATGTCTCAGTTGAAAACCCATTTTAACTAGGGGGTTCAGTTAACTAAGGGGGGCAGGGGGTGGGGGGGGGGGGGGGGTGTTGACGGTCTATTGTGGACTTGACACCTTTGAAGAAAAGGTGCCAAGGCTGGGGGGACAGGATGGCGTCTGCTGGCAGGCTGTTCCAGTCCCTGACTGTGCGGGGGAAGAAGGCCATATTGCAGTAGTCATTTTTGGCGGGGATCCTCTTCAGCTGTTTGCTGTGGCATCTTCTGGAACGGGTCACAGCGGGGGCCAGTTGGTTACAGCACACGCACACCAGTTTGTTGATGATTTTGTACATCATGCAGAGGCGTGCTGTACGTCAGCGCTGTACCAGGGAGGGCCATTTCAACTCATGCAGCATCTGTTCCACACTGGAAGTTTTCCTGTGGCGATTGAGGACAAAGCGAGCTGCGCGTCGTTTGACCTTCTCCAGAGAGTCACAGTCATTCTTATCGTGGGGATCCCAGACACAGGCTGAGTATTCGAGTACTGGGCGGATCAGAGCTTTGTATGCTGTTTGATGCGCTTGGAGCTGATGTTTAGGTTTCGTCGGAGAAAACCCAGTGTGCGGTTTGACTTATTGACGATGCTGGCGATGTGCTGGTCCCAATGTCCATCACTCTGAATGGTGACCCCAAGGTACCTGGTGGAGGAGACATGTTCCAGCTGCTGGCCATGGAGTGTGTAGGCCACCTCTGGTGTCGGCTTCCGGCTTCGTTGAACGGTTAGGACGCTACACTTGTCGGGGTGGAACTCCATGTCCCACTGAGTCTCCCACTCACTCAGGGCGTCAAGATCCTCCTGCAGTATCCTGCGGTCAGTATCAGACCTGATAGGGCGGTCAATGGCAGTGTCATCTGCAAAGAGTCTGACATTGGACGAGACGTGGCTTGGCAAGTCATTGATGTAAGCCAGGAACAGGCAAGGACCCAGGACTGAGCCCTGGGGAACCCCAGACTTCACTTGGACAAACTCGGACCTGCTCCCCTTTACGACCACGGCCTGCCTCCTGTCTCGTAGGAAGTTGGAAATCCATCGATTTGTGTCACCCCTAACACCATAGTGGTTCAAGTTTATGCATTAGTAAGCTGTGGTTTACTTTATCAAAAGCTTTAGCAAAGTCAAATACTACCATGTCAGTTGAGAGACCTTTGTCCAGGTTTAATGTTAACTGGTCTGACAGCTCAAGCAGTTGTGTCTCGCAGGAGTGTTTCATGCGGAAGCCATGTTGCTGTGGAGTCAAGATGTTAGAAGATTCTAGATGTCCCATCATGTTGCTGACAATCACTTGTTCCAAGATCTTGCATGAGACGCAAGTAAAGGAGACTGGGCGGTAGTTGCTTGGTTTGTAGTGTTCTCCCTTCTTATACACAGGTGTGACATGTGCAGTGCGCCAGTCTTCTGGGACACAGCCAGTGGAAAGTGAGCGCTGGTAGATGCTCGTAAGGAGAGGAGCCACCTCACTGGCCAAGGCTTTCAGCACACGTGGGGAGATGTTGTCTGGGCCTGCTGCTTTCGCCGGGTTCAGGTTCACCAGCAGCTTCTCAACTCCTGGTGATATGATACTGAAGACTGGCATGGTGGGGAAGTCCTCTCGACTGCCTGGCATGCAACATTTCTCATGGACTTCTGTTGGGTTGTAATCTTTGCCTTCGCTGAATGCTGTGACAAACTGGCTGCCCAGAGCCTCACCCTTGGCCTTCGAGTCAGTGACGAGGCGGCCCTGGACCTTAAGGGGCGGGACACCTGACTGAGATGTACGCTGGTGTTTAATGTACGTCCAAGACCGCTTTGTGCATGGTGTCCTGTCCTGTTCTTCTTCCTGAGGGGTGAACAGTCAGTTGACATAGTCCCAGTACGCGCGTCTCAGTTTCTGCTGCACCTCTCTTCTCAGTCGCCTGACTTCTGTCTTCAGCTCTTTCAGTTCCATGCTTCTTCATTTTTCGGTAAGTTCTGTCCCTTTTCCGCTGGAGGCGTCTCACTTCTAAGGTGATCCATGGATAGGAATCGGTTTTCCTGGGAGTCTTGTGGGGAATATTACTTGTGATACTGCCCTGAATGATGGTCTTGAATTTCGTTCACAAGTCTTCTGCGGAGGTCGAGTCATTTGAAGCCATGGCATCCATCTCGATTTGGAGCTCCGCCATCTCTTTCTTCATGCTGGACCAGTCCGCTTTGTTGTACAGGGGGATGGGGCGTGACCGGCAATTGGACAGGGAGACCTTCGTGTTGTACTCAACATACACAAGCTCATGGTCCAAGAGGCCGGGCAGTATCTCTACCCGGGGGATCAGGCTGGGGCAGTTTGTCATGACGAGGTCAAGGGTGTTTTCTAACCTAGTGGTTTTGAAGACGACCTGCTCGAGTCCAACGTCGTGGAGCAAGTCAAGGAATTGATTGTCAATTAGATTTTTTTTTTTTGTTAGCATCAGATGAGTGTTTCATATCAAGTTGGTGATTTCCACAACTTTAAAAAAGCGAAAGTATTTGCTTATATGTCTCACACAGTAATAGTTATGTTTAGATTTCCACCTGCAGTCGTCTCACTTTGCAACTAGATGTATATTGTCAATTGTCCGGATATATAAGTGGAAAAAATGTAATATTGTGGTGTTGTTGTTGTTGTCGTCGTACCCTGGCTAAAAGACTCCAGGGATCATCCAAACAGCCAAAGTACTTTAACACTATGGTACAAATGCATCAGCTGGGGATGAGAACATTACGTGTGTGACTGTTTTTGATTACCCTGCCACATGGGCAGCCATTAAAATTGTCAAACAGATCTGCCATGTGCAACGCTTTAGGTGAACGCATGCTATGATTGCGTTGACATTAGCATGCTGCTATATTTTGTGACAAAATGCTATGATCCTATTATCCAGTTTCCCCCTTAACCCTAAATTAAAGATTTACGGAGAAAAGAAAAGTGCTTCAAGGGGAAAAAAATGCTTCAGGTACTAGGGGGCAGCGTATACGAAACAAGACATCATAGATCTTCAGACTGTGGATTTGTTTTTATTAGAAAATAGCGGGGGTCACTAAGGAGAGGAAGAAAAAGTAGAAGAAAACTTGCTAAAGACATTGGCAACTTTGCTGCCATATCAGTTGGTTTCATTGTTGGCCATTTTGATTGTTTTTGTAGGTCCATTTAAAGCAATGCAGTAAGTAAAGAGATTTCTGTTTTCTTAGTCCGCCATCATGAAATGTATGAAGCTAAATAACTGCTATTGAGTCAGATTTGTTGGACATTGAGGGTGCTACAGAGATGGTTTTAAAGGAGAACCTGTGAAAAAAAAAATCCCCACAACTGCGATGGTGATTTTGCATGTCATTATGCTGTTATGTTCCCTTGGTTTGCGCAAGTCCTTATACAGTCTTCAGGATCTGTGCCAAGACATACGGCAAAATGGTGATTTGTGCTAGAACATTTGGTACGCAACAATGATTCAGTGATTGGGGACAAGATAAATATTATATTGTTCTAGATGAAATGCTGGGAAGTGAAAACATTGTCAGTGTCGTATGGATCTGATTACAGATGAAAAAGACAGATCAAGAAGGGATGACAGAGATAGAAAAAGGTCAAAATCACCTCGCCGCAGAAGTCGCAGCAGAGATAGAGATCGCAAACGTTCACGGGACAAGGATTCTCGGAGAAAGAAGTCCAGAAGGTTGGCTGCTAACATTAAAACCATTTTTATTTTCTATGTACCTTTTTTTTTCATTTACAGTTTCTGTGTGTGTGTGTTCATATATATTCATGAATAAGAATCAAATGATAAACATGTCAGTAAAAATTAACTTTGTTTTGGCTGTGGTCTCCATTTTTTTTCATCTACAATTTCTCTCTCTTTCTCTGTGTTTATATATATATATATATATATGTTCATGAATAAGAATCAAATGATAAATATGTCAGTAAAAATTAACTTTCTTTTGGCTGTGGTCTCCAGGGATCAGGGTTTTTTTTCGCCTTGTTTAGACAAAGATTCAAAGAATCATGTTTGAAGAAAGACATTATATAACAAAGAAGTTTTAGTGGGGCAACCCGCCCTAGGAGACAGTGCCTTGTCATTTGGTAGGGGTTCAGTTGTGCATGTTCTGATCCAACATGAGCAGGAAACTGCCTGCTTAGTTCCTTGCTGATGGCAATACTTCTGTAATCATGGAGCCTATGCCAGTACATGGACTTATCAGTTCATTTCAGTTCATGCTGCTTAGCCAAGCTGAGCACAAAGGGCGGTGTCAGGGCTTTCATCCCATTGAGGTCAATCATCAGCTTAGATTAAAAAAAAAAAAAAGAAAATCACACACAACTAATGAAAAATAGATTTTCTAAAACCGCACCAGAATTTTGTTAAAATGTTCTTCTGTAAAATCTTAGATGAGATGAAAAATGTTTACCTCTGTCAGAAACTCAATTATCACATCAGATGGGGTTTCTCTGAAGAAGATGTTCATGGAGTCTGCTGTAAATTGTTTATGTCTGACATCATGCAAGTTCAGACAACTTCTTAACGTCTGAACTGGTTTGGAAGAGTTTGTTATCAGTCTGTGGTTCCTTTTCTCTTGCCTAAGGCTCTGATGTAAGTGTGAGCTTTAGGCTTCAAGTTGGTGTGAGGGATAGAGAATCTCTCAATTCTTTATTTGTGGCATTCTTGGTGAGTTGATCAACCGCCTCATTGCCTTGAATGCTGACATGACCAGGAACCCAAGCAAAAACAACATTGTAGCACATCCTTTGTGAGGAAATCAAAATATGAGGTCACTGTTGGGCAGGGCATGAAGAGCCACACATTTTGTGACTACTTTCATGTATGATTGCCAGTGGAGATGATGAAGATTACGCTTTGGAGTTTCATTTTGATCTGAGACTGCTGTACACTTTGTTTCTTGTCCTGACGTAAGTCATCACAGAATGGTATGGTCACCTGCTGTGCAGTGATGCAATTAAAAAAAAAAATTTATGATACTTTTAGCAACACTGACAGAGAGTTGTACATTTTGTGAAAGAGATTCAGCAGTATGGTTCTACTTCTAGTCTTCCCATTTGATCCAATAGCACATTCAGCTTTGAGTAGGAGATGGCAGGGACCGATAGTTTCTGCATACATTACCCTGATGGGATTTACATACATGATCTCAAAGTCTGCAAATCCACATTGTCACCTGTTGCTTCATGACAGCTGCCGGAATTTGTATGGTCTTAGTAGATACATCTTGATTCACTTATTTTAAAATGCTAATTTATGCTTATTGTTAAGGGATTGACAATGACATTGATATAGATAGTGTTCATCAAAGGACTTTGAATTTGATGCCTTTGTGGAAAAAAAGAACAACCAAAAAAGGAAACAGCAAAACCTCGAGTCCTAAATGTTACTGGGGAGAATTTCAGAGTGTCACATCAGATAGTTAAGAAATTCTAGAATAACTATTTGTTGACATGTCTTCATTTGCCACCTTGCTTTTCTCTGTCAGCCTATGCGGACGTGCATGCCTTGAGTCTCAAGTCTGTTGGTGAGGGCTTGCTGTTCAGTGTTAGTGCTGCCAAAAGAGGTCGTGTTGTTGGCAAAACACGGGTCGGATGGGCCACCCACCAACTGAGATGGAAGTGTGGTGGTTTTGGAGGGTTGCCAGAATGATTCTTTCCACGGGTGTACTGAAGAGAACAAGTTATAACAGGCACAAGACTGAAAAGTATGCTGATCTGGCAAACAGCCTGAGGAGAGAAGGCTATGAGGTCAAAGTCCTCACTGCAGAAATTGGAGCTAGAGGGTTTGTAGGAACGTCTGCATACAGCCTCATGAAACAGCTCTCAGTTGCAGGGAGGGAAAAAACCAGAGCCCTGAAAGCAATGGCAGAAGCGGCAGAAAGGTGTTCAAGCTGGATCTGGTCAAGGAGGAACAAAAGTGAACTTCATAAGGCTTAATTTCCCTACAAATATCAGGTGTCCCCGTGGCTCAGTGGTTAAAGCGCGAGTCATTAAGTGGAAAATGAGCATGTCCAGAAGGTCATGGGTTCGAATCCCAGCCATGGCTCGTCCCAAGATGGGAAGAAAAAAAAAAAAAGGGGGGCAGCAGAGGGACATCCGGAGTCATGAACCGGGTGTGGCCCAACCCCCCTAGAGTGTCAGGAGATAAGGGCCGAAACACTTGCTTGAAGGGGGCTTCTCTTCTGAGGACTCTCTGCTGCCACGCTCTCCACGAGTTTCTTTCTACTGATGCATGGGTAAACCATTGACTTCCGGGAATAGGCCGGAGGACGTCCGGGAAAGACCGGAGGACACTGGGAAAGACCAGAACCAAGGGCTCTGTGGGCTGGCTCCCCACTTTGCCTTAAACATGTGGCTACTAAAAATAAAAGGAAAAGATGCTCCCAGGATTCACCGAAAGGGGGAGAGAATGATGAATCCATCGGTGCTCAACCAATCATGACTGCAAATCCCAAACGGACTATGAACATGGACCAAATGGAATATCCATGTGTCTGTGGAAAGCGTTTCGCTACCACCCGTGGCATGAAGATCCACAGAACAAAGATGGGATGTGTGAAGACTCATCTGAATGAGCAGCAGCGCACTGCATCAGCAGATAAGACGTCGGAAGACCAAGGCCAGGATTTAAACCACAGTGCCAAGGACATCCACGCTGTTGGTTCGGATGAGGAATTTGCACAGGCCCTCGATGCCAGGCGCCTGAAACTCAACCTGCCACGAGCAAACGAAACTGAAGATTGGGAGAAACTGGATGCAAAAATCGTCCAAAGACTCGATGCACTGATAGGGAAAAGCACCCTTGAACACAAACTAGCCACATATGGGGACATTGTGTATGCCACATGTAGAGACGCCTATGGAGTAAAACTACCCAAAGAGAAAACACCTCCAAAGAAATCCAGACGCCAAGAAAAGATGGACAAGATCAGGGTCCAAAAGAAAAACCTCAAGATGCAAATGAAGACCGCACTGCCAGCTGAAAAACAAGGCTTGGAAAAACTGTGGAAAGACCTGAAAGAAAAACACAGCGCCCTCAGCAAAGCGGAATCTGCGAGGAAGAGGAAGAGCAAAAAGAAGAAGACACAAGAGCGCTTCTTCAGAGACCCCTTCCAGTTTGCCAGAACACTGTTTGAGCAGCCAAAATCTGGGACCCTAAGTGTGGACAAAGGAGTTCTTGAGCAGCATCTGAGGAAAACATACTCTGACCCACAGAGCAAAGCACCACTCGACATTCAAGGTCTGGTGTGGCCAACCAACCCTGAGGAACAGTTCAATGGCAAGCCTCCAACGTTGGCGGAAATCAAGAAGGTGGTCGACAAAGCCAGAGCCAAATCATCACCAGGGCCAAACGGAATACCTTACCAGCTTTACAAGAAATGTCCCAAGGTGCTGGAGTGGCTCCACAGGCTGCTGCGATCGGCTTGGAGAAACCAGAAGATCAGCGGCCAGTGGATGACGGCAGATGGTGTGTACATCCCCAAAGAGCAAAACTCAAGTGACATCAGCCAGTTCAGGCCAATATCACTACTGAACGTCGAAGGGAAAATCTTCTTCTCTGTCATGGCAGCAAGGCTGACCACGTACCTGATGGAAAACAAGTACTTGGATGTGTCAGTCCAGAAAGGTGGCATCCCAGGCGTGGCTGGCTGTGTAGAACACGCCACAATGATCTGGGACGCAATCCAAAAAGCAAAAACAGAAAAGAGAGACCTGGACGTAGTGTGGCTTGATCTGGCAAACGCATATGGATCTGTGCCCCATGAGATGATACAGTTGGCTCTTGAGATGTACCATGTGCCAAAGAACATCCGCGACATGCTCAAGAAGTACTTCAATGGCTTCTCAATGCGGTTCTCTACCAAGGAGTACACAACAGACTGGATCAACTTGGAAGTGGGTATTGCAATGGGCTGTGCAATTTCCCCAATACTGTTCGTGCTGGCAATGGAACTCATCTTGAAAGCAGCAACAAACAACGCGAGACAAACAGACCTTGGCGATGGATACAAGATGCCTCCTTTCAAGGCCTTCATGGATGACACTACAGTGATTTCATCCAGAGAAGACGAGACACGTCATGTGCTGGAGAGGCTGGACGACATAGTTGCCTCATCCAGAATGAAGTTCAAGCCAAAGAAATCACGGAGTCTCTCACTGAGGAAAGGAAAAGTGGCCGGATCTGTGGTCTTCAGTGTTGCCAACCAGGCCATTCCAACAGTCACAGAAGAACCAGTCAAGAGCCTTGGAAGATGGTATGATGATACGCTGAAAGACACACAAAGAGCAAAAGAAACCAAGCAGATGGCGGAGGAAGGCTTGGAGACCATTGACCAGTGTGGGCTCCCTGGCAAGTACAAGGTCTGGTGTCTGCAGTTCATGCTGATACCAAAGCTCATGTGGCCTCTGATGATATACGACATCTGCACCAGCATAGTGGAGGCAATGGAAGCCAAAATCAACAAGTTCACAAGGAAATGGCTTGGTGTCCCACCCTGTCTGACTGACATAGCGCTGTACTGTCGCCAAGCAAAGCTGAAACTACCACTGAAATCCATCCTGGAGGAATACAAAGCAGGGAAGATCAGACTTCAAAGCATGCTGGAGGACTCAGGAGACAAGGTGGTAGAAGCAATCAAGCCCCAGCTGAAGACAGGCAGAAAATGGAAAGTTCAAGAGGCGATGGATTCTGCAAAAGAAAGTCTCAAGATCAGAGAAATAACAGGACACACACAGACCAACAGACAAGGACTGGGGTGACCAAAACTGAATGGTGGTCAAAGGCCAAAGGAAAAGCCAAAAGAGACATGATGATTCAGGAGATGAGAAAAGAAGAAGACCAAAAAAGACTCCAAAAAGCAGTCCAGCAGAGCCAGCAAGGGCAATGGACAACGTGGGAGAATGCACTCCAAAGAAGTCTCACTTGGAATGACATTTGGCGCATGGCCCCTCTCAGGATCAGCTTCATTCTCAGATCTGCATATGACCTTCTGCCCTCAAATGCAAACCTGGTGAAGTGGGGGAAAACAGACGATCCTGCATGCCCCCTCTGCCATGAAAAACAAACAGTGGAGCATGTCCTAAGCTCATGTAAAGTAGCCCTGGCTCAAGGAAGGTACACATGGAGGCACAACCAAGTGCTCAAAGAGATTGTACAAGTAGTCTGGGCTAGTACCAACACCACAAAAGGGAAAATCAGGACTCCAAAAGCACCCGCAACATTCTTCACGGCAGGAGGCAGCAAATCATGGCCAAGAACAACAGTGCCACTCGAAACATGCAGGCAGAGTCTGCTGGACGGGGCAGATGACTGGGAGTGCACTGCAGACCTCCCAGAATGGAAGAGTCACCCAGAGATCATCAGCAAGAGTGGCATGAGACCAGACATAGTAGTCCACTCTAAGTCAACCAAGCAGCTGATCATGATCGAGCTCACGGTGCCATATGAGAACAGAATGGAGGCAGCTCAAATCTACAAGACTGAAAAGTATGCTGATCTGGCAAACAGCCTGAGGAGAGAAGGCTATGAGGTCAAAGTCCTCACTGCAGAAATTGGAGCTAGAGGGTTTGTAGGAACGTCTGCATACAGCCTCATGAAACAGCTCTCAGTTGCAGGGAGGGAAAAAACCAGAGCCCTGAAAGCAATGGCAGAAGCGGCAGAAAGGTGTTCAAGCTGGATCTGGTCAAGGAGGAACAAAAGTGAACTTCATAAGGCTTAATTTCCCTACAAATATCAGGTGTCCCCGTGGCTCAGTGGTTAAAGCGCGAGTCATTAAGTGGAAAATGAGCATGTCCAGAAGGTCATGGGTTCGAATCCCAGCCATGGCTCGTCCCAAGATGGGAAGAAAAAAAAAAAAGGGGGCAGCAGAGGGACATCCGGAGTCATGAACCGGGTGTGGCCCAACCCCCTAGAGTGTCAGGAGATAAGGGCCGAAACACTTGCTTGAAGGGGGCTTCTCTTCTGAGGACTCTCTGCTGCCACGCTCTCCACGAGTTTCTTTCTACACCCTTGACACACTTTCGTTTTGAAAAAAAAAGCCCAACTCCTAGATAGTTGTTTAAACCACTGCTGAGAACATGTGGTCCCACCCACAAAGGAAGGAGTGAAGCATGTGCACATTCAATCATAGGAAATGTGCCATAGCTGCTGGGCTGCGCGCTTGTATGCCCCCCTGGGGCTTTAAGAGTATTACATTGCTGGTGTCCTGCCTTGATGAATTGGACCAAACACTCAACTTATATGTAGGGGTTTTGAAAATGGAAATTTCTCATGATTTGACAGATAAAAAGTTAGCTTGATGGAAATCACCAAGCCGTCTGTTTTGATGAGGGATTCTAATAATCTGTACTCGGTGAGAGAGAGGGAGGAAGGAAAAGGGGAGTAGCAAAGTATCAAGCGCTTTGATTATGAAACAAAAAAACATGTTGCAATTTCCCCCCAAAATCAACTACTTGATGATAAAAGTTCTTTTTAAAACCACATCACTAGTTCTGTGTTTTTGTTTTTGTTGCCTACGGGTACTGAATGCACATGGAATTGGTATTGTGCTCACAATGAAAGCAAAAAGGGTTTAAAGGTCAGTCAGTGATGGGTAAAAGACTCCCTTTTTGAGGGAAACAATTTTTGAATGCTGCCCCATTTTGTTCCCGGATGAAACTTAAACACCCGGAACCTTGGGGTTAGTTCAAAAATTCCCCATAAAAACTTTGGGGGGGACATCAAAAAAAACAGAAAACTTAAAAGCATCGCTTCGTTATTGGGACTACTTTTGGTTTTAAAGATGTGGCATTTTTAAAGGAAGTTTGGGCCTAGGTTTTGCAGGGCTAAAGGCACCCCAGCACTTTGGCCATGCGCAGAAAGATATGGGGAAAGGGCAGTATATTCCCCCCCACCAATTTTAGACAAGCCCCCTTGGAAAGTTTTTGAATTTTCCGCCATCCCTGGGGAAAAGGGAAACCTGTTTCTGACTCGGGAGATGAGAATGGGTTTAGGGACCAAATGTTTTAGAATACTGTTGGCATTCTTTTTTCTGAAAAAAAACCAATGTATGGAGGACTATTTGCCCATGGGGGGCCCAAAAGGGGGATCCTGTGTGGAAACGGCCCTTAAAATTTGGAAAAGGTTCCCAATTTTGGGATGTTTCCCCTCCTTATTTCCCCTTGCCTTGGGGCCTACTTGAAAAGGGCTTTCGGGGGGGAAGGGGAATGGGGGTTAACGGGGAAGGGTGGGGGGCTAATTTCCAAAAAAAGGAAAACCCTTGATACGAATCTGCTTTTTCCAAAGGCTATTAGGCCCGGGGTGGTTATTCGAGTTCTTCCCTTTTTTTTCCCCCAAAAATTTTTTAAAGGACAAGGATGTGTCAGTCCAGAAAGGTGGCATCCCAGGCGTGGCTGGCTGTGTAGAACACGCCACAATGATCTGGGACGCAATCCAAAAAGCAAAAACAGAAAAGAGAGACCTGGACGTAGTGTGGCTTGATCTGGCAAACGCATATGGATCTGTGCCCCATGAGATGATACAGTTGGCTCTTGAGATGTACCATGTGCCAAAGAACATCCGCGACATGCTCAAGAAGTACTTCAATGGCTTCTCAATGCGGTTCTCTACCAAGGAGTACACAACAGACTGGATCAACTTGGAAGTGGGTATTGCAATGGGCTGTGCAATTTCCCCAATACTGTTCGTGCTGGCAATGGAACTCATCTTGAAAGCAGCAACAAACAACGCGAGACAAACAGACCTTGGCGATGGATACAAGATGCCTCCTTTCAAGGCCTTCATGGATGACACTACAGTGATTTCATCCAGAGAAGACGAGACACGTCATGTGCTGGAGAGGCTGGACGACATAGTTGCCTCATCCAGAATGAAGTTCAAGCCAAAGAAATCACGGAGTCTCTCACTGAGGAAAGGAAAAGTGGCCGGATCTGTGGTCTTCAGTGTTGCCAACCAGGCCATTCCAACAGTCACAGAAGAACCAGTCAAGAGCCTTGGAAGATGGTATGATGATACGCTGAAAGACACACAAAGAGCAAAAGAAACCAAGCAGATGGCGGAGGAAGGCTTGGAGACCATTGACCAGTGTGGGCTCCCTGGCAAGTACAAGGTCTGGTGTCTGCAGTTCATGCTGATACCAAAGCTCATGTGGCCTCTGATGATATACGACATCTGCACCAGCATAGTGGAGGCAATGGAAGCCAAAATCAACAAGTTCACAAGGAAATGGCTTGGTGTCCCACCCTGTCTGACTGACATAGCGCTGTACTGTCGCCAAGCAAAGCTGAAACTACCACTGAAATCCATCCTGGAGGAATACAAAGCAGGGAAGATCAGACTTCAAAGCATGCTGGAGGACTCAGGAGACAAGGTGGTAGAAGCAATCAAGCCCCAGCTGAAGACAGGCAGAAAATGGAAAGTTCAAGAGGCGATGGATTCTGCAAAAGAAAGTCTCAAGATCAGAGAAATAACAGGACACACACAGACCAACAGACAAGGACTGGGGGTGACCAAAACTGAATGGTGGTCAAAGGCCAAAGGAAAAGCCAAAAGAGACATGATGATTCAGGAGATGAGAAAAGAAGAAGACCAAAAAAGACTCCAAAAAGCAGTCCAGCAGAGCCAGCAAGGGCAATGGACAACGTGGGAGAATGCACTCCAAAGAAGTCTCACTTGGAATGACATTTGGCGCATGGCCCCTCTCAGGATCAGCTTCATTCTCAGATCTGCATATGACCTTCTGCCCTCAAATGCAAACCTGGTGAAGTGGGGGAAAACAGACGATCCTGCATGCCCCCTCTGCCATGAAAAACAAACAGTGGAGCATGTCCTAAGCTCATGTAAAGTAGCCCTGGCTCAAGGAAGGTACACATGGAGGCACAACCAAGTGCTCAAAGAGATTGTACAAGTAGTCTGGGCTAGTACCAACACCACAAAAGGGAAAATCAGGACTCCAAAAGCACCCGCAACATTCTTCACGGCAGGAGGCAGCAAATCATGGCCAAGAACAACAGTGCCACTCGAAACATGCAGGCAGAGTCTGCTGGACGGGGCAGATGACTGGGAGTGCACTGCAGACCTCCCAGAATGGAAGAGTCACCCAGAGATCATCAGCAAGAGTGGCATGAGACCAGACATAGTAGTCCACTCTAAGTCAACCAAGCAGCTGATCATGATCGAGCTCACGGTGCCATATGAGAACAGAATGGAGGCAGCTCAAATCTACAAGACTGAAAAGTATGCTGATCTGGCAAACAGCCTGAGGAGAGAAGGCTATGAGGTCAAAGTCCTCACTGCAGAAATTGGAGCTAGAGGGTTTGTAGGAACGTCTGCATACAGCCTCATGAAACAGCTCTCAGTTGCAGGGAGGGAAAAAACCAGAGCCCTGAAAGCAATGGCAGAAGCGGCAGAAAGGTGTTCAAGCTGGATCTGGTCAAGGAGGAACAAAAGTGAACTTCATAAGGCTTAATTTCCCTACAAATATCAGGTGTCCCCGTGGCTCAGTGGTTAAAGCGCGAGTCATTAAGTGGAAAATGAGCATGTCCAGAAGGTCATGGGTTCGAATCCCAGCCATGGCTCGTCCCAAGATGGGAAGAAAAAAAAAAAAGGGGGGCAGCAGAGGGACATCCGGAGTCATGAACCGGGTGTGGCCCAACCCCCCTAGAGTGTCAGGAGATAAGGGCCGAAACACTTGCTTGAAGGGGGCTTCTCTTCTGAGGACTCTCTGCTGCCACGCTCTCCACGAGTTTCTTTCTACACCCTTGACACACTTTCGTTTTGAAAAAAAAAGCCCAACTCCTAGATAGTTGTTTAAACCACTGCTGAGAACATGTGGTCCCACCCACAAAGGAAGGAGTGAAGCATGTGCACATTCAATCATAGGAAATGTGCCATAGCTGCTGGGCTGCGCGCTTGTATGCCCCCCTGGGGCTTTAAGAGTATTACATTGCTGGTGTCCTGCCTTGATGAATTGGACCAAACACTCAACTTATATGTAGGGGTTTTGAAAATGGAAATTTCTCATGATTTGACAGATAAAAAGTTAGCTTGATGGAAAATCACCAAGCCGTCTGTTTTGATGAGGGATTCTAATAATCTGTACTCGGTGAGAGAGAGGGAGGAAGGAAAAGGGGAGTAGCAAAGTATCAAGCGCTTTGATTATGTGCCAGAGTTTGGAACTTTAGAGTCAGTGATGGATACATCTAGATTAGCTCCTGACAGTGATGATCTCGGGGGAAATGTAAATGATGGAGTATTCTACTGAACTGGTAACATTTCCATTTTACATCAAGATAAAGCCTGTGACCTTGTGGCTAAGTGAAACAGAAACATGTTGCAATCCTTCCACCAAAATCATACTACTTGATGATAAAAGTTCTTCTTAACCACATCACTAGTCTCTGTGTTGTTTGTCTTGTTGCCTACTGCTACTGACATGCACAGTGGAACTTGGTAGTTGTACTCACAATGTAGCAGAAAGGTCTAGGTCAGTCAGTGATGGGTAAAAGACTGCCATGATGGACAATTTTGAATGCTGTCCATTTTGTTGCCGGATGAAACTTAAACACCCTGAACCTTCTGTGTAGATCTAAACTTCCCATAACAACTTTGGTGGGGACATCAAAATGAACAGAAACTTGAAGTCATCTGCTTCAGATACTTGGGAGCTACTGTGTATAAAGATGATGGCAGCTGTATGGCAGAGATTGGCCTATGGATTGCAGTGCTCAGCATCAGCAGCATTGGCCATGCGCAGTATGATATAGGGAAGCAGTAATATTGCCCCCCACCAAGTTCAGACAAGTCCCTTGTTGTAGTGTTGAACTTCCGCCATGCCTGTGAAACATGGACACTGCTTGCTGACTCTGGAGATGAGAATCCAGGCTTTAGGGACCAAATGCTTGAGAATACTGCTTGGCATTCTGTATTCTGAACATAAAACAGATGTATGGAGGACTATTTGCCCCATGGTGGGCCAAAGGGATCCTGTGCTGGAAATGGTCTTAAAATGGAAGGTTGCCGGATTTGGATGTTTCACCTGCCATAGTAGCCTTGCCAGATTAAGCATACATTGATAAGGGCATTCAGGGGGGAAGTTGGTATCGGGGTTAACAGGGGAAGGGCTGGGTGGCTAATGTCACAAAAAGGAGAAACCTTAGCATACAGAATCTGCTTGTCCCAGCTACTTCAGGACAGTGATGGTGGATTATCTCAGCTGCTTCATTCCTTTGATTTTCCCCATGATCTTTTAGGACAAGGGACTGAACTAAACTTCCTTTCAAGAGTCTGCAGTTTTTGTTTGTAAGAAGGCATTGGTTGAAAACATTGATCAGTATCTTGTCTTATCTCATCTCAGCATTGTTTATTGTTTATTTTGTTGGTACATTCTTTTAGGAAAAAAACAACATTATTTTGTATGAAAAATCAAGTAGGAAGTGCATTATAATGCATCATGTATAGGGAATTTGAGTACAATGGTTGCATGAAGTGGTTTGCTTGAGTTAAAACAAAGTTTGTTTGATAGCCTGTTTGTTTTACAGCCGCTCTAAGGAACGTCCCAAAAAACACAGGAAGAAGAAGCCTTACAGGTACTGGGACATCCCCCCACCAGGCTTTGAGCATGTGACCCCAATGCAGTACAAGGCAATGCAAGGTGAGGAACTTTAATGATGAAGATTGTGATGATTCTGACTGTTTTCAACACCTGATGGTCGTAATTCAGGAGTAATGATGTAACATGGGGTATGACAGATGAAATGTAATAAGAAATAAAGATACATTGATCAGGATTGGAAAGAAAGATTGGTTGATATCAACCACTTTCAGATACATGATTCACTGGTGTTAGAGTCTGCATATAGTCATTTTAGGAATGCTTCTGTATAGTAGAATCAGAAATATTTTCCTCTTCAATTAATGAATGTGGATTATGTCAGTTGTTAATAGAAAACAATGTGAAAATTAAAGAAATTGACTGGTCAAAATAACATAAGGTTGTAAGTGAATTCCATATTCTTTGTTGTAAAGATTTTTTTTGTGTGTGTGCAGGAAATATACTGATGAAATACACGCACACACACACACACACACACACACACACACACACACACACACACACACACACACACACCACACAAAATTCCTCATCTGAAGGAAGGAAAAAAACTTTTTATCAGAGCTTGAATATACAAGTTGTGTAAAATGTTGTGAAGTGAGTTGAAATGTAAATGTGCATCGTCGCATGTTCTTTCTTATGTGAACATTGGCATTTACATTTCAGTTTTGCGGACAGATAGAATTGGAGTAAAAGAGCAGATAACATGAATTTTTTTTATCTAAGTATGAAATTCATTTTACAGAATTGACTGTCACAAACAAATTTGATTGACAGTAAAAATGAAAATGGTAATATGCTGCTGAGAGAATTATTGTCTGTCAGTGAGACTCGCAGACCTGATGCAGTTTTTTAAGTCTGAAAAAAAAGAAAGAAATCTTATCACTGAAATGAAAGAAGCATTATCATTGACTTCAAATTTACTTGCCTACTTTATGAAACTGTTTAGTACTTCATTCTTTGAATTGATATATTTAATCATTTAGCCTGCAACTTGTCATCAACTACCATGTTTCTGACCTTAAGGAAGTCATGGTTGTCTTTAATCATTTTGAAAAAAAAGTGTCGGCTTTCTACTAGTACCAAAAGTGATCATTTGAAGAGTATCTTGCCTTTTCTACCAGTACCAAAAGTGATCATTTGAAGAGTATCTTGCCTTTTCTACCAGTACCAAAAGTGATCATTTGAAGAGTATCTTGCCTTTTCTACCAGTACCAAAAGTGATCATTTGAAGAGTATCTTGCCTTTTCTACCAGTACCAAAAGTGATCATTTGAAGAGTATCTTGCCTTTTCTACCAGTACCAAAAGTGATCATTTGAAGAGTATCTTGCCTTTTCTACCAGTACCAAAAGTGATCATTTGAAGAGTATCTTGCCTTTTCTACCAGTACCGAAAGTGATCATTTGAAGAGTATCTTGCCTTTTCTACCAGTACCAAAAGTGATCATTTGAAGAGTATCTTGCCTTTTTCTACCAGTACCAAAAGTGATCATTTGAAGAGGCTTTCTACCAGTACCAAAAGTGATCATTTGAAGAGGCTTTCTACCAGTACCAAAAGTGATCATTTGAAGAGGCTTTCTACCAGTACCAAAAGTGATCATTTGAAGAGGCTTTCTACCAGTACCAAAAGTGATCATTTGAAGAGGCTTTCTACCAGTACCAAAAGTGATCATTTGAAGAGGCTTTCTACTAGTACCAAAAGTGATCATTTGAAGAGTATCTTGCCTTTTCATCGTAAATCATTGTTATTCCACTTTTTTTTTTTTATAATGGAGTCAGTGTTGCTTGATTACTAAATTTGGAAATTGCCAACTGACCTAGGATTTCCCTCTCTCGGGTCAGTGTTGTCCTTACTCCAGACATGTTTTCTTTTTCTTTGTACAGTTATGTATATTTCTGTGTAAAAGTTTGAAAGATCTCTGTGATTTTCAAATAATCTGCCATTTCCATGGATTTCATGGTAATGTTGTTTCTGCTTGTCGATGAAATTATATATCTGCCTTTGAAACTGACTGGTCAACACGTTTTAGTTTAAATCATCCAGCTAAATTTATCTTTGCACTTAAGATGGATATAGCCAGAGTAGCTCAGTTGGTGGAATACTGGACTCATGATCTTGGCGATCATGGGGCTGCAGATTTGAATGTCTGTAGGGCTGTTTTATTACATGGGGATTTTTCACTTGGAATAAACATTAGTTCTGACTCCCTTTCCCGGAAAATCCTGTGAATGAGACTACAAACCAGGTTCCTTGGTGAATGCATTTATAACATCTTGCTTACACATAAATCCCATCACAAACTTTGGAAAGGGAAGGTCAATTTGGCCATTGGTATAGATAATGGATATACACATAGTGTGCATCCACCATGGAAGAAATATGAAAGAAAGTGATTGATAGTAGACTGAATGAAAAAAGACTGAATGTACCACCAGCAGGCAGCCCTTCAGTTGCATCTACCCAGGTAAGCAGGCAGTTGTGTAAATGAAAGAGTGGATTGTAAAGGACTTAGAACCTGGTTCCTTGCCAAGGATAGGTGCGATAAGAATACTCTAATACTGTCAGTGAAATTTCACATGAAAATTTTGCCCTCACATAAGTTATGGTGATATAGAAGGACGAAAGGGTATAATGTGGTCAGTGCTTCTCAGCTGAATTAATGTGCTCATGCGGTAAACTTGTAGGCATATCCTTATACTCCAGTACATACAAGTCTTTGTTTATTCTGTTGGTTGCTGTCCTTATGCAGATACATATCACATTAAATTTGATTTAATGCCAAAGACTAAAAACTCAGATAACTTCTGAGATTTCAGTCTAAGAACGCTATGGTTTGGGTTTGCACATTCTAGTTCTTTACTTTGCATTTTAGAATATTTTCAGATACTATTTACAGTGCGGTTACTTGATGATGAACTAATGGTGTAGGAGCAATAGTACCATGTCTGTCAGTTTCAAACCTGTTCCTCTCCATTCATCATACCAGACCTATATGTTTTAGTTCTTGTGAATCTTGGTGAATGTTCTACTCTGTGTGTGTGTGTGTGTGTGTGTGTGTGTGTGTGTGTGTGTGTGTGTGTGTGTTTCTTTATTTGTGTTATGAGTGATACCATGTCAAATTTGGCGTGAAGTGTAATCAGTTTAAATTTGGAAGGCAATCTGTTGTATCCAGACAGTGTAAAAATCCTTTTCCTTGATTACTTCTAGCTAAACAAGTCTGAAGATGGTAAATATGGTTTATGAGGCTCAATGTTTGAAAATTTCCTTTTCATTTCATTTTGATTTTTGCATTCTCATTGATACCTGCTGTAGTTTTTGTTTCAGTAAACTACTTTGTGTTTGAAGATGTGAATGTCTGATATATTTTAAGACTTTTGCTGCTGTTTCAGCTGCTGGCCAGGTACCTCAGGCAATGCCTATCTCGGCTGCTATTAATCCAACTGCCACTGTCACACTACCAGGCAGTGCCATGAGTCGCCAGGCTCGTCGTCTGTATGTGGGCAACATTCCCTTTGGTGTTACAGAGGTATCTCTTCAGTGTTGTGTGAGCACTGTTGCTTCAATAGGGTTGGCATTCGTTTTGACGCTATAATACACAGTTAAGTAAGATTTCAGAATTTTAGTGAAGATGAAAATTTTGTTGAGTGATGTTATTATCTGAATATAACTTTTTTTTTTAGTTTGTTTCCTCCCACCCCCCCAATGTCTGTGCCATGGAAGTAGCAGTGCCCCCATGCCACTCATTTTGACTTTGTCAACAGCTGTACTCTGGCTTATCCTGCGGTAGTAGCAATCCACAGGAGGCTGCCATTTGTAAGATCATCACAAAGCAACCCACCAGAGGAGACACTGCAGTGCTGCCGAGTCATTTCAGTTTTCAGTGGTGCCTGTTCAGATCGAACCTACGCATATCACCTACTGAGCCCCATACTGATGACCAATCATTGTGAAGTCGTGGAGACATGTTTGTGAGCGTCCGCTGTCTGTCCAATGACAGTCTTCATTAATTTGCCAGTTTGGCAGTCTCAGTGTAATCACCAAGGAGACAGATGGGGAGGGGAAGTTGAAACTGAGGTCACCAGTAGAGCAGGGCATGAAGAGTGAATAGTTTGGGGTTGTTCCAGATTGCCTACATTCTGAAACCTGACCCCTGCCTTAGTCAGTAAATTGATTGAAATGGCCAGTAAACAAGATCAGTAAGCTCTGGTGTGAATGGGTACACGTGTGGATGTATCATGCTCTAATCTGTTGTTTTTCACATCTATGGACAGTGAGATGTGTTAGCAGAAACTGAAAGTTGTTTTGGATGTTTTCATTTTTCAGGAATCCATGATGGATTTCTTCAACCATCAGATGAAGATCACGGGTCTGGCACCGGCTGAAGGGAACCCTGTCATAGCTGTGCACATTAACCTGGACAAAAACTTTGCTTTCCTAGAGGTCTGTTGGCTTTTTTTCATCTTGTAGAAAGAAAGGTTTTATTTCCTGTTTGTTTGTTTGTTTTTCCAGGCATTTAATGAGAGCAGAGTATCGGAAAAAACCAAAACAAAATACTTGAAGGTGCTAGGTCGCTTGTTTTCACTCAGAGGTTCAATTTCTCAGTTATAAAGAATGGAGTACTTGCCTGAGTCTTGAATTTCCGTGGTAAATGTTGGTAGCACTACTTTTAGATGGTTTTGCTACAGTCAGAGATTACAAATGTACTAGGACAATAGTGGCGTTGGCAGGTTGTGTGTGTGTGTGTACATGTGTGCATGCACACCACATGGTGAACGTAGTTGACTACAGCAAGGGGAAAGCCCTGATGTGGCCCTCTTTACTTGTCTGGGCCGAAGCAACATGATTCAAATATGGTAAATGTATAGGACATAAAGAAACTAGTGGGACTGACAGGTGCTTGTGTTGTGTGCACATAGAGACCAAGGCCTATTATGAATGTATAGAACATCTGATCACTCTTGACTCAAAATTTAGTTTTGCTACAGGGGCTTTCCGTTGTCAAAATGTGGTGGTAGGTGCTAAGTAATGCTAGTTTATAGCTTGTAAATTGCAAAAAGTCAACAGTTTCAGAGGGTGTTGCCCTCTGACCTCAACAGGGACACTGCCTGTAGACCTCACCAAGGGGGCTTATGTTGCCCTTGTGGACCCCTGGCTTCAGTAAGACCCAAGGACTTTCCTGCGATTTCATGCCTGAAAAGGAGATAAAAGATACAGTGCTTGACAGGAAAAATATTGGTATCTCCAAAGGAATCAGAAAAGAAAAGTGCAAAATTGCTGGAAGTGGAAGTAGGTGGATGAAATTGACATTATGGACGATGGAAGGGTATGCAAAGTTTGGTGTGAGATTGACATTGCATCTCATTTAGTCAGATGTTGGGATGAAGGTTGGATCCAGTGAGCAGAAAAAACAGCTTGTCAAAAGTATTTTGCTGTGATCATCCACAACACCACGCTCAAAATGACCGCCCCTGCAACTTCTACCAGTGCAACACTGTTTACCTTACTCAGAGAAACTTAACTTGAACTGTCTTTTTATCATGTTTTGTGCATCACTGAATATTAGAAGCTGATTAAAGATTATTTTGAAGGTGGTTTTTTTCAGTAATGCTACTTTCACCTTAGCTACATATAAGGAATATTTAGTTGATTATAAAGTACGATTATATTGAATGAGTATAGTTGCATTTCTTACATAAATTGTCAGAAAATTTTATCAGGATCATGTTGTATTTTAGACTAATTTGCTTAAGATGGCAACAGTTCAGTTTCAGGAAGGCCAAGGACCAGTTCCAGGATTGGGGACTCTTTCCAACAAATATAACATTGATTTCAGGATATCTTTCCGGTTGCATCTGTGACTACTTCATTTGTGCTTGGAGCTTTTCCTTTCTCCTTGTCTTGATAACAGACAGAGAGAATGCGTGTGTGTATGCATATATACAGATGCAAGAGAAAGAGTTGCACATGTAGTCACACACACACACACACACACACACACACACACACACACACACACACACATTCTCTCTCTCCCCATTCTGTGCATCTGTGATTTATTTCTCTCCCTCATATTCTTGTTTGTTGTTTGCGCATCTCAATGTGTGTCTGTGTTTTCTGTTTTTGTAAATGATATCCCATCTTTTACACCATATCTGTGTCAACCCTCTTTAAAAAAAAAAGTGTGTTCTGGGTGGTAAATATGAACATGCACTGTTTTGAGTAAGTCTACTGATAAGCAAGTAACTGACAAAATTAAAATTTGTACATGGTTCTGTGAGATGTATGGTGGGTTGACACCTCTGGCTGTAGTATATTTACTTTGCTTGTGATTGAGCATGCAAATTACTTTTCATTTATTTAAAAAAGAAAGTTGTTGTTCATAGCTGCGATCTGTGGATGAGACAACCCAGGCTCTGGCATTTGACGGCATCACATATGAAAATCAGCCCCTGAAGATACGTCGTCCAAGTGACTACAAACCTTTGCCTGGAATGGCTGAAAACCCAACCTTGGCTGTACCAGGTAAAAAACATAGTTGTGTTGATTTTCACTGCAGGTTGTATACTTTGACCATCAGGTTGGTGCGGGAGCACATAGCATTCCAGATTAAATGACAGAATTAGTACATGTCTTGCAGTCGATCCTTATTCCAGAATTTCAGCTTTTCTTTCCATGACTGCATATACATTTACTCCAGAATCAGGTCAAACAATTACATTTATAGAATTTTTTTATCATCGCCAGTGTTAATGATTAATTAACTTTATTAATAAACAGCATCAGAAGGAGTAGATGATTTGAATATATGTGTAGTGTACAGGTTGTTTAGTTTGATGGTTCTTACTTTGTATCACTGTTTGATGAAACGAAAAAAAAAGATGAAACAGCAGTAAAACAACTAAGATGTCTTTTAATTTTTTCCATGCTTTTTAAGAGAGTTTTCTTAATTTGTTTTAATTCTAAACTTTCCTGCAAACAGTATAACAAAAATTCTGTTAATACCAAGAAAGTGAAAGTTGAGAAATTAGGAAAGAATGATGGAGGAAGCCTATCATTATGGAAAAAGATAGGAAAGATCAAAACAATGTGATACAGAGAAGAAGAAACTAAGGAGGAGTGTTGCATTTTGATCGTCAAGCTTGTTTCAAGCATCATTGTTTGATCTGAATGATTCATCAGATTTGCAGGATCTTTTTTTTTTCAGCATGGATCATTGCACGAAAGCTTTTTGGAGATCCTGAACACATGCTTGCTGCTCTGATGACAAAGTTTCTGCTGTCAGATGGCAGATTATTAGACATTGATGTTGAACATAACTCTCTCTGTTTCTCTCTTTCTTAAGTGCTCATTCTCTGGGTTTCATACATATTGTTGTGTCTTCTCCAGCCTCTTTCAGTTTCCTTCTTGTGTCCTCCTTTCTGACATTCTTAGAAACAGACATGACAATGCATATGCTTGTGCAGAATTACCAATGTAGTGTCTTGCGTCATTTTAACTGTCATCATCATTTGATTGTCTGAATAGAGTGTATAATACATAGGGCTGTATGAAGCAACTGATTTGAGCATTTATTTTGATAAATTGCCCTCCCTCTGGCAAGGTTTAAACATTGTTTGTTTGTTTTTTCTAGGATATCTGGTGATGAAAACCATAAACTCTGTTTGGGGTCATATATTGCCTGATCATATGGAAATGCGTTACCAGTTTGCCTGTTCTGTTTGATGAAATATTGTTGTTTTCATTTTCCTCTGTAAATGTATTTGCTCTTTCAGCGTTTAGTAACATGTGTTGGCTATGTCTCATTACATAAACATGGGATACATATGACCCCTGGGATTGCATGTGTGAAGTGAAGGGTCTGTTGCAGGTGTGGTGTCCACAGTTGTGCAGGATTCAGCTCACAAGATCTTTGTTGGTGGTGTGCCCAGCTATCTGCAGGAGGATCAAGTACGTAGGTCTGGCAGCCACACAGCTGCCGTGCTGGACTCATCCTTCCTTTGTCTGGCACACAGGGTGGAGGGTGGGAAACTTTGGGGGGGAGAGGGGGGCAGGTGGGAGTGGGTGTGAATTTATATCTCTTGCTTGAGATGCCATTTGGAGTTCAGGCAGTGTGTGTGTGTGTGTGTGTGTGTGTGTGTGTGTGTGTTTGCCCTATTTGCAGCGCTGTCAGGACAGCACCTCTTTCTCCATTTTTTCAGGGTCTGCAGTGTCTTGGTTGTTGCAATATTTAAACAGGAACAGGCAAAGATGACTGGGCGCACTATCAACCGCACAAGATCTCCCCCACCTCTTCTATCTCTTTTTTTCAGGACTCATTCTGTTGTGGTAGTTATGACTTCAGCTTGCTGGACTATCAGAATTCAGGGACATTGGGAAACATCTGAAAGAACCGACACAGGAGTAGAAAGCATACAAAAACAGTTTGTGCTGTGTTTATTTTCTCTCTTAGCAGACCAAATTCTTGGATAAGTTCCAATAGGCCTTAAAAAGAAAACAACAAGCAGGAGATGGGCACAGCTCATAAGAAAGATCACAGTGTTGTAGCTTCTTGGAAGCTTTTCCTTTCACTTTGAAATTCACTTTTGAAAGCATTCTTTGATTTTTCATATAAATGCATTGGATGAGTTGTGAGTTCTCCTTCCTACAGACAATATAATTATAGAGAAGATTTTTTTATATTCATTTAAAAGCCATTCTGTTCAGTGTTTTAACAAGGGGGGGGGGGGGGGGGGGGGGGGGGGGACAAAATATGAAACTATTTTGTAACTGAGCCATAACAGTAATACGCAGGGGAAGATTGATTCTTTACTGAATTGAAGGTAAAATTGATCACTGAAGCTAACCAGTCAAGACAATATTAATAAGATCTTCATACAAATACAAGCAGAGAAAAACATTTGCGTAGAGATAGAAGCCTATTTCAGAGTCCAAAGATTCCATTAGGTTTGCAGGATTCTTTTGCAGCATGGATCGTTGTGGGGATTTTCTTTCCAGGCTCATATGACAGGCACACGCAGTGTTTATGTTTAAACAGGAACAGCCAGTGGTAAAGAACTCCGTTGCCTTCATCCATCTGCCAACAAACAGAGTACAAGAAAACCTAACAGGTTGAATTTGGTATTCATGAAGAAACTTAATGGTTGGGAGAAATAAAGAGATTTGTTCAGTTTGTGAAAATGCTTGACAAAGGCTTACAGTGATGTTTTATGCCACAAGGGATTGAAAATGCTTGATTCTTTCAGCAGGGTATGCAGATTGAGAGAGAAAAAAGCAGTGTTGATGATATTGAAAAAAGTAGAACTCTCAAAAAGAGCAGTGAAGGCATTCATGATGGTGATTTTTCAAAAAGAAGGGATTTTTTCAGGAGTGTTTATCAGCACTGCTTGGTTTGTTTTTGCAATTATATTTCTTGTCCATGAAATGTGTTACAGTGGTTGATGTAATAAATCCAGTTCGAGACTCACAGTTTTTCTTCTTTCTTCCCCATTTTGTTCCTTAGCTTAGGGGGAGAGGTTGAAAACCCCATCGCTTGCATACCTTCCTATTTGCAACAAACTGTTTTATGTGCCCAACCAAGACACAGGCAAGTTCCACCGCTTCTGTTCTGATATTTTCATTGATAGGGTTTTGTGTATTTTTGTCTGCCTCATTGTCTTCCACACATCATACTCTGGTAATGTAACATAATAATTATTGTATTATTTCTTTTGATAAAGTGTGTAGTCCATACACACTGTTCAGTACACATGAACCTGGAACAATGGAATTTTCTGAATTATAAGCACTCTGTGCACCTCATATAACTTGTACTAGTATAACTTTATCTTTCATCCAGTCCTTGGACATGGTGAGTGATCATTCAAGTAGCTGAAACATTCTCTGTTTTCTGTGTTTGTTTGTTAGTTTGTTTTTTGTCCGTTCTTCTGAAAAAATATACCATTGACATAATCTTTTAGTGATGTTAGTTATTCAGGATTTTTGTCAGTTTTTACTGGAATGTTGTTTCATGATAATTGCTAATTCGACTGAAAATGTGATATTTTACTGTTACATATACTAAATCAACAAGACTTTCAGATTCAGCATGCAAGTTGGAACTTTATTTTAAATATGACCTTTTTACTTGTGAAGAAGATGAGGAAAGCAAAGGGTTTAAAAACAGTCCAGATTTACAGGAAGGGAAGGGGAAGAGGTGTTGGTTTATTTTGTGGATATCTAGGAAATCAAAACAATTCTGTAGAACTAGATTTGAAAAGACAAGTTTTGTTCTGCTATACAGTCTAGTTAATGTGTGTCGATGTTGACAGCTGTTCTCTCTTTATGTGCAGCTGAAGGAGCTCCTGCTTTCATTCGGTCCCCTAAAGGCCTTCAACTTGGTTCGGGACAATGCCACGGGACTGTCCAAGGGTTTTGCCTTCTGTGAATATGTCGATCCCAGTTACACAGACCAGGTTGTTCAGTTTTCTTTGACTTGATGGGATTGGTTTATTGATTTTGTTCTATATTAGATGGGTATTGCTTGGCCATCTAGTTGATATAGTGAAGTTTAGATATCTCTTTGATTTTTGTCTGGACACTTGATATCCTGTGTGTGTGCAAGTCTGGCAGACTGGTCCCATTTGAGGTATCTTTACACCAGGTGAGGACCATTTGTTTTGTGTTATTGAATGTGCAGGTTCTTGTTTTTGCAGATTTTTGTTACTTCTGCTTTCTAGAAAGTGAACAGAAGAGAACTGAGTGGGGAAAAACGGGTCTGCCAACCCTTTGATTTATATAGAATTTATTGGGCTTGGGTACCTTTTGTTTTATTTCACTTTCTTGGGGGGGAAAGTGAACAAAAAAAGGACAAAAAGAAAAAAAAAGAAAAAAAAGATAAAAGTTACAGTTTGTAGCCATTCAATGTAAATTCCTGTGTGCTTCAAGTTGACTTTTATGGTGACATTCCTGATTGGATTGGTGTTATTCTGAAAGTCAAAATGGGAGGAAAAAATCTCTGATCCAAGCCTATGATAGTGTCCTATTTAGCTAACAACCAGTTGTCATTATATGTTCGGTCCACAGTTGGCTTTGATGGATCTAATGATCATCTGAATGCTGACTTGATATTCATCTTTGCGTGACAGATACACCATTGGTGGTATTCTTACCTCTGAGCAAGATCACAATCAGTGGGGTTTCTAAGTTCATCATGAAGGTTTGTGCTGTAAACTAAGAAGCATGTACCACAAGGAAAGAAGTGGGGAAACTTGTTGATACAAGATTGACATCATATGAAGAGTTATTTTACCAGGTTGTCTAGACCTTGATTTTCATTTTGCCACAGATGGCGGCTTGGTCCCATCCTGTTAGTTTACTGTGGTGAGAACAGTGAGAGAAGTCATGAGGTGATTTCTGTTCCAGGCCTGTGCAGGACTGAATGGGATGCAGCTTGGAGACAAGAAGCTCATTGTGCAGCGAGCCAGTGTAGGGGCCAAAGGGGCACAGACTGTAAGTAATGGTCACTGCTGTAGCTGACAGTTTGTCTGCCTGTTATATATATAAATTGTGTGTGTTTATATGTATGTATATAAATATATATATATATTTAGATGAAGAGAGAGAGAGAGAGGCATGTTGTGATAATTCTTTCACATACCTGTCCAAACAAATGCCTTATCCCTACTCGGTGTTGAACATCACCAAACATCATGATCCCCAAGAAAGAAACTGGGAGAGGGGGCAGGTATCTTCACCTCTATGATGAAGAGGTGCCAGAGTGAGCTGCCATGGTGAGTTCACACTATTCAGCTCTCTCACAGCTAGATCAGTTTTCTCCTTTCCTCGGTGGTGGAACTGGACTTTTTGGGGCTGCATGTTTTTGTCTGTCATTGGATTCCCGTAAATGACAGTTCTAGTTCGCCTTTCCCTTGGACAGGGAAGATTCTTTTAGGTGACAGTCAAGGAGAATTTCGGCCAAGAATTCGCAGAAGTTGTGCTTGTTCACGACTGCTCTACATTCATCTACTTTGCCAACTACCTTGACTTCTCCCAGGCCCTTTTCGAAATTATCATCAGCTTTGGCTTCTTGAATTTGTCTTTTATGCCACAAGCGGTGTTCAGCAAAAGACTCGCTAGAGACCTGCGTTTTCTGTACAATGTTTTCCTTTTGCACAGTCCAGCACATGTGTGGTGTGATCCTCTTTGATTTGCATTTGGTACACGACTTCGACCTTCACGTTAATATCGTAGATGGTCTGCCAGCTTTGTCAAGGGAATGGGCTGGCTCTTCAGCTACACTCATTATACCAAGGTCCCAAGGCAGTGGAGACAGGCCAGTGTTTTCCTCAACCCGCTGTATGCTTTGATCCTTCAGCGCCTTGGAGTGAAAGAGGCATGGCTGATGAACTAAAACATGGATGGGTCGTTGAAACATACATGCCCCCAAGGCTGCGCAGGGTTGGGTTGCTGCCAGCAGGGAGCTGGTCCAGCAGGGGTTCCTGATGCAAAGGGGTGAGCCTCGGTCCTGGCTGGGAGGATAGGACATTCCCTGACTGTCGTAACGCACGTTTTCATAGTGAAGCAAGACTTGGACGCTTTTCAGACTGTCATACCTTTTCAATTTACAGCATGCGTCTGTTTCCACTTTATATTCTAGGGCCAAATGCTGAACAGGACACTCCTCTAAGATCTCTTTTGCTTCGTCTCATTTTCACTCTAGGGTTCTCGAAATGCTTAGTTGCTCAATCCCTTTCATGGCTAACACTAAGTCTTTTGTAGCAGTTATATTGTGTCAAGATTAGGTATTTTAACTTTTGATTTCAGTTGAATGCCAGTTTCTTACCACCCATGTGTTTTACCCCTCTTTATCGCATGTACCACCAAACTGATTCGCTGTGTCTTGGTTACACAGATCTGTAAATCTGCGCAGCTGCTGTTACATGTCTAGTAATTTACATTTCACGGCCAGTCACAAACTTCAGTTTTCTTCAACTCCTGTCTCACAGATGTGGAAGTGCACAGCTGTGTGATGTTTTCCTGAGACTAGAAAGGAAGAAAAACATTAAAAAAAAAAAAAAAACTACATGTGCGACTGACCAGAGAAATGTCTGAACAAACAATTATGAATTCAGGTTATAGTCGATGTGTAGTGAACTCGCTATTTTCAGACTCTCACATGGAGTTGGTATCTGTCTTCCACTGATCGAGCGATATCAACGTCACAAAGGCTTGTGGGGCAGTGAAACTCCCAAATATGTTAACAGTTTGATTTTTTGTTGCGTTTTCAGGGGTTTTTTTTTTGTTTGTTTGTTTGTTTGTTTTTTTTCCAATTTCTATTTGGCAAATAGTAAACAAGCTTGTGAGAAAGCATTAAAGCAAGATGGGTATCATGTCCAGTGTGTTCATTTGTGTGAATATGAACTTTGTGATAGTGAGATGATAGAAGTGTGAACCCAGCACATGGATGTTTGACAGCGGTATTGGTCTTGATTTTTGGTTCACTTTAGGGTCACCAGATGTATTCCAAAAAGGGGGGAAAAAGTGTACAAATGTAAAACTGATGTAGATTTTCTGAAAATTTGTTGTTGATTAATGGTTGAGATTTTACTTGGTTCAGGAAGTTTCGTATATATGAGAACAATATTATTTAAAAAGACTTGTAAAGGTTTTTTTAAATTCTAACCTTACATCTTATTTTTTTTTTAGTGTTTTGCTGGTACACCAGGTGATGATGGCCATCAGATTGTTCTGATTGGTGTTTCAGCAAGCCCCAGTACAGCTGCAGGTGCCGGGGTTGAACCTGAACCAGGGAGCAGGTATGGCCACTGAGGTGCTGTGTCTCATGAACATGATCATGCCAGATGAGCTGACAGATGAAGAGGAGTATGAAGGTATGTGCAGCTTACATTTATCTTTGTCTTGCGTGACCAGTGATCACAAATAGAGTCCAGTTAAAGCTATAAACATTCCTGTCCAGCCTTTGTCCGCATTAAAATTTTGTGGCTGATATCACTTTTGTAACTTTTCTTGAGATAAGTAAATCGTATTGCACCAGGCAAGTGCTATTAATGGTATCATTAACTTTTTCACACAAAGAGGGGTGAAGTTGAGCAACATTTTTTTTCCGTTTTTTTTTTTTTTTTTATCCATAAACACAGCGACATCAATGAATGAAAATACTGACAAATTACCATTATGGCAAAGTTGTGCACTTTTGTGATTGGCCGCCTGTAGTGGCTGTTGTGTTGCCAACAAATGCCCTCTGACAATGGTAATTAAAAGCAGATCAGTGACATTATTCACTTAAAGCAGAAGTTTGATTTGTGAACAGCCTATTGGTACTTTGTGTCTGATGATTTAAGTGATAGTGTTTATATTTTGACAGGAATGAAAGTCTGCATTAGTTTTTTTAACTTTCAAGAGATGCATTTTTTGGTGTGGTTTTTTTTTGTTGGTATTATTGTAGTGTAGTTGTTGAAAAATGGATCAAATTTGTGCATATTTAGATCATCTTGTCTTGTAAGCTTTCTGACAATCACACATCAGTTGTTCAAACTACGATACTTTTTCTTTATATTGATAAAGGTCAACTCGGTGTAGATATGGTTTGACTAAATCATATTACGACACACTATTTTAGCTATATTTAAAAAACTCGAGCCATGCACGGACTGACAAAAGCATTTAAACTGTACCTAAATTGAAGGTTTCTGTGGTCACTTTCAACATTTCCTGGTTTTTCATTAGTTTTTTTTTTAAAGGAAAGAATGAACATGTTCAGCATTTGATCCTTCACATGTCTCAAGTTCCAACTTTTTTGTGCTTTGAATATTGCGTTTGCTCCATTATCTCACTTGGGAAAGGTGTAAGGTTAAAACTGTTTCAACAGAAATGAACTACAAATTGTCATCCAAATGTTTAGAAAATCCATATATTTAAATGTGACAAGCATTAAATGTTCAGAGGAAAATTTGTGTACCTTTCTGATTTGCTCACAGAGGTGTGGTCAGACGTTGTCTGACATGTTTTTAAAGTCAATCAAGTGACAGCAGTTCACATTATGTAGAGTAGCAGTTAGTGCTCAAGGCTTCTTTTTTCATCTAGCCTGGATGAAGTGATCATACACATTTTGAAATATAGAGTGGTTTCATGTGTGTGTGTATGTGTGTTTTTACCATTTCTGGTGAGTAGGAAGGGTCGGCAGAAGAAAGTTGGTAAAGTTTTCAGTATGAGCATATGATTAAATAGGGAAAAAAATTACACAGTTATTGAAACAATATCATAAATACTAAAAAAATGACATTTGATCTCTTGCCCCAGCTTCTGTATTGCAGATCTGTTTACCCATATGATTTTGCCGTATTCTGTACCCCATTTGGTGAAAAAACAAGTATGTTTGAAAGAAAAATAATTTAGAAAGTTAGTTCTTGAGTGGAAATTCCACTTGTGGAGCGTAACCAAGATTTTGGCGTCATATACTTTACCATGTCAGACCATAGCATTCAACGGCAGTTAGTCAGCTCTGCCAGGCTGAAGATTTTTGTGGCTAATGCAGTAATAAGACAGTAATAAGACAGTCAAGTGAAGCCCCCCTACTTCCGTCATGGCAGAACGCCGAAGTGCGCTTGTTTACCTCATTCTCCTTCGGCCTGCCATCCAAGCAAGATAAGTCTTGTGCTCTGTCTGGCCTTTCTTCTGTCTTGTGTACAGATTGCTGTGTGTTTGCTTGCTTTGCTTATTCATACTGTGGCTCGCACTATAGACCCTGGGTACACTTGCCGTGTGAGGCTTTGGTGGGCGAGGTATTCCCTTTTTTACTCTCCTTCTATTGCGCGATCGGTCTGCATCCCGCTCGCGAGCCACCATTGCTGGTCGTGATCGACTTTGTCTTCTTCCAAATTCTCCCGCATCAGGTCTACATCAGTTCGCCCTCGGTGACCCACGACCCATTCCTTCCTCATCCTCTCGGCCTTGTTTGCGACTCCCTCGCGCCTCATCGGCTTTTCTTCACCGACCTTTTTGCCCTGTGCCCCGGTCCGCCATTTTCTTTCTCGACCGGTCGTAGTCGGCCACCTTGCCTCACCACTTTTGTACCTGGGATATTACGGAGGTTTCTCTCCGTCGGCACCTTCATAGACCCAGTGTCTATGTCCTAGTGCAGATCGCTTGAGTTGCTCGCGCTTGAGTTCCTCGCGATCTCGCATCCTGTAATTTCGGGCTGTACCTTACATTACGGTGCTTGAGTTCGTCCCATCTTCGATTGAGGGTACGGGGGCTGAGTGTCTTACGATCTCGTTCCCCTACTAGGTCTTTTATTAGGGTGCTGTAGCACTAGGTTGATCGAGTTACTTGTTTACCTTTGATCGACCGATTGTCCCCGCTTTGTGGTCGTGCGCGCCGTGATTGCCCTGCCGCCAGTGCCCAACATGGCGAAGGACCAGGTCGGGTCGAGCCGCTCTACCTTTCTGAAGTTGCTCGCTGCCCCGGAGGGCCCGCCGGTCAATTCCTCGGGGCAATCCGTTCCTCCCGTGGACGAACGTACGGTCGGTGTAGAGGGGGGGTCCGCGGAGGGACGCAGGACCGTTCCTCCCCTACCAGACCGGCGGACACGTGATCACTGCGTCCAAGGGGAAGACGGCAAGCTGCCACCATTGCTCAATGTCTGTCATACGAGATTTCCAAGAAATCTAAGGGCAAGGCTCCCCTTAGAGGACGGAGCCGGGCTAAGAGATCCCATTCCGTCTCCCCCCCCTTCGGACAGCTTGCCTCCTTCACCTCTGACGCTGGGCGACACTCTTACTATCATGCTGAGTGGCATGACCTTTGGCCCCTGGGGACCCTTACCGAGGCACGAACCAGCACGGGTGATGGGATGCGCCCAGAATCGCCGCCTGTCACTCGCCTCCACGGGCTGTCGGATCCTAGTCTTCCCCCAACTAGTCTTCAACATGCTCGCGACGCTCTCCCCAACCGTGCCCGCGTGCAGCCACCACGTGCGCACGAGGAGCGTCTTTACTCCGGTGGTGGGGTTGTGGACAGTCCCTGGGACGCCCAAACTGTTTATTGCTCCGGGTCTGGGCAGCAGGCACGGCCTCGCCCGGACCTGCGTCGCCCAGACCCCCGACGGTCGACCTCCCCCGATCAGCCATCATACTCTCCCCTAGGGGCACTGGACGTTGGGGGGCAGACTTATTCCGTCCCCCCTTTGGGCAATGTCTGCGGTCCCGTTCCTCTGGGGGGGTGGGGGGGGGGGATCTACCCGCGGGACCACGGGTGTCCTGCGTGATCACTACCTAGGGGTGGCCACGGCACAGCAGCCACTCCAACCCTCGCGCAGGCGGGTTGGCGGCTCGGTAGCCATGTCCTCCACCACTCCCCCTCTCCAACAAGGGGGCCCCACGGATCCCACCAAGGAGGTATACAGGGCAGTGCACTCTCCGGAGGGGGTGCGTCATGACACGCTCTCTTGCTACCCCCCCCCCCCCCCCCCCCCCCCCCCCCCCCCCCCCGGTGTTGCAGGACACCCCAGCCCCCGAGGAAATTCTGCCCCAGGGCCACCACAGCCCGCTTGCCTCCTAGGGGACCGGTGGCTCTATGCCCCCAAGAGTAATCAGTGGCTACGGTCTGATTGGCACCAGGTCCTACTTTTTGGTCGGTTGTGGTACCCAGCCTCTAACAGCTGGCTCGACCTTGGTCCCCCATCCTCTCAGGCGCTGTCCGACCGGCAGGACGGTCCTCCCCCTCTCAGTCCGTCCGCCGATCATAGAGCCACGAGGGACCCGCCCTCGCCCTCCCCCACTCCCCAGCCAGGGTCGGGACCCTCATGCTCCCCAGCTGTTGCCACCTGCGGAAGGTTCTTCGAGACCTCGGCAGGATCTCGACCTCCCGGAGTCTGACGAGGAAGAAGCCCCGGTCTCCTCATTGGGGGACCTGGACGCCCTGGAGAGGTGGCGCCCGGACCTTGTCGTGAGGGAGGCCCCCCCCTCAGGCAATGTCCTTTCACTTGTGAAATTCGCCGGGCCGCGCCCAGCCGGACGTTCGCAACCCCATCCCCATATCCGCGCCCCTCAATCAATCTCCTCGCTCTTGAAAGGTCCAGCAATGCGTGCTAGGGGAGCACAAGCCATCCCTCCACCTGGGAAGGAGGCCCTCTCGGCCCCCAATGCGGCCCCCGTCAGCTCTTTCCTTAAGGACCCCCAGAAGCCGGCCATTGCCTCCCTGTTCTCGGACAACCCCGCGACCAGGGAGATGGCCATCTCCCAGGACGACCTCCGGCTGATCCCCAACCTCGCCCCTCCTCACTCCGCCACGGTCTCCTTCAAACACCTGAGGAGTGGGACCGCATGGTCAGGATGGGCTTGCTCCATACGACGGCGGGGCATGTCTTTGTGGACATGCTCCTGCAGCGGGTGGCAGAGCTCTGGCCGGAGGAGGAGGGCAGCGCCCCGGTGTCCCCGGAGGACTCCGAGGCAGACCAGGAGGCGCAACCTCGCCCCTTCGGCGACCCGCTGGTGCGGATCTTGATTAACAAGATCTCAGATCACCTATCGGCTGCGGCGGACAGCGCAGCCAGGACCCATTTCAACCTCCTTTTAGCAGGGAGAGATGCCGTGCTGTCATGGTCCAATCTCTCCCAGGCGCTCAAGTCGGCCTTGCGGTGCATCCCTGGGCAGGACCAGTTGCTGTTCGGCGACTGTTCGACTGCGGTCATATCCCACGCAGTCGAGGAACGCAAGCAGGCCGCCTCCTCGGCCACTCCTCCACGTCCACATCCCCGGCCTGCTCAAACCTCTTGGCGTTCTCCCACTGCCCAGGCTAGACCCCGGCCCTACCCCAAACAGTCACCATCCCGCGCCGCTCGGTCAGACAAGCGCCCCAATAAGCCCGTTAGGCCGAAGCCGAAACGTCCCACACAGAATTTTCAGTTCGGCCAACAGGCACGACCCCGGAGGTGACTGGAGGACTCACCGCCGGGCTCGCCAGGGCAGGAGCCACCCTCACCACCTCCCGCCCCCTCGCCCTTACCCGGCCTGTTGGCCCCCCTGGCGGGAAGCCTATCCCCACATGCCCCCCAGTGGAGATGTCTGGGGCTCAGCCCTTGGATAGTGGAGGTGTTACAAGATGGGTTTCGCCTGCCTTGGGCCTCCGTCCGCCCCCCCTCATGCGTTTCCCCCCTCCCTCCCCCCAGCCACCCCTCCCCGGGCCAAGCAGAGGCTCTTTGCTTGAAGTTGAGGAACTCCTCCAGAAAGGGGCTATCACGGAGGTTTCCCACACCACCCCGGGGTTCTACTCCATTCTCTTCGTGATCCCCAAACCCACGGGAGGCTGGAGACCCATCCTCGACCTCTCCCCCCTCAACAAGTTCCTCAGACCCACCAAGTTCAAGATGGACACTCCGACTCAGATCAGAGACTCCATCCACCACCTGGATTGGGCATCCTCCATAGATCTGAAAGACGCCTACTTCCAGATCCTCGTACACCCATCCCACAGACGCTACCTATGGTTCGTCTGGCAGGGAAGGGTGTTCCAGTTCCAGGCGCTCCCCTTCGGCCTCTCCCTGGCCCCCTTCCTCTTCATGAAGGTGGTCAAGGAGATGGCCTCCTTGGCCAGACAGGAGGACATTCGCCTCCATCAGCCTCTCCCTCCAGACAGAGGCTCTCCTGCGTTGGTGTCTGGCACACGGAGTCACGCTTCAAGCGAGACACATAGCGGGCACACGCAATATCCTGGCAGACTCCCTCAGCCGGTCCAAATCTCTCCTACACACACAATGGACACTCAATATGCTGACCCTAGCGTCGGTGTGGGATCATTGGATCAGGCCGATGGTCGACCTTTTCGCCACTCGGTTCAACCATCGTCTGCCAGTCTATGTCTCTCCCGTGCCCGATCCCCAGGCACATGCAATCAATGCCCTGTCCCTGTCATGGTCGGGTCTCATAGCCTACGCCTTTCCCCCCTTCCCGATCCTCCACAAAGTGATCAGGAAGGCGAGACTGGAGAGACCCAAGCTGATCCTCATAACCCCATGGTTGCCGACCCAGTCCTGGTTTCTGGACCTAAAAGCCCTCTCCCATGTTCCCCCTCTTCGACTAAATCCCAGGTGGGATATGCTCAGGCAACCCCGCTCCGGACGCCCTCACTCCAACCCCCAGATGCTCTGCCTCCACGCCTGGCTGCTGTGTCTGCCAGGGTGCGAGCATCTGCCCCTGTCTCCCACTCGGACAGAGCCCGGTCCGTCCTAGATATCCTCGCGGGGGCTGGAGCCTCGCAGGACCTGCGAGATTTTGCCTCGGCCTCGCACAGACCCAGCACTGAGTCCCTCTATGACTACTGCTGGGAGAGATGGGTCTCCTGGTGCTCGGACAACTCCGTTCCCCATGATTCCCCATCTAACATCCAGATAGGCAACTTCTTATCTCACTTAGCCTCGGTGCATAAGCTATCTGCTAGCTCCATCTGGGGCTACAGATCAGCCATCTGCACCACTATCCGCCAACTAGGCGGACCATCTCTCGAGAATGATTTCCTCCTCCCGAGAGATCTCCAGAGGGGTGGCCCTACGGGAGGCCCAATCCCCTGGGCGTGTACCCCTTTGGGACCTCTTTATCGTTCTTGACGCTCTTAGGAAACCTCCTTTCGAGCCTATTGCCACCATTCCCTTTGACCTCCTTTCTATGAAGACCACATTTCTCCTCGCCCTGGCTTCGGCCAGACGGCGAAGCGAAATCCATGCCCTCAGCGGAGACCCCAGAGACGTGGCCTTCCACAGGGACAGCTCTGTCTCCCTGAAGTTCCTCCCTGAATTCTTGGCTAAAAACCAGGATCCGGGCTCTTCCTCCACCTCCATCGTCATCCGCTCACTTCGGATATCCTTGGCAGTCAAGAAAAAGGGGGGGACATGGACCTGTGCCTGTCCAGGTGCCATAGATACTACTGGGAACGCTCGTGCCCCAGGCGCGCATCCCAGAGACGCCACCTCATCTCCATTAACCCCAACAATTCTAAGGACATCTCGGCGGGCACCATCTCCAGGTGGCTGTCCAGGACGGTCAGATCTGCCTACGCCGAGGCGTACAAGGATCTCCCGGCCATATCCCCCCGAGCTCATGAGGTCAGAGCGCTGGCTACCTCCGCGGCGTTCCAGCACTCTGTCCCCGTGCGCCATCTATTGGAGGCAGCCTTCTGGCGTTCGGAAAACCCTTTCATAAACTTCTACTTGAGGGACATCCAAATGACCCGGGCTGATGGTTCAAAAGGGATCTCTTTTGTGGCGGCTAATGCAGCTATTTCCGTTCCGCCATCTAACCCCAAGAACCATTAGGGTACTGCCGTCCTCCAATTCCTTTAAATTCTGCTATGGTCTGACATGGTAAAGTATATGACGCCAAAATGGGGAGTTTTTCTTATACTCCCTGTTTGGCTAGTATACTTACCATGTCAGACTCAAATGCCCGCCCTCCTTCCCCTCTGGTGCCAAGGTTCTCAGGGTTACCTTGGTGTGGCCTCAGGAGAATGAGGTAAACAAGCGCACTTTGGCGTTCTGCGCATGGCGGAAGTAGGGGGGGCTTCACTTGACTGTCTTATTACTGTCTTATTACTGCATTAGCCACAAAAATCTTCGGCCTGGCAGAGCTGACTAACTGCCGTTGAATACTATGGTCTGACATGGTAAGTATACTAGCCAAACAGGGAGTATAAGAAAAACTCCCCATATCTCCTTGGTTGCCAATTTGGAGGGTGCTTTGATCAAAGAGTGACAACTCTTGTGCCAGAAATCACATCTTGCTGTTCGTTTCATCAGCAACATGCCGATACATAGGAATAATAGTGGCAACTGCAAGTCCTGAAATACTGAAGGAAAAGGAGTGAGAGGGCATTAGTTTGTTCCAAAGTATGCTGATGAATCAGGTTTCAAAATGATTTGTGTTGTGAGACCCCATTTTTCCTGTAGTTGCTGCAAGATTAGTACACTCTATTCTCTGCTCTGTGTGTGTGCTGGCAGGTGAAATGAAAACGTATCTCCCCCCCCCCATACCCACCTCTCTCCTTTTTACAGAATCTGAAAGGTGAATCCACCATCACCATGTCTTGCACTTATACAAAAATATGGAAGATACAGATTGAGAAGACCATACACACTTACAAACGCATACACAACACACACATACACACGCACGCACACACATGATTTTACAAAAATGTAGATTTATACACATTTCTTGTAGAAAATACCCTCATTTTTGTTGAAAAGTACACCAGCAGCAGTTTTAGGATGAACAGGTCTGGTATTGTAGAAAACTGCAGAATTTTGACTCTTCCCTGCAGTGACAATGATGAGAAAAATGATTCTGTGGATGAGTTGGTGTGTAACTGAACTATACATCTTTTTTTTTTTATGGAAGCTTCACGTCATTTGACCTGCCAGAAATATGTGTTGGTGGTAAGTTAAGTGTGAAATCTGTTGAATGGTTAGAGAGGCGATTTTATTGCCATTTTGGTGATGATGAGTGTCTGCATTATGGCGTTTGACAGACATCTTGGAGGATGTACGGGAAGAGTGTGGCAAGTATGGTGTGGTGCGCAGCTTGGAGATTCCACGGCCTATCAAAGGGGTGGAGGTGCCAGGAGTGGGCAAAGTGAGTTTGCTGTGGTTTGGTTTGATCATCAGACATTGTTAACCAAAGACAGTGTTTGTTGTGCAGGGAAACGACTGTGTAAATGACAGAAATGGATGACTAAAATGGGACGGGGTCCAGACCTGTGCACTAGTGCAGTTTTGGTGTGTGTCTGCACTTTTTAACAGAAAATATGCTTAATATTCCAAATACAAGAAAAATGAACCACCTCATACAAATGTGCAGTAGATTTACAGTTGATGTGAACATTTTAGTTGACAGTATTTTCTGTTATCAACCAAACGAAGAAATGCAATGCAAGTCCTGGTGGAATGGGAATCTGATGAAGAACAAAGGTTTTCAAAATACTACTGTTGTCAGGTCCTCCTCTCTGCAAACTGAGGTGCAGGGGTCTGAAAGAAGTCTGACTTTTTGAGGAGGAAGAGTATTCATGAGGAAGATCTTTTCTGTAGAAGTGAGCATGTTGAAAAGGAGAACGGATAGTTTTGTTTCTTGGATTGGGTAGGGTGGGGAAGATGGAGACATTTTCTTCATGGTTTTATTCTCTGTCTTTGAAAATGTGAATGTGTTAGCCCTATCGTACAACACCACTCTCTGACCTGCCTTTTTCATTTTCTAATAATGGCTCACTGGGTAGGATAGATGTTGAATATTGTAACAGTATACATTGATAGTGCATCTGTGCAAGTGGATCGTTTCATGTGTGCCTCTCTGCACGTGTTGTGAGTAATATAGAAATGAAAAAAAAAAAAAAACGGGATGGTTGAGAATAGATTTTAGAACAGAATTTTCACTGAAATAGAAAGGGCAGATGAACTGTCAGCATGGATACCCCTTTGCATGTTGTAATCAAGCTTTTCTTTTATTTCAGATTTTTGTGGAGTTCAACTCCATCATAGACTGTCAGAAAGCACAATCAGCGCTGGCTGGACGAAAGTTTTCCAACCGTGTGGTGGTGACTTCCTATTTTGATCCTGATGCCTATCATCGCCGTGAATTTTAAATCATTCTCATCAGTTTCATGGTCACTTTGCATTTCAAATCAGGGCATTTTAGAGACTGTTACAGTTTTATGACAGGTTTATTGTTTTTTTGTTTGTTTTTTTTTTGCTTTTTTTTCTTGGTGCTGTTGTGGGAAGAACTTCTGCTTTGGAATTTGAACAGCTATGCTGAGAGTATGAATACACATTGTTGATGATAGCTGGGACCTTTACATCATCACTGACAGTGATTTATTGGTTTTGACCATCTTCAACCATGGAATTCTGTTGAGAGCATAAGAAGATGGAATCTGCTTGTAAAATGAAAATTTTAGATGGTTTTTATGGTAAATGCTATGTTACTATGCTGAAGAAAAAAGTTGTAAGACTATTGGTTAGGTAGATTTGTTAATTTATACAATTTTAGCTGGATTATTGTACTGTCCCATAAAGGTACTTCCTTGTGTATATGTGCTGTTGACAATTTGTTACACTTGAATAAACCAGAGATATGACCTGTAACCATAATGTTTTATTCTTGTGTGCAAATGTCCAATTTCTTAACTCACAACCTCTTTCACATCCATTCGATCTATACCGAGAGGTTTAAGTTTTCTTTTTTACTGTTTTTTTTTTCCATTTTTTCACCCTGCAGTGATCTTGCTGTATGTGGATGCAAATTGCTGTTAGGCCTGGAGCGTGTTGTAGGCTCAGGTGGGAAGACTGGAACCACAAAGTTGCTCAGACTGAATTCCCTGACCAAAAATACAGACAGCTCTTGGGCATGGTTGATTCCTGGAATTATTGATGAATGAAAGTATAGAGTTCAGCCCCATCATGTTGTCTCAGACCTAAATGGAACTCTTTATTTGTAACCACCATCTTCCTACCCCATCACATTCCCCCCTCCCACGAATCCCTCTCTCTTCACCTCCCCTTCAGATTTGTCCTTTATCGTTTGCTCCTGTAACACCTTGTACTGATTTTCTCCCCACATTCCTGCCAGTAATTATTTTCAAGTCTTCAGTGTAGGAAGGTGGGGGCAGTTGTTAGATGGATATGGTGGCACCCGTAAAGTAGGAGGGACATTCATACCGGCTGACTCCTCAAGTTGGAGGAAACAACTTTGCTTTGGTGAATTGTTGACCTTGGCAGGGTATCTTATGACAACTTCACTTGGCATTGGTGCATTGTTGGCTGGCAGGGTATCTTAAGACAACTTCACTTGGCATTGGTGCGTTGTTGACCTTGGCAGGGTATCTTATGACAACTTCACTTGGCATTGGTGCATTGTTGACCTTGGCAGGGTATCTTATGACAACTTCACTTGGCATTGGTGCATTGTTGACCTTGGCAGGGTATCTTGTGACAACTTCACTTGGCATTGGTGCATTGTTGACTGGCAGGGTATCTTACAACTTCACTTGGCATTGGTGCATTGTTGACCTTGGCAGGGTATCTTATGACAACTTCACTTGGCATTGTTGACTGGCAGGGTATCTTACAACTTCTTCACCTGGCATTGGTGCATTGTTGACTGGCAAGGTATCTTACAACTTCTTCACCTGGCATTGGTGCATTGTTGACTGGCAAGGTATCTTACAACTTCACTTGGCATTGGTGCATTGTTGACTGGCAGGGTATCTTATGATAACTTCACTTGGCATTGTTGACTGGCAGGGTACCTCTTGACAACTTCACTTGGCATTGGTACATTGTTGACTGGCAGGGTATCTTACAACAACTTCACCTGGCATTGGTGCTTTGTTGACTGGCAGGGTATCTTACAACAGCTTCACTTGACGTTGACTGGCAGGGTATCTTACAACTTCACTTGGCATTGTTGACTGGCAGGGTATCTTACAACAACTTCACCTGGCATTGGTGCATTGTTGACTGGCAGGGTATCTTACAACAGCTTCACTTGACGTTGACTGGCAGGGTATCTTACAACTTCACTTGGCATTGTTGACTGGCAGGGCATCTTACAACAACTTCACTTGACATTGTTGACTTGCAGGGCATCTTACAACAACTTCACTTGGCATTGTTGACTGGCAGGGCATCTTACTTCACTTGGCATTGTTGACTGGCAGGGTATCTTACAACTACTTCACCTGGCATTATTGACTGGCAGGGTATCTTACAACTTCACTTGGCATTGGTGCATTGTTGACTGGCAGGGTATCTTACAACAACTTCACTTGGCATTGGTGCATTGACTGGCAGGGTATCTTACAACAACTTCACTTGGCATTGGTGCATTGTTGACCTTGGCAGGGTATCTTACAAAGCTTCACCTGGCATTGGTGCATTGTTGACTGGCAGGGTATCTTACAACTTCACCTGGCATTTGGTGCATTGTTGACCTTGGCAGGGTATCTTACAAAGCTTCACCTGGCATTGGTGCATTGTTGACTGGCAGGGTATCTTACAAAGCTTCACCTGGCATTGGTGCATTGTTGACTGGCAGGGTATCTTACAACAACTTCACTTGGCATTGGTGCATTGTTGACTGGCAGGGTATCTTACAAAGCTTCACCTGGCATTGGTGCATTGTTGACTGGCAGGGTATCTTACAACTTCACTTGACATTGTTGACTGGCAGGGTATCTTACAACAGCTTCACCTGGCATTGGTGCATTGTTGACTGGCAGGGTATCTTACAACTTCTTCACTTGGCATTGGTGCATTGTTGACTGGCAGGGTATCTTACAACAACTTCACTTGGCATTGGTGCATTGTTGACTGTGGCAGGGTATCTTACAACAACTTCACTTGGCATTGGTGCATTGTTGACTGGCAGGGTATCTTACAACTTCACTGGAATTGGTGCATTGTTGACTGGCAAGGTATCTTACAAAGCTTCACCTGGACTGGTGCGTTGTTGACTGGCAGGGTATCTTACAACTTCACCTGGCACTGGTGCATTGACGACTGGCAAGGTATCTTACAAAGCTTCACCTGGCATTGGTGCATTGTTGACTGGCAGGGTATCTTACAAACTTCACCTGGCACTGGTGCATTGTTGACTGGCAAGGTATCTTACAAAGCTTCACCTGGCATTGGTGCATTGTTGACTGGCAGGGTATCTTACAACTTTACCTGGCACTGGTGCATTGTTGACTGGCAAGGTATCTTACAAAGCTTCACCTGGCATTGGTGCATTGTTGACTGGCAGGGTATCTTACAACTTCACCTGGCACTGGTGCATTGTTGACTGGCAGGGTATCTTACAAAGCTTCACCTGGCACTGGTGCGTTGTTGACTGGCAGGGTATCTTACAAAGCTTCACCTGGCATTGGTGCATTGTTGACTGGCAGGGTATCTTACAACTTCTTCACCTGGCATTGGTGCATTGTTGACCTTGGCAGGGTATCTTACAAGCTTCACCTGGCATTGTGCATTGTTGACCTTGGCAGGGTATCTTACAAAGCTTCACCTGGCATTGGTGCATTGTTGACTGGCAGGGTATCTTACAACTTCACCTGGCATTGGTGCATTGTTGACCTTGGCAGGGTATCTTACAAAGCTTCACCTGGCATTGGTGCATTGTTGACTGACAGGGTATCTTACAAAGCTTCACCTGGCATTGGTGCATTGTTGACTGGCAGGGTATCTTACAACAACTTCACTTGGCATTGGTGCATTGTTGACTGGCAGGGTATCTTACAAAGCTTCACCTGGCATTGGTGCATTGTTGACTGGCAGGGTATCTTACAACTTCACTTGACATTGTTGACTGGCAGGGTATCTTACAACTTCACTTGGCATTGGTGCATTGTTGACTCTTGGATTCTTCTTATTACTTTTCTAAAAGACATACCCTTTTGATCTCATTTTTCTTATGTCATCAGTGTCCCGTCTGCCCTCCCTCATCCTCCTTACCCAGCAGTCCGTGTTGCAATTAAACTCGAGACCAACTTTTGGGGAAAATTTAACTGCAACTCGTACAAGCATATTTTTAAAAATGTACAATAATGATACATTTTTTTGAAAATCACATTGTCAAAGTTACGTCACTTGAGCTGTATGGAAAAGGTAATTTTTTTCTGAAAACCCCCCAGAAATTTTGTTAAACAGTTTCATAGCATCCTTTCCCCTTCTTCCCCCTCGCTCTCTCTCTCTCACTTGCTCACACATACATGTGCACACTAGCGCACGTGCATGCACACCACACACACACACACACACAAGAGAAAGAGGGAGAGACGAAGAGCAGGCTATTTCTCACAACAAATAGTTGTGCAAATAAGGTTAACTGATAATTTGTTGTTCTACAGAGAGTGACAACATTCGATTCGTGGGAGGGGTAACATTGAATAAGCAGACCAGAGATGTAAACTGTAACTGTCTGTTTTAGTTTTACATGTGAATGTTCAATTTCTTCACTTGCATACCGAGTTTTCTTTTCTTTTACATTAAATATAAAGGACACCACATGTAGCGCGAAAGATAATGAAGATGCGCAAAGAATGAAAAGCGCTCAGACCATTTTGATCTTGCTGTATCTTGATACCAGTTGCAGTTAGAACTGAGCTTACACCTGACTAAAACAGTGGCCAGTCCCTCCCTGCAATGTTTTGTAGACTGAAGTGTGAAGACTGGAATCACAGTCACATAAAACTCCATTTCCAAACTAAACATGCTGGCATCTTTCAGACCTGGTGGAGTGCTGGATGTATTGAAAAAATCTGTATCGTCATTACCATCCTCATCGACCTTCATACTACCTCACTATTACCCCCCCAACACTCCAGAACCCCCAAAGTCAACTTGCTGTCCTGATGATATGCTCTTGTGGCACCTTGGTTTTGATGTCCTCGCCACGTTCACACCAGTCATCATGTTCAGTGTTGGCAAGTTCGATGGGGACTGCTGCTAGATGGTCAGCTTGCTCTGAAGTGGGAGGGATGCTAACTGGCCGACCTGCAAGCGGGTGGGATCAAAATGACTTGGCAGTAGTGCAGTGTCTACTGTGCAGGACGTCTCATGACGGCCTCCTGCCATGAGTCTGTTTCCTTGGGGCTACACATGTTGAAGGGGCTGCATCTGAGTAATGCCACTGAAAGGGCACCGAGGATGAGACAACGAATGAAACGCGCTTTCAGACAGAAGTAACACACATGATTGTCATCTTCATTTCTCTGTTTAATCAGTCTCTTATCTCCAAATGCACTTGTGGTTGCTGTTCCTGCATAACCTTCAGCAACACTGTCTGCCTTTCATTATTAAGTTCATCTGATGAGAAAAGAAAATATCGAATTTGCAACTGGCTTCTGTGGTCATGGGTGGATACACAGTTGAGCTTTGATTATTGACTGTAGCTAGCTGTGAAATGAAATGTGAATGTTAGCCTGTGAAGTCTTAGCAAACTGCATTTTGAAGCTTTGATTTTTAGCCTTCGCAGTCATAGTTACATATTTAACCTGTGGTCACAACTAACGAAACAGCTAAGGAGTTGCTTCTGCAATCACACCAGTTGGTGCCACACTGAAGTTTCATTTAAAACCTCTGCAATCATAGCTAGCTGCATATTGAAGCAAGACCAAAAAACCCATTCAAAATTTACATGTTTTGTATGTATCTCTCCCCCAATAATATGACCATTGCATTGGTTGAAAGAAAACCACATTATGAAGAAAAAAAATCATGATGTTCGGTCAAACTGATTTGTAAATCTGCACAGCTGCTGTCTGCATGGCCACTGATTGATGTTTGCCAGCTCATGAGAAATAATGTTTTGATTCAATGGAAGGACCCATGATGGCTGTGTTACCCATGACTTTAGTTAGAAAGAGACAGAAACAGATACAAAAAAAAATTGATCACCGGATACATGGAATAGCCTGCCCACTTGATGCACTCTGCGCTCACTTGATTGCAAATGTTCAAATTGCCTCTTAAGACTCGTCAGAGATGATTTTCAGGATGGTCACCATCAGGAATCTGCAAACCTTTCAATAATCTGGACACATGAGACACCAAGAATAAACCCCCTTTTTTTCTAAACATACCACATACTCGAAAAAATTACTCCATATGAAAATTTAGGGCTTCCAGGTTTGTGATGTTACTGTTGGCTTCCACAGCCATAGTTGCAGGAAGCTTCTTGGTCTCAAGTCGAAGGTAGCCTCTTGGTCTCAAGTTGAAGGTAGCTTCTTGGTCTCAAGTTGAAGGAAGCTTCTTGGTCTCAAGTTGAAGGAAGCTTCTTGGTCTCAAGTTGAAGGTAGCCTCTTGGTCTCAAGTTGAAGGTAGCTTCTTGGTCTCAAGTTGCAGGTAGCTTCTTGGTCTCAAGTGGTAGGTAGCTTCTTGGTCCAAGCAAGCAGCAGTTTGCCTGTGCAGCCCGTTGTGCAGATACTGAAGACGCAGTTAGCTTCAACATTACAGCTAGCTGCTACTGTCAGTCAGCAGCAGCTTCCCTGACAAGTTTTCCTGTGCGATTTTCCCTGTTGGCGACATTCAGTTCATGTTTAGTATTCACCAGTGTTGTTCTGCATGGTCTGAATCTGTTGCACATCGCCAGTCCTGATGTCTCCTTGCTGTCCTGGATGCAGTAGTCGCGTTGATTCCCTGCCATGTGGACTGCAGATGACCACGGAATGATAGTCATTCCTTGGCTAGAATCTGGTTCACCATTGGCCAGATTTTTGCCAACATGAACTTGATCCCACCTTCACAGTATCCGCTCAAGTCATGTCGAATGACGACTAAACATGACACCAGAGAGCATTTTGAATGTGTGTGATGTGCGTACGCACTTGCTTGCTTGTGTGTGTGTGTGCGTGCATGCATGCATGCATATGCGTGTGTATGTGTGTGCGTGCGTTCCAGACTAACAACATATGATCTCCCACTCTTCTATAAAGTACAGAATGGGATTAAATGAGCTTTGCTCGTTTTGCCCCCCGTGTTTGAATTCACATCCGGGACTTTGATTTCAAGTTGCATTCAAAGGACTTGATGGGTGTCGGAGTCTGCACATAAGTTGACTCCAAAGACAGCAGTCTCTCACTGGCTGTGTCAAGCGGGTGTTGGCTCCCAAGACTTGGATCAAGAAAACAATATTGTATTCTTTGGGGCAGCCAGTTCCCCTGCTGCATGACCAAAGCTGCAGGCTGACATGCAGCGGTTTATTGGTGGTGATAGAAGTCAACTGTAAATATAATCTAAAATGTTGACAAGTAGCAAGAAAGTTGGAACGAGTCTGCTCAAATGTGGAATGTCATTTTCATATAGGTTCACTGAAACAAATTGCGCGAAACAAAATCATAATCCAGATTTGCACGCAGACGTATACAAACTACCATTGTTTCTGCAAGTGTGTCACCGACCAGGTGAAAATGCTGTACATCATGATGCAGAACTGTCAGTGAAGTAAAGGAACCTGCACTTGGCAGGTGACCAAATGATCAAAAACGGATCCGATCAGAAGCGTGCCTTCAAAGACTAGAGCCGAGGAAGCTGCAGAAATCAGCTGTCCATGGTCGTACATCAGCTCCAGGGAGGACGCTATCTCGCCACCCTTGATTTCCAGTTGGAGAATCTGAGAGACAGATAGAAGTCAGCTTGTATTCAAATTCTGCAAAAACATCACGAGTACCTTTATAATGATAATAATAATAATGATGATAATACCCTTTACATGTTACATAGCTACGTTTGCTGATGAAAAGGCTTGAATCACCAGACATCACCAGTTCAAGTTCTATGCACGTAGACAACATACAATGCTGTGGTGTGTACTTCACCAACAGCTTTCATGCACAGGTGCGAACACTGATGGCTGACAAGTTATGACACTCGAGGGGCATGGGTTTTAGAGCCCTGGGGGAGCCTGACGGTGATGGAACAGCATCTCTCAGAGTGGAGACCTATCTCTCTCTCTCTCTCTCTCTATGTGTGTGTGTGTGTGTATATACGCTTAGAAAAAAGAGGAGAACTCTCATTAAAAATCGTGTCGACGTTTTATAGGAACTACCCAGCATGCCCCAGAATACTTGGGAGATAACATGATCCCTGCCTAGCATTTATCACGCACTGAAATGCCATGAATGTCTGGCAGCATTATCGTTCAACCGTTCATGGTGGCACCTTTATGAATTACTGGTTATGAAGATAATACACTAATGCACATTGGACTTCTGAAAACAATCAACTGACAAACTGCGATATATTTGTTGCGTGCATTCCCATCATTTTTTTCTTTGACTATGTTAATAAGGACTGCATTGCTGTATTTTCTTCTACCACACAAAATAATGTAACCACCCGCCACCCTTTCTTTTTTATTGAAAAGAAACTTGTTGAAATTTAGTCAATGAAACGCTATCAACAATACACACATCTCAGATACAGAGTCTAACGGATAAAGCAATGCTTTCTTGATCCAAGCGATCTGGGTTCTGCTTGAGAAAGGCAGATAATTTTTCTTTCGGCAATCAACAATTGTGAAGAGTCAAAACTCCCCCATGTTCTGATGAGGTTTCAAACTGGGGTCCCCTGTGTGAGGCATACCCTTAAAATATACCTGTATGTACTCCAACAGCGTCCCTTCCCTCGTGAAAGCGAGGGCCATAGTAGTGTGCCGATGGGATGGTTCACGCGCCCCCCCCCCCCCCCCCCCCTCTCCCCTACCTCCAAAGACTAACAAAATCTCACATGCACATCCGATGTGTTTTAGAATTCATCCCCAAAGATAGAATACTGTTTCAGGGGTTTACAAACAGTCACATAGGCAAACATCTCGCTAGCGGTGAACCTTGAGTACTAACTGAGGAAGGAACAAGTATTACAGGCGTTTCAGTGCGTTGGTCATGTCATGTGGTCATTAACAGCCACCTACAGAAGCCACATTGTATCAGTCTGTCTCACCCTCTCTTCTCTGTGGGCCTGTTTTTCTCTCCTCTCCCTTCCCCCTGTGTCTGTTTCTCTATACCTCACTCATTTTATTTTTCAAAACAAAATTTAACATATCGAAACGTAGATTTGTTGTTTTTTTTTAGCTAGCATATGAGAAAACTCTCAAGGTGAATTGGTTTGGTTTTCAAAAATTAAGTCATTATATGTACGCTTGCATGTGCGCACAATCATACAAATACATATTGATGTGCTCCTTATTACGCAAGGAATATTGGTTGAGACTGCTTCAAATGAAGTGTAGTGGAAGGAAGTTAAATTCGTTTCCCCAAATATATGCTAGATGCCAGTTAGCCCGTTGGAGTTCTGGTTGTGACCAAGCCTGGTATAGACAGAAGAAAAAGAAAGAGGAGGGGGAGGGAGGGAGGGGAGTTCATTTTCTCCCATGTTGGTTAACATCTAGTCTGATATTCTTTTTCCAGTAGGGGACATTGTGAAGGTTACGTCATACAGCGAGAAGGGGGCGGGGGCACCCAGACAGTAACTTGATTTAGGTTGATGCAAGACTTGATCGCACTGGCTTGATGTAACTTTTCCTTATTTAGAGGACATTCTGTATGACACTGTGTTATTTTTCTTCCAAGTCAAGTCTTCTAAACATAAAGTTCTTTGTCTGTGTCTCCATTCCATAAGTCCTGAATCCTGTAGGTAAGTCTGTATAGGAGTGGAAGGAAGGAGCTGGACTGGAGAAGGGGTGGGGGTGGGGGACACGTCCTAGATTGTATTAGGGGACATGATCTGGCAACCACACACGTCAAACTCCTGCACACTGAAGACAACGGCAAGTTCAAGGCCACGTCAAACACACCTGGACACTGAAGACAACGGCAAGTTCAAGGCCACGTCAAACTCCTGGACACTGAAGACAACGGCAAGTTCAAGGCCACGTCAAACTCCTGGACACTGAAGACAACGGCAAGTTCAAGGCCACGTCAAACTCCTGGACACTGAAGACAACGGCAAGTTCAAGGCCACGTCAAACTCCTGGACACTGAAGACAGCGGCAAGTTCAAGGCCACGTCAAACTCCTGGATACTGAAGACACGGCAAGTTCAAGGCCAAGCAATCAAAGTCACAGGACTTTCAAGGTGGAAAAAACGGACATTAACAAACCATTTAATCACTGGGATGTGGGTAGGGGGGGGTTAATGGGGTATTGGGGGGGGGGGGGGGGGGGGGGGGGGATGGGGGGGGGGGGGGGGGGCGAGGTGGCGAAGGGAGGTCCATTGGGGATGGAGCAGGAGAGGGGTTTGGACTCCTCAATCTCCCCCCTCCACCCTCACTAAATCCTCTCCTGCATTCCTCTGGCTTTGGTGATATCCTCACCCCCCCCCCCCCCAACCGATCCCCTGCCCCCCCCCCCTCCCCCCCCCCCCCCAGCTCCTTCCATGTATACCTCTGTGCTGGATATCCCTCACGTTAGCGCTGGCTTTTCTTTTTTCTTTTTTTAAGTTTTGAAAGGTGTCGTGCGTGTGACTGAGTCGGAGCACCCTCAACGAACAAGTCCAGAAGCATGACAAGGAAGATCTTGCGGTCACCTGGGAGGGAGCCCGCTCAGAGCTGACGTCACCGAGGTACTTGTGAAAGGCGAAGATGATTGGGTGGCAGGCAACGTACAGGTGACCTGTGGTCTGATCCACCTGGATGTTGTCTGGCGCCGTGTGTAGCGGGTATTCCTGCCACAAACCAGTCCACATCAAGGGAAGACGACAGACTACAGATGCACGGGCAACACAAGTGAAAAGCTTGTTGATCCGTGCGCGTGTGCATGTCACATATCCAAAACACGTGTGAGTGCCCACACATGGATACACGTCTGTATATTATGTGCAGATTTTACATGACAGGCAAAAAAGGAAATGTGCACACACACACACACACACACCACACACACACACACACACACACACACACACACACACACACACTCACTCCTCTCTCTCTCTCTCTCTCTCTCTCTCTCTCTCTCTCTCTCTCTCTCTCTCCTCTCTCAAACACACTCCATGATTAATTTCGCCGATGACTTTTTTTTCTTTTTTTTTTTAATCTGTCAATGTCCACTATATTAAGCGTATAGAAAGTGCGACAAAAATCAGGACAAAAATTATTGCAAGGACAGACGGAAACACAAATCAAAAGAACAGGAAGAAGTTAGAAGGATTCGTGGTTTTTTTTTTGTTTTTTTTTTGTTTTCCCTACATCGTGGGTGAAAGAAAAAATGAAAAGGGATGAAAATACAAAAACTGTTTCACGCTCGAATATTCCTGAATAAAATGTCTCTTCATGGAAGGTTGTGATTGAAACAATGCAAGAGTATGCCATACTGAAAGATATGTGTTCAGAGTGCGAACATGAAAATACAAAGAAATGCTGAATAAAAAAAAAAAAAGGCAAACGCATCTGTACCAAATCTCAGATAAAGCAGAGAAGGAAAAAAAAAAAATTGGCGAAAGCGACAACAGATAAAATGCTGACACAGGGCAGGTGAAGCATAAGCATACTTGCCTGTATTGGTGTCAGCGTGTTGTTTGGATTTCTCCTGTAAACCAGTATCGCCTGAGATACCAAGTCAGCTGCATAAACAACTCTGAAACAATAATGTAGTAATTAAACGTGTCAGTCTCCATTGCCTTTTTGGTTAGAACATAACCCCTCCCTCTCTCTCTCTCTCTCTCTCTCTCTCTCTCTCTCTCTCTCTCATACACCTGTTTTTAATCCCGCTATCAAGTTAGCCACATGCCCCCTTCAGGGATGACATCTCAACACAGCGGAGGGATGTGCTTTATTTTAGTGCCTTCCACGCAGCCCGCACTGCTCTGCACTACTCTGCTCTTCTCTGCTCTTCTCTACTCTTCTCTGCTCTTCTCCGGAAAACTGACTGGAACTTCACCTGCGTGCTTTGATCGCCTCTTTAATGCATCGTTCAGGCACAAGACCTCAGTTTAATGCATCGTTCAGGTACAAGACCTCAGTTTAATGCATCGTTCAGGTACAAGACCTCAGTTTAATGCATCGTTCAGGCACAAGACCCCTGTTTAATGCATCGTTCAGGCACAAGACCTCAGTTTAATGCATCGTTCAGACACAAGACCTCAGTTTAATGCATCGTTCAGGCACAAGACCTCAGTTTAATGCATCGTTCAGACACAAGACCCCAGTTTAATGCATCGTTCAGGCACAAGACCCCAGTTTAATGCATCGTTCAGGCACAAGACCCTAGTTTAATGCATCGTTCAGGCACAAGACTTCAGTTTAATGCATCGTTCAGGCACAAGACTTCAGTTTAATGCATCGTTCAGGCACAAGACTTCAGTTTAATGCATCGTTCAGGCACAAGACTTCAGTTTAATGCATCGTTCAGGCACAAGACTTCAGTTTAATGCATCGTTCAGGCACAAGACTTCAGTTCAATGCATCGTTTAGGCACAAGATCTCAGTTTAAAGTCCAAACGACAGCGAGGGGACTGACATGTACAGAGAAAATCTATTCCACCACGGCTACCGTGAGTGGCATCGAATTCAGGACCCTGGTATAAGACCCCGATGGCTTTACCCCTCGGCCAACCAGCTTCCCCCCCCCCTCCCCCCCCCCCCCCCCCCCCATCCTCTCCAGTATCTTAGGTACAACAACGTAAGGATAGAAAAAAAGGACGTAAAAATACCAGAAATGAGTTTCAGTTTCATCAAGGAGGCGTCACTGTGTGCGGACTAGTCCATATATGCTACACCACATCCGCTAAGTTTCGAGACCACACTGCGCATGATTTTAAGCTGATGGACAAATGAATTAACAACTAAGATGAGAAAATTGAAGAAGAAGGTCTCGTGGCTACGACTTAGCAGATGTCTGACCTACAAAAAAAGAAACAAACAAACAAACAAGTCTACAATCAGTGGTACAGAACATGAGAAGGCAAGGGGGTGGTAGGGGTGGAGTGGGGGGACAAAAAAAAGAAAAAACGAACAAATAAGTCTAAAATCAGTTGATGTTTTCGCACCAGTCGGGAAGCGAAGGCGTCGCTGAGCGTGGTGGTTCTTAAGACAAACAGTGCGAGGCGGACTGACAAACGCACTTTAACATCCCGATGTGTGAAAAAAAAAAAGACCCAACTACAACGGTGACTATAAGTAACGTTGTCAACGGTCCAGTTGATGCTGACGATGATCACCTCCACAGTGGAACTACACACACACACACACGCACGCCAACCTTTTATCCGGGGACATGGCCACGCCGTTCCCGCTTTTCAGGCCGTAGTCCACAACGGTGTAGGAGTGGCCGTCATAGTGGACGAGTGTGGTCAGGGACAACTCCAGGACCCCTTCCAGCAGCATGCCCCCCTAGGAGCGGAAGTAGTTGCTGTTGCTGAAGTAGAAGCTGTTCTCTCCCGTGGCTTCCACGTCGTTCACTCTGTCAGCAAATATTGATCATGTGGTGCGTGTGTGTGTGTGTGTGTGTGTGTGTGTGTGTGTGTGTGTGTGTGTGTGTGTGGACCTCTGCTATACCCCACATTGGCTGAGTAACCACGCACGCACGCACGCACGCGCACACGCACACACACAGACTGGTAAACATTGATCATGTGTTTTTTTTGTGTGTGGACCTCTGCTATACTCCACATTGCCTGAGTAACCCCCCTCCACACACACACACACATACATGAACGCATGGACGCACTCAGAGACACGCGCGCGCACAAACACACACACACACACACACACAAAACACACACACACGCGCGCGCGCGCACGCACACACACACAACACACACACACACACACCACACCACCACACACACACACACCACACCACCACACACACACACACACACACACAACACACACACACACACACACACACACACACACACACACACACATATATATATATATATATATACACCCCACATACACAACACACACACACACACACAAACACATACACAACACACACACGCACGCACGCACGCACGCACACACACACACACACACACACACACACACACACACACACACACACACACACACACACACACAGCATGCAGTTACTCAAACTCACACAGTCATGGAGGGGTCAGAGAAAGTAGCCTGGTGCACCAGTGTCTGCCGTTCTGGGTCGTAGACAAACTTCTCCACTGTGCTCTCCATGGGGTCTGACTGCCACGGATGGTTGACCACGAACAGCACGTGCCGACCTGCGCGCACACCGTCACACGCCAAGAACGTTTATCTAGCCCGTAGGAGTCTTCACTCGATGTCCTGTGCTCAGAATCAGTGTTAGAAGTGTTTGACGCCACGATCATGCGAAACTGAAAACTGAGGTTCTTTCAACATGATTACAACATTGTGTGGGCCTTTTGCTGGCCTCGACTCCTAAATGCTAAATTCTTCAGCAAAATCATGCGCTAATTCTCTCGCTCGAAATGTCCGAAGTATGTACTATATCTCTTGCCCTGAATGCCGTAAGTTCTCCCAACATTATATCTCCTGCCCAGAATGTTCTGAGTTCTGTAAGCATTACATCTCTTATCCAGAATGTGCTAAGTTCTGTCACCATTACATCTCTTATCCAGAATGTGCTAAGTTCTGTCACCCTTACATCTCTTGCCAAAAATGTCCTGAGTTCTCTCAGCATTACATCTCCTGCCCAGAATGTCCTAAGTTCTCTCAGCATTGTACCTCTTGCCCAAATGTCCTGAGTTCTCTCAGCATTATATATCTTGCCCAGAATGTTCTGAGTTCTCTCAGCATTATATATCTTGCCCAGAATGTCCCAAGTTCTCTCAGCAATATATTTTTTGCCCTGAATGTCCTATGTTCTGTCAGCAATATATCTCTTGGTCAGAATGTCCTGAGTTCTCTCAGCATCACATATCTTGCCCAAATGTCCTAAGTTCTCTCAGCATTATATATCTTGCCTAAATGTCCTGAGTTCTCTCAGCATTATATATCTTGCCCAAATGTCCTAAGTTCTCTTAGCATTATATCTCTTGCCCAAATGTCCTAAATTCTCTCAGCATTATATATCTTGCCCAAATGTCCTAAGTTCTCTTAGCATTATATCTGTTGCCCAGAATGTCCTAAGTTCTCTCAGCATTATATCTCTTACCGAGGGTGTCCGAAGTTCTCTCAATACTGCATCTCATGCTCAGAATGATAAGAGTTCTCAGAATCACATCTCTTGGCCAGAATGTCGTAAGTTATCTCAGCTTTATATCTCTTGCCCAGGATGTTCTGAGTTCTCTCTACATCATATCCCTTGCCCAGAATGTCCTAAGTTATCTAAGCATTACATCTCTTGCCCAGAATATGTCCCCCCCCCCTCCCCACTCTAACATGGCTCGTGGTATACAAAAATCAGGGCAGCCTTTCGCCTCTTAGTAATCTTTTGACTGGAATCTGTATCAAACTAACAGCGGGGCTAGAATCTGAACACTTTGTGTAGTGAATTGACAGTAAGCACCGCTACGCTGTCACTGTCCGTTCATAACGAAGTGGTCGGGCTCTAAGTGACCTACTGACAGATACGGGGTCAGCATGAAC
>CM065715.1:114838510-114842881 GCA_033310375.1 Conus canariensis | reverse complement strand
CTCTCTCTCTCTCTCTCTCTCTCTCTCTCTCGTCCCAAGGAAACACAAATGTTCACAACAGCAGTTAGAATGTATACCATAGGTTCAATTATCCTCCCTGGATGAGATGTTAACCTCTATTTATTTGAAGTTCTCTTGGTGCAGGAGAAATCGTTTGACGCTACAGTGCATTCATCTTTATCAGTGCAAAGCGTGATATCTGAGCGCGCAGAATACAAGTCCTGGGAGACGCTTGGACACTTCATTTCATTTCACTCAGTGTTAAATCCTCAAGCAGAAAACAGCATCTCGCGATCACCATGTGTGTATAAACAGAAACATCCACACGAAAATAGAACGCGTCTAGATAATCCAAGCGTCTTTCTTGTCCTCCCCCCCCCCCCCCAATCCCCTCCTGCCCCCCCCCCCCCCCCCCCAATCTTTTCCCTCTTTCTTTAAAGTCCTTCTGCCTTTTGGATCAGGCTTATCTACCTTTTAGTTTATTTTACCATCTAATTCATCTCAAAGATAAACGATGAATATCCCCACCATTTTACAAGCCGGCAAGGCAAAAAGAACAAACCTCTGGTTGATGATAGTACACAAAGTCAGTAAAGAATCCAGTACTTTTAGATCAGGCCAACACGTGTAGTTCTGGAACTCAAAACGAACGTGAAAGAATCCAAAATTTTAGGAGAGTAAAATCTAATTAGAAAAAAAAAAGCATCGCCTCTATGAGATGAATGCTACCTCCGAGTGGTGAGAGCAGACGTTTTCCATCTTCAGGATCCGTGAAGTCTGTAGTTTGATATTCGGCCACGCTGGGTGGGTAAAGGGAAGCAATTTGCCAGTTTTCCTTGTGCGATCAACATTTCAGGCCTCAGAAAGCTATCTCTTGTCTCATCATGCACACATCTACATGACATGCAAGCACAGAACCTGTGTTAGCCAATGATAATATACATATGTGTGGAATTCAACGTTCAGGGTACTGCTATGATAAGTGTGACAATGAAGGCATGAAAATTGTCATTCGATCAAAAAACAAATTTAGATGACATCAATGTCCGTCATTCGATCAAAAAAACAAATTTAGCTGACATCGATGTCCCATACAGCATTTTAAAAACACTAAAGCATACACTTTTTTTTGGTGTTCTGGTTAAGTAATACATTGCACAACAGAATTCATGATGTGCAAAATGAAAGCATATTAACAGCAACAATAACTACCTACACATATGAAAAGGACAGTTAATTATCCGTATTCACAAATAGATACTTGTTTTCCCATTTCAGTCTGTACGTTTGTTATTGTTGTCGTTGTTGTATTTCTTCTTGCATTCCAATCATGTAGTGTAACGAAGTCGTGTTCTGCATTGAAATAGACTGCAACAACCAATAGGTCTACAGGACACATTCAAATACAGCAGGCTAAGTAGTTATAGCAGGCTTAATAGTTATATATTTACTGACCGATTCATCAGCGATTTGTTTAAATAACTGCGCGTGCACATGCACACTTGCACATTCATATCATATACACAAATAGGCAACTGCATGCCAAGTACATCTGAACATTATGCCCTGCCAACACAAAATTGGACAGCATAATACAGCAATGGTTTAAACCATTGTACATTCAAAAATGAAAAGGCTTATAAGAGACAATTCCTGAATACGGACATCAGCAAGACGACCAACTTCAACATTCAACTTCTTATGTATGATACACAAGTTGATATAATACCGTTTTTCTTCAATCGGTATATCTGCTTGTGAACGAGAGAGAGAGAGAGAGAGAGAGAGAGAGAGAGAGAGAGAGAGAGAGAGAGAGAGAGAGAGAGAGAGAGAGAAGGATGAAGGGTGGAGGTGGGGGTGGGGATATCCCATTCCTCCTGCACGGAAATTCAGCTAGGTTGGTACAATGGTTTGTTTATTTGTTTGTTCGTTCGTTTTGCTGCTCATGACTTACTATTTTATTCAATTTCTTTCTTTCTTTGCGTGTTGCTTTTTCATTCTTTGTGAATCCCCATGCAAAAATATTTGATTTGTGAAAGTGGAAAATATCATGTCCATCACACATACGGCAGAAATCTTGAATAGACCCAGTTTCTAACAGTATCCTTTTAGTGCTGTTCAGATTTGCGACTGCGGAGTTTCCTAACTGTGATAATATGGGCATCAAGCGACGACTGGATCCATCCTTGGATCTCCGCCAGTCTCATCACGGCCTTCACGGCATCCTGCTGGTGTTGGCCCACGCCGGAACCGCTGCTGCTCCAAGAATCAAAGACGGACTGGGAGAAGGAACAAAAGGCGCTCAGGTCTTCGGAGATACGTAGCGCTCGTCGCCTGAGAAGCGAGTCAGGGAGGTCCTTCAACAGCACCAGGGAGTACTCCACCACCTCGTGCAGCTCCTGTCTGCTCTGGGCCGCGTTCTTCAGGAAGGCTGTGACAACCGCCAGCACAGAAGCATTCACACTGGACGCAGACTCCGTGACTGAGGTCTCATCCGGTGCATTGTGGGAGGAAGATGGAAAAGCCTCAGCGCATGCTCTGATGATGTGCTGAGAGAGAACTTTGTTCTTAGCAGCCTCAGAGGCCACGGTTTTAGCCAAAGCGGCTGCTGCACGGAGATTTTGCTGCTTGTTTTGGTGATGTTTGCGATGGGCTACTGCTCTCTCCATAAGGGACATTCTCTGGCGCCTGTTCTCTGTTGACTTCCCAGCCTTCGAGCCTTCCAAACTCTGGTCAGCTTCTAAGTGACGAATCACGACAGTGGTAGTTATAGTGTTCTCCTGTTCAATGTCGACGCATCCTTTGCGATCGGGGTGTGCGAAACCTGGTTTAGCACAGAACCAGCAGAACATCTGTCCACATACGCAGGTCATCTGGACACCTCCACCGTCTTTGTTGACAAAACGTCGGCAGTTGGGGCAATGCTTTCCCTTCACTACCACTGCATCCATTTGACGCTTGAGCATGGCTTCCTGTTCAGAATCGTCATGCACTTCAGCCAGGCGATCAGGAAAGACGGCAGTGGCCAGGCCAGCTCTGTAGTCTTCAGCCTGTTTGCATGAGGCAGGCCAGTGGGCAGGCGTCAGACACTGGAAACACACATGGACGCCACAGGCACATACAACATCCTGCTGGAACTGGAGTTCACCCGTGTGGGAAGAAGATGACTGAAGACTGATAATGCGTCCACATGACTCATTAGGACACCACTTTTTTGTCTGGGATCCGTCGACATCAACTTCTTCCAACCTCTGCAACAGCTTCTGTACAGTGTCCAAAGGTACAACAGACAGCAGCACTCCCACCTTCACTTCCTCCTGGCAGTCATGGCCCGGGCAGGTGAGACGAACGAAGCCTTCATGGAGACGATTGTGGGTGTGCTGTGACCAGCAGGTATCACACACGTGATGTTTACATTTTAACAGGCAAGTGTATGCTGCACTGCCATAGGTCAAGGCGCTGATGTCATCGTAGCATACGTCGCAAAAGACAGGATCTTCTTCCAGCTGGTCCAATAAGGTTGGTATGGCGACTTCAGACATATCTGAGCCCTTCTGGAACATACGTTGAACGGATGGTACATAGGCCTCAACTGATGCCAGGTGACTGCTTAACTGACGCCCTGAAGCCAGGGTTCTTGTTTTCGCGTTGGAAACTGGAAAAAAGTCTGTGTCCTTGAGATCTGTCACAAAGCCCTCCACAAAATCCATGGTCCGACTGATTAAGTTCATCACAGTGCCTCTGTATAGGTCTTGGCTTTCTTCGGAGTTGATCTGGACAGCCAGCAAGCCCTGTTGCAGTCTGGAATTGAGCAATACTTTGTAGACATCGTACTCATCATCGTAGAAACCATCGTGAGTACAGACAAGGTAAGCCTGGCTGAAGTTCTCTGCAGTGTCTGCTGGAATCAGTAGTTTCTTCAGCACGTCATGCACACTAACTGTGATGTCCAAAATAAACTTTCGGGGTCTGCAGGCAGCCTCAAAATAATTCTGTCCAAAGCATTCTTTCAGACTCGCCATGGTAACATCATCTTTTGGAAGCATGACTCTGGTCGACTCGGAGGAATCGGGCAAAGCTGGGTAGATCAGTGAAGGTGGATGGACGATGGTTTCATCTGGTGATGTTGGTGTCTCAGAGTCACTGAGATAGACAATGTGTGACTTGTTATGTTCGTGAGGAGAGAAGCTCTTGCCGTTTTTCTTACTGCGATGTGGTTTGACGCTGCCCTTAAACTTCTGCAGCTTCTGAGCTTTTTCAATCAGAGTGGTGAGGAGGCACTCGGTCGTGTTCTGTTCCTCTCTGATGCTCTGATCTGGCGTATACTCGTCTCGATCTGGGACCACAGTCAAGGACTGGTCATGTTTGGTA